>OY998245.1:57710869-58123369 GCA_963922005.1 Cornus suecica
AGACCTATCCGCTGTTTTATAAAGGTAAGGGGAAGATCCTTGTCCTCGTAACCTAGAAATTTGAAGGCATAGTTCCCCCGGTGAAGGTCACAATGGTCACAGAGGCAAGAAGCCTTATGAAGGGGGCGGTAGACAGGCAGGCGAATGGTACCGAACTTATTGGGGATCGGGAAAATACGAGAAAAAGGGTATGACCAATTGCCACTCACTACTACCATTCGTTCCTTCCATCCCTTGTCCGATTTTTCAGTATCGGTACAGATGTTGTGGCCGTGAAAAGGGAAAGGGTTGTATCTACCTCTACTCGCTCTGGCATTTTGGAAAAAATAACAGAGGAGGAGGTCGGCCAGCCCTAAGTTCAGATCCATATCCCTATTGTACAGCAGTAGCATGGATATGATCCTAATGCTGTTCGGGTTCAGTTGAAGAGGGTGCAACCCAAGCATGAAAAATACATAGTGAAAAAAGGGATGAAGAGGAAACATTAGAACCCTAAGATGAGATGCCGACAGCAGAATGCTACCGGGGGCTAGGCCCTGGCTCTGGGTAAAGTCTAGGTAACCAGGATAGGGGGACACATCAACGTCCTGGGGAACATGAGTCTCAGCCCGAAGGTGTTTTACGTCCACTTCAGGTCGGGTCCTCTTAAGTGGGGCCACTACGAAAGGTTCAGAAGGTTTGGATTTCGCAGGACCGGTCGCTGAGGAACCCGGAAGGTTAGTACTCTTGAGAGTGGTCTTTCCGGTTCCTTTAGAAACAGGCTGGGGAGTTTCACTGCTAGTAGAATCGGTACCTGAGGCAGAAGGTAAAACTACTTCCTCCACCGACCGGGTATCGTCACTATCGGACATAACGTTAAGAAATGTAGAAGAGACAGAAGGGGGTGAATGTGATAAATTAAAGAAAGAAGAAAGACCGACCGACTTACTTAATTGACGAAGGAAGAGTTACAAAAGCTCTGAATAACAGCAGGTTTCTATGGTATCTGAGATGAGCGACGGAATGAACGGCGGCAATGACCAAGAAACGAATCCCAGTAATGAAGAACTAAAGAAGGCAGAGACAAGAATATAGAGTTACAAAGTATGAAATGTGATGAGAAGTGAAGAATAAGGGGGTTTTTATAGAAGGAGAGAAGGAAGCCAAAAAGGCTGCACGAAGTCCGAAAGGCACGCCAAAGCCGTCATGGTGCGAGATTTAAGGGAGAAATGGCCTCACGTTTTAGCATATCATTAAGTAGACAATAATGACATGACAACTCATCATCTTCATTTCCCATAAAAGCTATTAGTGTATATATAAATAGGTATTTACATTTATTAGGTCATGGGCTTTAGAAAGGATGTCAAGCCCATAACCTCAGGGGCCTGTGTAATGGTTGAAATATTTGGCCCAATTATAGATGGGCCACTGGACTGATGGGCCAACGACGGATGGACCAGGGGACCGATGGGCCGGAAGGCGGATGGGCTGAAGACAAGCAGGCCGAAAAAACAACAATGGGCCCATGGAAATTTCTAGAAGCTAAAGTGTGGTCCACAAGGCAAAAAGTAATCCAATTATAGTATGAAGAGTCCAAATAAGATTAGGGTTTATCAAATCCCTTGATTTAAGGGGTTGATAAACCTGGGTACATGGGCTTGACCCATTTATCACAAACTTGTATAAATAGAGGACTTTGATTAATGAGAAAAGGGCCAAAGTTTTAACAGAATTTCTATTGTGTAATTTTTCTGCATTTACAGAAACCAAACCATGTTTCGTAACTTGGGATGGTTTCACATTTTATTTATAAATATTAAAATTTTGTAATATTTTACTATATATTAATATTAAAATTTATAATATTAAAATATATTAAAATATTTTTATTATATTAAAATATATTTTAATATTAATATTAATATTAAAATATATTAATATTAATATAATAATATATTAATATTAAAATTTATAATATTAAAATTTATATTAATATTAATATTAATATTAATATTAAAATTTATAATATTAAAATTTATTAAAATATTTTTATTATATTAATATATATTTTAATATTAATATTAATATATTAATATTAATATTAAAATATATTAATATTAAAATTTATAATATATAATAATATATTAATATATTAATATTAGTATTAAAATTTATATTAATATTAATATATATATATTAATATTAAAATTTATAATATTAAAATATTAAAATATAAATATTATATTCGGTGTTACAGTGATTCGAGTTGCTACAGTGCTACAGTGGGGTGCTACAGTGTCCGCACCATACAAAACCATCCACAAAGATGGTTCCAAAAATGCCTCCATTTGGTGCGCTACAGTAGTATCAACTCTAGTTTTACCAAACATGAATTGGTACTACTATTCAGTACCAAAACCAAAAATTTTGTACCAACACCAGTTACAAAACAGGGCGTAATTATTTGTTCAAAATTGATGGATGGAGAGTCACTCACTGGGTCAAAAAAATGAAAAAAAGAAAAAGAAAAAGAAAACAAAAAAGAAATATGGGCCTCAAGTAATAAAGCCCAAATAAGGCGCGGCAATTTTTCTGAAAATTAGGGTTTTTCATAAAGTCGTCTCTTCTGCCGGAGAAAACTAAGTGTAGCACAACGCAAAAGCAGCGAATATGGTTTGTAGTCTCCCTCTCTCCCTCTCTATATCTATACATACATGTATATATTTATATATATATGTGGATGCTTATGTTCGTGTCTACTGAGCAGTCTCTGAAGCAATTCTACTGATATGTCAGGTGAAGTACTCGAAAGAGCCGAGCAATCCCACCAAATGTAAGTAATTTCTCTGTTTTCAGCTTTCCGAACAGCGACGATACTTTCTCTCCCTAGAATCTTGTTACAAATTAGGGTTTATCACCACTCCCTTGTTCTGTTCTATTTGATTTTTGGTCTTTTTGATCTCTTCTGAGGTTCGATATACTAACTCGCCTATCTTTTATGTGTTGCAATCGGTGCATTGGATATTTTCTCATTCTGTAGTGTTTTCTCATATATATTGACATATAGATATATGTGTGTGTGTGTATATATATATATATATATATATATGATGAGTGTCTTTTGCTTGTTATATAATGCAGCCTGCAAGGCCAGAGGCTCTGATCTCAGAGTTCATTTCAAGGTACCCATGAATTTATTTTTGTTTTTTGTTGATTTTTTTATTTTTATTTTTGATATATTAATCTTTGTGATATATTGGATGGCAATGCAGAGTTTTTTTTATTTTTTTTATGCATTGGATTTTGTAGATTTTTTGTTTTGTGAAATGTGAATATACGTTTGTTGATTGTTGAGTGTAGTGGATTGGATCAGATATTGAGCTTCCATTTGCTGTGTTGATTTCGCTCCTATTTGCTTTCATTTACTGTGAAAAAATATTTTGTGAAATTTAGAAGTACATGCTTTGTTAAGTTCGATAACCTGATGAAGAAAGAAAGGGCTCGTTGTGTTTGGTGGACAGACGTAAATCTCAGGGAAATGGATTTGCATTGTCTTTTGGTGAATCTCTGGAGTAGTTTTTGATGGCTGATTCAATATATGGACCATTATATTGCATTAATAGATGTTTAAAAATATTGTTGCAGCTCTTCTTGTTTTGCCTCTAAGGTTAGTTCTAGGACCCTTATTGTTTAACCCTGATATTGAGATCTGTCTTCATTTCGTTTCTTCCTTACTACAAAATATAGTTTTTATTTTATAAACGTACATATTTAAAGTAAGAAGGACCTTGTTCAGAAATTAGATGCCACTAATGTCTCCAGGACCTCGTCATTCAGTTTGTCAAGAGAAAAAAACCCCCCAAACAATCGACAATGCTGTAAATAGTATCATTTAGAACCAGGTAAGTGTTCAGAAAAGATGAGTGGGGGGTTACAACGGTCCCACTTTAAATCCACTCTGCTTAGATTATAGTGTTATTGGTTGATAAAACTTTCCTGGACATTATGTTTTTGATAATATTACAAACACAAACGCACAAAACTACAAGACTGGAATTTTACGTGGTTAGGCCTAATGCCTACGTCCATGGAGCGCACTAGAAATTTACTATATTATTGGTCTGTTTACATTATGTAGATGGACAGATCACACGCACACATTGTATATATCACAGTGGAAAACACACATTCTGTTTTCTTTCGCACTGTCTAAAAAATACAACTTTTTTTTTCTCTTTCTTGCTTTTGAGATCTCTGCTCTTTTCTTGTTATTTTCTGAGGTGGTGTATTTTTACCATCAACAAAGCTCCCTATTTATATGAGGAGCCTCAGACGTTGTATGAATGCATAAAGGTAAAGCCTCAATTTCTGGCTACAATATCTCTCCCACTATAGTAAGCCACCAAACAAATGATATATCTTTGGTCCTTGAATGTAATGCTGAATTCTTTGCCAGACGTATTGCACTCTTAATATTGGTGTGCAAAACATTTTTCACTTGCTGGAAGCCTAACTTTGCCAACGTTCCATGTAACCAAGCCATTTCCTTGATGGACTAGGTTACAACTACATACTCTGCCTCCGTAGTAGATAACAAAACAGTCTTTTGGATCGCGACATTAAACTACCTAGAGTAGTACCCTATGTGAATGCATGTCCAGTAGTACTCCTCCTTTTGTCTACCTCACCAGCAAAATCTGCATGTGAAAATCCTTGAAGTCTAAACTCGCTTTGTCTGAAACGTAGGCATTTGTAAGTGGTACTTCCTGGGATTTGCTATGAGCCTGCTCATAACTCATACTGTGTGAGCAATATCTGGTCTTGTGCAGACCATGGCATGCATCAAATTTTTATGGGCTGAGGAATATGGAACTTTAGCCATGAGTTTTCTCTCTTTTTCTGTCTGGGGACTGGTCCCTGATAGTCAAAAGTGATTGGGCAATGGTGTGCCAACTGGCGTAACATTACTCATGTTAAAGGTTGTGTGTGTTTATAGTATTATTGGAAATATAATGTTTAGAAAAGTACTGTTCGCCGACAGAGAGGGGATGTTAAGCGGGTCTGTTGTGACCCCTCCAGCCATTCTTGAAAATTTACCTACTTCTATTTAAAAAAATAATATTTACCACACTGTCGATTTGTTTGGTTTGTTTTTTTCTTGACAACTTGAATCCCAAGGTCTTGGAATAATTACTGGTGTTTACAAAGATATATGAAAACTATAACCCCCACACGAAGTTTGTGAATAGGTGATTGTCCAATAATGAGCATGATTTATAACCTGATGAAAAAAACAGTTTGTTGCCTTTTGTGGATGGGCCTCCAGTGAAGTTCAGGAAAATGGATTTGCACTGTCCTTGGGTGCATCTCTTGAGTAGTTTGAGTATATGATGCTTTGAAATATTGTTGCAGTTGTTTTTTGGTTTTACAGCTGGGGTTAGTTAAAGTCCTCAATGGCACAGCAGGGAAAAATAGGGGTGTTCACTCAGTCTCCGTAACATTATATAGATTGTCATTACATCACCATTAATGGTCCTTTATTAGTTGAACTTGTACTGTCTTCACATACTGTTTGCACATATGATTCCCTAGGCGTTTCCCACACAAACACTGAAGATATATTGTATTAGGCAAATACAAATAAGCTCTTTAACTTTCTCAGATATGCAATGCAAATAACCCCTTGTGCTTTTGTAGAATCCTACTAATTATTCACTGTCGTTTATTTTCTGCTGGACGGGAAAAAATTCATGTGCACCTCAAGTGACATGTTAATTGGAGTTAAATTTCTTTCATATACATTCAAGAGTTTTTGTGGATTTCTTTGCCCCTTTAAGACATCAAAAAGTGGACCAACTCTTTCCCTATTATATTTTTACCAATGTGTTATTTTCCGTGGACTACATTACCTTTATAAAGGAGGACCTTTTCCTATGGACCTAACTCATGTTCTGCTTAGAAATTGTCATGACATGAGTAGTGGGTGAACTCTGAGTTTCGATCTCTAAAGAGTGTGGCCCATAAACTTTAGTCATCTGGTTAATTCTGTTTACAGTTATCGCAGTATTAGGACGTTAAAACTAATTTTTTTTTTGCGTTTAGGAGATAAAGACCTCGTCTATTCCTTTTGAAATGTTGTTTGATTGAAGCATGTTTATATATATATATATATATTCTATTATTAATATATTAATTAATTGGTAATTATTTGTGCACTTGGGATTGGTCAATGCAACCTTTTCGTTCAGTGTTCTGCTGCAAACAATGTAAAAGAGTGATTGCATGTATGCATGCTGGAGGTCAGTGCACAAGTTGCGCTGAAGTACTTTAGTGAGTATTCATGTTTAGAGTTTAGGTATTTATTAGTACGCTCAATAGATGATATAACTTGTTGTTTTCTTTCTTCGTAATCAATGTTACAACTCTCTTGCTATTGTGTATAACTATTTCCATTTATTCCAATTTGATTGCTGACTTGGATTCTGTTCTGTCTTCCTATTGTCTTGAAGAACACAAGGGAGACAGCCCATGCCATCAGGAAGCTGCCTTTGACCAAGGCTAAGAGGTATTTGGAGGATGTTCTGGCTCACAAGCAGGCCATCCCCTTCACACGCTTCTGTCGGGGTGTTGGCCGAACTGCGCAGGCAAAGAACAGGCATTCTAATGGACAAGGACGTTGGCCTGTCAAATCTGCAAATTTCATACTGGATTTACTAAAGAATGCTGAGAGTAACGCTGAGGTACTGATCTTCTGTCTATATGCTAGACATTCCTCACTCCGCCCTTCAACCTCAGATAACATAATGTTTGTTGGCTCATTCTGTAGGTTAAAGGTTTGGATGTCGACTCTCTTTACATATCACACATTCAGGTGAACCAGGCACAGAAGCAGAGGCGCCGCACTTACCGTGCTCATGGAAGGATAAACCGTATGTTTGATTTCTTTCTTCTTTCTTCTTTCCTTGAATATGTTTGAGGTTGTGCTTTTATGTAATATTATTTCTCTCTGTGGTTTAAGTATTATAAATAACATAATCCTTATTTTTGACTTGATAATTCATGCTTTTATACGGTCTTGTGCATTTCTTATGTGGTTTTAAGATTGTAAACTTGCTCTTTGTTTTGACAGCATATATGTCATCTCCCTGCCATATTGAATTGATTCTGTCCGAGAAGGAAGAGCCTGTGAAAAAGGAGGTAATTCATTTATCAGTATTTTGATTATAAACATATTATTTTTGAGGAAGATTAGTGCTGAGAGATTGAGGATTTAAGCGTCTTTACTTATCACTTATCCATCACCTTTTGCAGCCTGAGTCTCAACTCGCAACCAGCAAATCCAGGAAGTCTCAAGCTCTGCGAAGCGGTGCCTCCTCTTAAATGACATTCACAGAGCCACCAATTTAAGAAGTTTTGATTTATCTACCCTCGAACCACTCTCTTTCCCCCTTGTTTCGAAGGGCTTTTCATCGTTGATAGCTTAGTTAAAGAGGGTTTGGGTGTATTGTTTTGTTGCTATCGAATGCTGTTTATTTGAATGATCCGAGTTCTTATTTTTGGAGTTCTTGATAACGTGTCGTGAGTGTATGATGATATTGAATTTTTGGTGATATTAAGACAAGATTATCATCTTCTTGGGCTTTTGTTCTCTCATTTTTACTTTGAGACACAAATGGTTTTCTTTGCATTCAAACGTGTTTTATTTAGGCGATTTATTGTGGTTTAAAATGGTCGTGAATTTTCAGTTTTTTTTTTTTTTTTTTTCCAATTTCTTGTAATTTTTGAGTTGAAACTACTGTTACTGAAGTTAGATTCTTCTATTGCTGAAGTCTATTTCAATGGAATGTAAGCGAAAGTAAAATGAAAATGGGATGGAGTGATAGGTGATAAAATAAAATGATTACTATTTTTCTGAAATATTTGTTTACTAGAGAATGGGCATTTCAGGTGAGAGATTACACGATTTATGCTAGTAAAACTAAACAAGAGAGCTAGGATTAGTTTATGTTTTATGATATAAGCCAAAGCAGATTAGCATAATGAGGAAGTTATCAACTGAGTTTAACTACTTCCCAATATATACAAATATATATAGGTTTACTTCAAGAAATTCCCATATGTTATTCAATTTAATCAACTAACCCCAATTATATCCATTTTGCCCCATATGTTATTTTGGAAAATATGATTTTTTTAAGAAAAAATATTTTTTTTGTGAAAAATATATATTATGTTCCAAAATATGATTTTTTTTTTTTGCGAAAAAGTACGTATTATGTTCCAAAAGATGAATTTTTTCTGAAAAATATTTTTTTTGCAAAAATTATATATTATGTTCCAAATTTTGATTTTTTTTCGAAAAATAATTTTTTTGCGAAAAAGTATATATTATGTTCCAAAATATGATTTTTTTTTTTGCGAAAATTATTGTTTTTGCGAAAAAGTATATATTATGTTCCAAAATATGATTTTTTTCCAAAAAATAATGTTTTTGTGAAAAATATATATTATGTTCCAAAATATGATTTTTTTTCCGAAAAATATATATTATGTTCCAAAATGTGATTTTTTTTGCGAAAAAGTATTTATTATGTTTTAAAAATATGATTTTTTTCCCGAAAAATATATATCTATTTTTTTTGAATTTATAATTTTTGCGAAAAATATAATTAATTTTCGAAAAATAAATTTTTTAAATGGTTGATTTCACTAAATCCCCCCTTATACTATTGAGGGTATTTTAGGCATATTGACTCAAAATGTGAGGTGAGGGGGCATAATGATGAAATTGAATAGTATATGGAGCAAAGTGGACACAGTGAGAGTTAACTGATTAAACTAGATAGTATAGGGGAGTTTCTTGAAATTAACCCTATATATAAACATATATAATAATTTTCTTTTAAAGTGAGGATATTATATTGAACAATATGAAAATAAGGATTTCATTAACTATTTATCCTGGATGAAATTTATTTTCAAACAAAAATTTTGAAATAAATATAATTGCAAGTACTAGAATACTTGTTATATTACTTTTACAAATAATTAATTAATTAACAGTTTATTTCTCCAAAAAGCGGCATATATTGAGCAGTGACTGTGAGTACATTTTGTGTGGGAATTCGCTTTCACTTTTCAGACATCGTCTTTCTCCTTCCCCCGACTACTACGGTGAGTCCTCTCTCCCAATCCCCTCATTTTCACACACAGTTATATATATATATATATATGTATAAGTCCCCTAATTGATGGATTTCCTTTAAATTCCCACGATCATCGAAGAAAACTTTATTGGGCTTAAATTTTATTTTTATAAAAATCATTCGATCTACTGCACTACAGCACTAGTGAGTTCTCTACACACACACACACACATACACACATACACATATATGTATATACACGTATATCGACATATTTATATAGGTATGAATTCTCGATTCTCTGATCTATGATTTTAGGGTTTATGTACAATTCGAGGTTTTAATTCTTCAGCTCTATTCAATTTCTGATAAACATGTTCTTTTCTCTACGTATATGCGTATGTGTGTGAATGTGCTCGTCTCTGTGGTCTACGGTTCTTAGGGTTTCTGTGCAATGCAAAGTTTTAATTCATCAACTATGTTCAATTTCTGATACAGATCTTCTTTTCCGCTATATATGTATGTGTTTGTATATAAACATCTATATGCATATATGAATGAGGCTGTTTAGGTTTTTTTTTAAGCTTTAATTATTCAAATCTGTTCAAGTTACTATAAAGTTCTCCTTTCTTACTCTATCGTTACTCTCTTTTTCCCCCTCTTATATGTATATATACATTTGTTTGTGTAAATGTTATGTGTGAATGTGCTTGTTTCTGTGGCCTATGGTTCTTAGGGTTTCTGTGCAATTCAAAGTTCTAATTCTTTATCATTTTTCAGTTTCTGATAGAGGTCTTATTTTAATCTCCTTAGGTATATGTGTGTGTACCTATTTGCAATTCAAACATTTATTTGCATATATAACTAGGCCTCTTAGGGTTTGTAAGCTTTAGTTCTTCAAATCTGTTCAATGAAGTGAAAAAAATCTTCTTTTTACTATAGTTATTACTTACTTAAATTCTCATACAGATGGATTGGCAAGGGCAAAAGTTGGCGGAGCAGCTGATGCAGATAGTACTGTTGGCCTTTGCGGCGGTCGCTTTCGCCACCGGCTATTTCGTGGGCTCGTTCTGGACAATGCTACTGATATATGCCAGTGGTGTTGTTTTCACCACTCTCCTCACTGTTCCCAATTGGGGCTTCTTCAATCGTAACCCTCTCAAGTGGTTGGATCCGAGTGAGGCCGAAAAGCATCCCAAGCCACAGCCTATTGCTTCCGGTTCTAAGAAGAAAGCCACAAAAAAGTAGGTCTTTTTGCTTATACTGTTTAAGCATTTTCTTGGGGTCGTTGATGGTTTTGGATGTTTCGCTCAAGGAATCTATAGTGTTATTGCTTGCCCTAACTGTTAACAACTTTATATGATGATAATATGAAATTTGGATTTTGCATTTGGGTTTATTTGATGCTGGTTTTAGTTCTCGGGTTTTGGTTTTCGCAGTTACCCCTCATTCTGTTAAGCATTTTCTAGGGCCTTTCTTGCACGATGAATCTTATAGGGTTCTGCTTCCCCTAACTATTACAATTTTATTAAACGACTGTAAGAAATTTAATTTTCTCATTTGCTTTGGCTTAAATTGTCTTTCTTATCATCCCTGAAAATAATGATAGTACAATCAAAAGGAAAGTATAGTTAATCCGGACTGGTTTTACATTCTTCTATTCTTGCTTAGCATATCATAAACTTCTCAAAAGTCAGGTAGGACTTGACATTATTGTAGGGTTTATATGTAATTTTATGGGCATTGCATTTTTGAGGAAGTAAGAAAGTGGAAATTAGTTTGAAGTCTACATGTCCCAAAATTTAGCATATACTTGCAAATGTTTTCCTAATTGCAGTTAATAATTTGATGGTCCTCAAACTCTAGTCTTTATAATAAACCAAAAGATTAACATACAGCTGTTTTTTCTTAAAACAAAATGCAGCTGTTTTTTATTGTAGAAAGATCAGTATATGATCAGTACATATACATGTATTTCAAGATTCTTGTTCTCCAACATCTTTTTTATTTGTAGATAGACAAATTTATGTTATCATAGTATTTCTTAGAGTCGAGGGGGCATAAACATCCAACTACTCCTTAGAATACATTCTACTAGCACTTCAATTCTGACTTTTATCATGAAGCATGATGTACTGATACGATCAGAAAATTGCATCTCATCAAATCCTTGGGCATATATTTCATTCATTATCTTTCCAAGTCTTTGATTACTTGAATCATTCAGAAATCAAGTATTCTGACCAGGCAAATGTGAATCAGATATACTCATGTGCTTTACTTATATGTTATTGTTTGGATATATCTTTTTACTTATGTTTAGGGAACAGATGAACATTCTACATATATGTGTAGATGGAAAACTTAAGAAATTACAGCCCGAAAGGAGCATTGTGGGGATGTGAGTGTTTCTTGACAAGGGAAATAAAATAATGAATATGCCTGGTCCTTTTTTATCTATGTATTTTTCTTCAAGTATGATCGTTTTAGTATTTTCAATGTATCCTCTCATTTCAGTCCGCACTCTTCTCACATATGGCACCTAAACCATAGTGACATGATTGAATTCCAGAACATTTTTATTATGACCATTACATTCCTAAGGATTTTTGTTAACATCATAGTGTGTCCGATGGTCTCCACCCCAGGAATTGAGGCCGACTTTAACAAGGACAACCTCTACATGTGTTGAACCTTCATTCAATTCGTTGCTAACTCTGCACCAGTAGTTTGCTCCAACAATTTTTGTTCATTCCACACTGTAATCTGTCTAAGAGAACTCATATTATCTCATTGACAAAAGGTAGGTCTAGTACATGTACCATTTACAGTTTTTGATTTGAGGAAGGCCTCATGCCCCATTGCTCTTAAAATCGGGTTCTCGTTATCTGATTAGTTGTCTTGGCGTCAAGTTCTTCCCCATCCTCCATTATTGACTAGTTGGCTTTTTTAAGAGATCGTTTCTGATGCTTCTTAGGCTCTAAACCTTGGTTCTGCTTACATGGTTTCGCTTCTAGTTTAAAATCCAAAGCTAAACCAAAGGAATAGGATATGTACTATGTAGTAGGTAGGGGTGTTCTGGAACGGAACTGGAACCGGTTTTTGAAATTTTTGGTTTGGTTCCGATTCCAAAATTTCAAGAACCGAAAATTTCGATTCGGTTCCGGTTTCTTCTATCCTTTTTTTACAAAAATAAAAATATCATAATATAATTATAAATTAAAGTATTTGAACTATTACAAACCCAAAAATAAATATATAATTAGCGAAATGAAAATAACTATATCAAAAGAAAAAAAATATGTATATATGCTTATATATGTATATATATATAAGGTAAAACTTGTATGAATTGAAATCTTTAAATCATACGAAAATTTTCAAACATTTTCAAAATAGGACAATGCTTGGGTTCCTCACTAGTGATGACCAACTTGGTCTTCACCTCTTATTTGGACCAATAAAATTAAGACACGTGGCATATATTAATTTAAAAATAAAAATGGGTATTACCCATTATTTATGGGATTCAATCCGGATTTGAATTCTTTTTTTTTCTCTTATTCGCTTTAAAAAATAAAAATCTGAAAGACAGTTTAACGTCATACATATATGCATGTACACTTTCCTTAAACACAAATAAGAAAAAAGTCACAATCCACGAATATTATTCGATATTGTGATGGGTACTTCTCCATATTCCGTAAAATCCAAAGATATATAAATGAATTGGATACAAAATATTATGGACACAAATAAGAAAAAATAAAAATAAAGTGATTGAAGTATAAAATTTTTGAGAAGAAAGTCAGAAATCTCATGTGTAAAGTGCTGCTCACTGCACCAAATTGATGATACTACAGAAATACAAAAGATTTTATCATCCTTTGGATTCAATTACAATATAAATAGCATATATGTATATGTATATATATATATGTATATATATATGTATCAATCTATATATAAATATAAGTGTACACGCATATATCAATCTATATACAAATAAGTGTACACGCATATGTATGACGATAAATTACCCATGAGATTTTTTTTTAAGTGAATAAGAGAAAAAAGAATAATTCAAATCCGGGTTGAATTCCATAAATAATGGGTAATACCTATTTATGTTTTTTAATTAATATATGTCACGTGTCTTAATTATATTGGTTCAAATAAGGGATGATGACCAAGTTGGTACTCACTGGTGAGGACCCAAACATTGTCCTTCAAAATATGGTCAATTTAGGTCGTGATCTATAGTTTATGAATCAAATGCATCCCACACTATTTATTAAATAATTTTAAAATATAAAATAATATATATATATATATATATATATATATATATATATATATATTCAAATCCAATAATCATATGTGGGTTCAAATCTAAGAGAAGCTCTGAGAATATTATTCTTATTTTTCCTTTTCGTTTTTGTTATTTTTCTTTTTTTGGTCTTTTTTGAACAATGAGGAAAAAATTGGGCAGGAAGAAAATGTGATTTTGGAGTTGTAATTACTCAGATTTTACTAATGTAGACAAAGATTTATAACTCCACTAGCATAACTATATCACAGTGATCAAAATATAATTTTTGTGAAAATTTTACTGTAAGCAATTTCAATACCCGCAATGATAAAGCTAATTGTACAATTCTGGTTGCAAATGTACTCAATTCTTGTATAATGCATGTAACTTTGAATGAAATGGAGCTTTAATCGCGTCAAAAGACGAGCAAAATCTTTCATCGCAACATGATTTTATTCATTGCTACTAAATATCACAAATTACGTACCATCCAAAATTATTAAATCTGTCATTAGAGGAGATCTTTCTGTCTGTATCATAAGATTTCCCTAGACCACAGTGCCTATGGGATAGTTAGGTATATTAATTTATTTGTATAATTATAATAGTTCAAACTTGGGTTAAATACAGAAAAAAAACTCCATTACTTTGAAAATGTGTTGAACACTAATATTTTTGGAAAACGTGCGAACATTCTCTGTGAATTTCGAAAACATGCGAATACTCCATTCTTTTCGGTCATGTACAACTCACATGACTTTTATACTCTCTTAAATACCCTTTTTCTTCAATATATATATATAAATTTCGAAAAATAAATTTCGAAGCCAATATATAAAATTCAAATTTGAAATTTATATATATAAAATTTGAAACCAATATATATATATAAAATAAAATTTTCGAAATTTATATATATAAAATTCGAAACCAATATATAAAATTCGTAAAAAAATATATAAATTTCAAAAAATATATATAAATTTTGAAAAATAAATATTAAATTTCAAAAAATATATATAATATTCGAAAAAACATATAAAATTCGAAACAAATATATAAAACTCGTAAAAAATATATAAAATTCAAAAAAAAATAAAATTCAAATAGTTGTGCAAATAGAAATATAAAAAACACAAGTGACCAAAGTACAATACACCAAAACAACATTTAAAGTCAAATAAAGTAGAAAATAGAAGTATATTTTTGAATTTTATATTTTATTTTCGAAATTTAATATATATTTTTCAAAATATATATATGTTTTCGAAATTTATATATATTTTTTGAATTTATATATGTTTTTCCCAATTTTATATATATTTTTGAAATTTATATTTTTCTTTCCAAAATTTATATTTTTTCGAATTTTATATTTTTTCAAAATTTAATATATATTTTTTCAAATTATATATATATATATATATTTACGAATTTTATATAATATTTCAAATTTATATATGTTTTTTGAATTATACTAAGGGCATATATGTCATTTAATATAAAATGAGTCAATTCACACACAAATAAAAAGATTAGGATAAAATCAAATTAGGAGAATGTTATACACATTATATTTATACTATAGAGGGTTTAATGCACGCCACCCTTCAAACTTTTTAATTATAGGTACAATAGATTTATTCCCTCTAATAATTGGTATTTGGGTTCCTGTAATATTCGGACTTGAATTTTATACTCAAATCAAAACTTGACACTTTATAAAATGTATTGACTTATTCATTTTGGCAAAAGACAATATAATACTTTTTTCAAAAAGAAAGACAATATAACAACTTCTTAAATGATCTACCTTTAAGTTGAAAAAGTTCACACTCAAAATCCTAGTATCGTCTAGAAGGGTTAATTTGTTATTTAAGCATCTATCATATTTTGTGGAATAATGTAGAGAAAATTTGTTATTTTAGTTGTAATATATCCTAACCATTTATTAAGGATGATGATCACTATAAAAAGATACAATTCATGAAAAAAAAATTAGGCAGAAAAATATGGAAGATGTATAGCATAATGAAGGAGAATTTTACATATTTTTTACAAAAACGCAAAGGTTACAATATAAAAATATGTGAATAATGTTTAGAGAAGAAAGCGAAAATTTAGGGTTTAAGGTCTTAAAATGCCCTAATGTTTGCAACCTGTTGCAAAAATACTGTAAATACACTGATGATTTTGATGTTTATTTACATATCAAATGTTTAATTTACTCTTATGCTTAAATCTTAACCTTCATTTACTACAGCAACCAATTTTATTACAACACTAAAAAAATTTAATAATAAATAAATAAATAAGATATATAATATTATTCTAAATATATATATATATATATATATATATATATATCTTATTTGGACACTGCGCTCACCGACATGAGAGAAATGGGTGTAATATATATATATGTGTGTGTTATAGGAAGGTATATACCTTCCTAACACATCATGCAATTGTCCCCCAAAACTATTAAATAATCACTTATAGCACCAACCTTAATTTGGTTATACTTTATTTTATAAAATTATAATTCTAATATTTATGCATTAAAGGTTTAAAAATAATTTAAGTATTGTTGACATCCCAATTTGGCAAGAAAAGTGGCAAGGATTTGTAATGAAATTGGGCCAAGGAGTGAGCTGACAGAGGCAAGTTTCAGGCTTAGTTCATTGGGCCGAAACTAAAAAAGAGTAAGATAATGACTTGGACTTGGGTTGATTAATCGGGCTTGAATAAATGTCCAATTTGTTACATCAATTTAGGATAAAAGGGAAAAGTGTTTTGGGTATGTTGTTATCCCAATTTAGCAAATGATGTGGCAAAAGAATAGGTAGTCTGGACCGAATTTGGTGATGGTACACGACTCATCAACTTCAATTGGATGAATAAAGTCTAAAGAGTCTTTGAAGAGGAAAGGATATACATGCTACAAGATAAGGAGTTTATCAAGTTGTTGGTTAGTTAAGAGTTTTGAATTCAAAGATTATCACAAGATAAGGGATGAAAAGAGTTCTACACATGCAATATTGTTCATGAAAAGAGGAGAAGAATTCAAGATGAAGTAGAGTTTTACATCAAATGGCCAAATAAATTAGAAGAGTTATCAATTTAGTTGTATTTAAATTTCAATTATTTTTTAGGTTAATATTTAGATAGGATAACAAATTTTTAGATAAGTTTGTTATTTTATTTTTAAACAAACTTTTAGATAAGTTTGTTATTTTTGTAAACAAACTTTTAGGATGTTTGTTATTACGTAGTATTATAAATAGAGACCTACTGACAATTGCAAAAGGGTCTCACACCAATCACATAATTCAAGTACTATACTTGTCATGTTATTTCAAACTCTTGTTTTTAATTTTCTTGCAAAGTCTTTACTTTTTCAAAGTCTTTTAATTTAAATTCAGCTTTATCATTTTTAGTTCAAGTCTTCTTTCATTACTTTCAAGTTATTACTTTCATTCAATCTCGTTTATTTCAATTGTCAGTTTAATTCATTGCCCTATTATTTCATTTTCTTACCCAACTCTCAAAGTTTTCTTTTATTTTAATCAAGTTTTGTCTATTTATCTTTCAGTCATTCAATCTACTTTCTTAGTCATTACTTTTAATTCAATATTGTCATTTTATTATTCAATTTGTTTCAATCTCAAAGCTTTAATTTTATTATTCAAGTTTTATTTCATTCAACATTCAACACTTTTCATTCAAACATGTCGATTGTTTGTGTGAAATTTGTGATTTCTAATATTATATTCTCAACTGTTAAAAGTCATCTTCATTGAGGCACATAAAAGAACCTCAAGTAAGAGTTTCATGTTCTCTCTCTCACGTGCGCTTGTAGAAGTCAACATCAAAGGAGACTATTTTTGTTTTCTGATAACCTGTGGAGCCTAGGTCAAGGTTCCTGGCACGCCCGCGCAAATCGATATTAATCGGCTGAACTAGCCGGTTTTGAAGGAAACAAGTATAAAAATATTGCATTCTCTATGAGTAGGTTTAATAAATCATTTATTAACAAAAATTGAGGAAATGAGTGTAATACAACAAGTACTTTCTAAGTAGATTTAATAACAAAAATTTATGTAAATTGAATTATGGGAAAAGGACATAGAAATTATGGAAATGGGTGTAATACAACAAAGTACTTCCAATTAGAGAGGATTTCTCTACAATTTATTCTCTAAAAAATTCTAGATTAGTGGTGGAATCAACGCCTTGGTATTCTTTTTGTATCATTGTATTTATATTATTTTCTCCAATCATCAATCTTATGTTGAATTAGGTGTTGTTTGATAAAATTGAAAATTTTAAGATCTGAATTTTAAGTACTGAATGTTTTAAGTGGTGCTTAAAAAAATTATATTTTTTGATATTTTTGTAAATTTTCAATCTTCGGACTTCAGTGTTAAGTTGTGACCATGTCACTTAAAATTTTACCTCATTTTAAGTGATACTTAATATATTAAGTGATGGTTAAATTATTTATCAAACGCACTTGACTGAATAAGTGATGAATCTGTTCAAATTTAAGTGATAAATAATTGTTATCAAACAGACCCTTAGTTAAATAATAATTCTTTTGCTTTCTTGGGTGGGAAAGTTAAAAAGTTGTCAAGAATGAGAAGGATGAATTTTTTTTTAAAAAAAGAGATTCATTCAGAAATTGATAGCGAAAAATAAGGGTCTTCATTTAGAGGGAAGATTAAGAAAAATGAAAAAAAGAAGTAAGAGCCTCTCAAGGTAACAAAAATAGATTTAGTTTGCACCGGAAAGATTAAAAAGGCTGAAGTTGGTTGTTGGCTTTTAAGTCTGTATCTTTGGATTCTGATAATATTATGGGTTCTTTTTTCATTTATATATATTGCTATTTTTACAGATGATACTCATGATGATTCTCCTGTACGTAGTAGATTTTCCTACTCAATTTGTGTCGTCACGTCAAATTAATTGGCTCTAACGAAGATACGCATGAGGCCAACAAAAAGCTGAAAACTGATTGTGAAGGAATTTATGTCTAAAAATTCTGAATCTTTAGGATAAGGTAAAGTTTCTCGAGTGTGAGACAAGTCAGTTTAACACCACCATAGCCCGTTTGTAAGGAAGAGGAACGCTGCTAAGTTACTCATGTCAAAAAATCTGTCATACCTAAAATAGATTTTCTTGAGCCCACATTGAAATATTTGTAAAGAAACTCTTTTACTTCGGGGCAAGTTATATTTCTGTATTGTTTGTACAGTTATATTAGAAAAAGTGATTATATAGTTGTATTAATGTTTCATGATATTTACATTTTTCTCTCCAAGGCTGCGTTTGGTTAGCGTGAACTAGCAGAAACGGAAAAGAATTTTAATTTTTTTGAATTTGGTTAGGTGGAAAGTGAAAATTTTGAGGAAAATCAGTTTCCGCATTGATACATTTTCCTCAAAACTTTTCTCGCATAAAACACGCGAAAATTTCCCTTTCCCCGTAAAACTTATCCTTTTATTTGTCAATTTTACAATTTTAACCCATAGTTAGTTTGTCGTAGTTCCTCTATCTTTACAATTTTAACCCATAGTTAGTTTTCTTCTATGTAAAAGAGGTCAGTCACTACAACATCTCTTTCGGTTACCGTTATTTTTCTTATCAGTGTTCAATATATGTTATAGAATATTCGTTATTGATGTGATTGGGTAGTGAGATTTTTTAAATCGGTATTGGAAGGTGTTGGTGTGAAGTCAAAGAACGGCGCCGCCCATGTTTTAAGAATCGCACCGCCAAGATTTTCTGCCATCAAAATTTCTACACAAATCTTTGACAGCCGAAATAGAAGAATTTTGGACACCGACGAGAAGAAATTTGGGGCAGCAAATTTGGCTTCATCCTCTCACCCTCTATTATAAATAGAGGCTTCAAATCTGTAATCAATCACCACAACAAAGAGAGAAAAACAAATCAAGAGTGTAGAAAGTGATTTGTAAATCTTTTCTCCAGATTAGTGAAAGTTGTGTGCTCCGTAGACGTAGGTCATATTTGGGCCGAACCATGTATAATTTCTTGTGCTCCTTTGTGTGTGATTGTGTTGTTTGAGTAGCAAATTGGACAATCGATCCTAACAATTGGTATCAAAGTGTAGGTTAGGACTGTTACTCACCTTGGAAATTTCTACACCACCATCCACATCACCACTGTGAAGATCCAACCAGACCCGTTGATCATCATCCACCTAAGTTGGTTTTGCAAATCTGAAAAATTAGATTCCCCTCGACACACCAGAAGCTGAAATCGTCATTGGTAACTTTGGCCGCTTGTCCACGTTGCGTCAAGTGCAACATTTTCTCCTCGGTATATATATTTCATATCATATATATAGCTATATATAGTTTGTTGTATATTGATATATAGAGAAGAGATAGTGTGAGAGAAGAAGTAGTAGAGGGGCATTAAGGGAGAAATATAGTGGGTGAAGACTTTTTGAGGGTGTGTTGAAAAATAAAGAGAAAAAGAAGAAGAAAAGAGGTGAGTGTCGTGTGAAGTTGTGAGGGGTGAAAGAAAAAGAAATAAAAGAGGGGACAAATGGGGGGACATGAATTTTTAAAAGTTGTGTATGTGTAGTAACTTTCGGTGGAGAGTGGGAAATTTTTTAAAAAAATATATATATATATATATATTCGGTCACTATTCAACCGGCACTATTCATAGATACGGATATTGTTCCCGTATAGCACTGTTGCAGAATACAACACTGTTCTCAGATACGGTACTATTCAAAAAGTATTGTTCACAAAAATATTTTTTGTGGAGCAATGACATCAACATCAACTTCAGAAAACAAGTCAACCATGATCAATAAATTTGACGGTACAAATTTTGCTTTCTGGAAAATGCAAATCGAGGATTTGTTATTTCTGAAAAATTTATTTCTACCGTTGGAGGGAGCGAAGCCAGAGACGATGAAAGAAGAGGATAGGAAAATTCTCGATCGGAAGACTCTCGGCACGATCAGACTAACTTTGTCCAAATCAGTAGCCTTCAACATCAGAAATGAGAAGACGACGAGGTCTCTCATGGACGCCCTTTCTAACATGTACGAACAGTCGTCTGCAGTAAATCAGGTACATCTCATCAAAAGATTGGTTAATCTGAAGATGTCCGAAAATGAAAAGGTCAGTGAACATCTTAATGTTCTTAATGACATTGTTGGGCAATTGGAATCAGTTGATATGCCAATCTCTGACGCAATGAAAGCGGCTTTAGTTCTAAGCCAATTACCAGAGAGTTAGAGCGGCACAGTGGCTGGGATCAGTAGCTCTTCAGGGAAAGAAAAGTTGCAGTATGATTCCGTGGTGAGTATGGTACTCACAGAAAATATTAGAAGACAGACGTTAGACTCTTCTACCAGTAGCTCGGCATTGAATGTTGAAAGCAGAGGCAGAAGTTCAAATAGGAAGAAAGGTGGAGGCTATGGGCGTGGTCGTTCCAAGTCCAGAAATGGAAGATCACAATCTCGGAAATCCAGGAATTTCAAAGAAGTTGAATGTTGGAATTGCGACAAGACTAGTCACTACAAACACCAGTGCAAATCTCAGAAAAGGGAACTGGAGAACAAGACTGAGGCAAACATTGTCTTAGAGGAATAATCAAATGATGCGCTGATATGCTCTTTGGAGAGCAAGTCAGAATCTTGGGTGCTAGATTCTAGAGCATCATTTCACGCCACCCAAGTCGAGAGCTCTTTGAGAGCTATATACCAGGTGACCTGGGAAAGGTCTATCTTGGAGATGATCAACCTGTAGCGTTGTTGGCAAGGGTGATGTACAAATCAAGCTCAATGGATCTGTATGGAAGTTAAAGAATGTAAGACACATTCTAGACTTAAGGAAAAACCTGATCTCAGTAGGCCAGCCGGCGAGTGAAGGTTATGTGACAAGATTGGAAGGTTTCCAGGGGATCTATGACAATGGCACGTGGAAAGAAGAATGGTACATTCTACATAACTATCAGTGCTAGCATGTCAATAGCAATTGCAAAAAACAAAGAGGATCAGAACATGTGGCACCAGAGGCTAGGTCACATAAGTAAAAAGGGGATCAAGATTATGCACTCAAAGGGGAAACTACCAGACTTAAAATCAGTTGATATCGACTTCCGCGAGAGTTGCATCCTCAGCAAGCAGAAAAGGGTGAGTTTCCAAATGAGTGGCAGAACCCTCAAAAAAGAAAAGCTTGAGCTAGTTCACATTGACGTCTGGGGGCCGACAAATGTCTCATCTCTTGGCGGAAAGTCTTATTTCGTGACTTTCATCGACGACCATTCTCGAAAGGTATGGGTTTATATCTTAAAGCATAAATCTGAGGTGTACGATGTGTTCAAGAAATGGAAAGTCATGGTGGAGAATGAGACAGGCTTGAAGATAAAGAAGCTACAATCAAACAAAGGTGGCGAGTATGAAGACACCGGATTTAAAAGGTTCTGCTATAAGAATGGTATCAGATTGGAAAGAACTGTGCTAGGTACACCACAACAGAATGGCGTAGCAGAACGAATGAACCGAACATTGACTGAGAGAGCCAGAAGCATGCGGATACAAGCATGATTACCGAAGCAATTCTGGGCAGAAGCAGTCAATACAAATGCATACCTGATTAATCGAGGTCTATCAGTACCATTGGAATTCAAAATACCAGAAGAAGTATGGAGCGGCAAAGAGGTAAAACTTTCACATCTGAAAGTTTTTGGTTGTGTTGCATATGTGCATATCAGTGATCATGCTAGGAGCAAGCTTGATCCGAAATCACAAAAATGCACTTTCATTGGATACGGCGAGGATGAACTTGGTTATCAGACCTGGGATGACCAAAACAAGAAGCTGATCCGAAGCAGGGATGTAGTATTCAATGAAAAAGTAATGTACAAGGACATACACACAACAACCTCCAGTGATTTAGCACAGAGAGATCATGTGTATGCCGAGTTGGATGATGTTCCAGACAACAGTGAAGCACAACAGATAGCTGAGAGTTTCCAGCCAGAATAATCTATTACAGAGAGCAATGCACAACGGAATGATCAACCGCAGTCTTAAACTCTGATTCCTAAACCTAGGAGGTCCTCTCGGCCTCATGTGCCGAACAGGAAATACATGAATTACTTGTTGCTCACTGATGGAGGAGAACCTGAATGCTATGAAAAGGCATGTCAAGAAGCAGATGTCAACAAGTGGGAGCTTGCGATGAAAGATGAGATGCAATCTCTTATCTCCAACAAAACATGGGAGCTAGCCAAGTTGCCGATTGGAAAGAAATCACTTTAAAACAAATGGGTGTACAGGGTCAAAGAGGAACATGATGGTTCCAAGGGACACAAGGCAAGGCTCGTAGTCAAAGGCTTCCAGCAGAAGGAAGGAATCAACTACACCGATATCTTTTCCCCGGTTATAAAACTGAATACCATTCGTTCAGTTCTCAGCATTGTTGCAGCGGAAGATTTGCACCTAGAGCAGTTAGATGTGAAAAATATTTTCCTCCACGGTGATCTAGAGGAGGAGATCTACATGCAGCAACCGGAGGGTTTCTTAGTCAAAGGCAAAAAGAAACTTGTGTGCAAGTTGAAAAGGAGCTTATATGGCTTAAAACAAGCACTAAAGCAGTGGTACAAGAAATTTGATGGGTTTATTCAAAGACATGGTTACAATAAATGCAACGCTGACCATTGTTGCTACTTCAAGAGGTTTGGCACAAGCTATATCATCCTCCTACTTTATGTCAATGACATGTTAGTAGTTGGGTCTGATTTTGAAGAAATCAGTAAGTTGAAAAAGCAACTATCAAATGAGTTCGAGATGAAAGACTTGGGAGCAGCGAAGCAGATTCTTGGGATGAGAATCAACAGAGACAAACAAAAGGGTATGTTGCAGTTGTCTCAAGCTAACTACGTTGAATGGAATCTGAAAAGGTTTAACATGAGTAATGCTAAGCCAGTTAACACACCATTGGCTAGTCACTTTCGACTATCCAAGGACCAATCTCCCATGACAGATGAAGAGAAAAACTTCATGGCTAAGGTACCTTACGCCTCAGCTATTGGAAGTTTGATGTATGTCATGGTATGCACAAGACCGGATATTGCATATGCAGTGGGAGTTGTTAGCAGATTTATGTCCAATCCAGGAAAGACGCATTGGGAAGCAGTAAAATGGATATTAAGATATCTACGAAGTACCACGAACAAATGTCTTTGTTTCGGAAAATGAAAAGTAAAGCTACATAGGTATGTAGATTCAGATTTTGCTGGAGAGATAGATCACAGAAGAAGTACTATTGGGTACATTTTTACAGTAGATACTACGACAGTTTGTTAGGTTTCGCAGATATAAAAGATTGTAGCGTTATCTACAACAAAGGCAGAGTACGTAGCTGTGATAGAGGCCATCAAAGAAATGATAAGGTTACAAGGTCTGTTAGTAGAATTAGGATTCAAGCAAGAGAATAATGTTTTGCACTGTAATAACCAGAGTGCAATACATTTGTTAAAAAATTCAGCATTTCATTCGAGGACCAAATATATTGGACTTCGTTATCACTTTATCAGATCATTATTGAAAGATGAGGTGCTGACACTTGAGAAGATCCAAGGTAGCAAGAATCCAGCGGACATGTTAACCAAGACAGTAACTACAGAGAAACTGAAGCTATGTTCAGCTTCAGCTAGTCTTCGAGATTGAAGACAGAAATGAGCACACAGCTATTCATTAATCACAGATGGAGCGTTCTTTGACTCCAAGTGGGAGATTGTTGGTGTGAAGTCAAAGAACGACAAGAACGGCGCCGCCCATGTTTTAAGAATCACACCGCCAAGATATTCTACCATCAAAATTTCTACACAAATCTTTGACAGCCGAAATAGAAGAATTTTGGACACCGACGAGAAGAAATTTGGGGCAGCAAATTTGGCTTCATCCTCTCACCCTCTACTATAAATAGAGGCTTCAAATCTGTAATCAATCACCACAACAAAGAGAGAAAAACAGAGAAAGAGTGTAGAGAGTGATTTGTAAATCTTTTCTCCAGATTAGTGAAAGTTGTGTGCTTCATGGACGTAGGTCATACTTGGGTCGAACCACGTATAATTTCTTGTGTTCCTTTGTGTGTGATTGTGTTGTGTAAGTAGCAAATTGGACAATCGATCCTAACAAAAGGCTGTTTTGACTTAGAAATAACTTCTTTTTTTAATATTTGTATGTGTACTAATATTTGTTTTAAAAGAAAGTAAAGGACTGAGGCCCTGTTTGTTTACCTGGTTTTAGGAGTTTAGTTTTGGTTTGTTTTAGTTTTTAAGACTAGTTTCTGTTTAGGAAGGTTGGTCTTGAATTTTCAAGACAAGACTAGTCCAAAACTTTTAAAACATGACTGGTCATTTTCTTAATAAACAAAGACGAATTTTTTTCTTGTTTTCGTCGGTTTTGCCCTAAATTTTCAGACAAGCCTCCCTCATGCCTCTCTCTCCCCTTTACGCCTCTCTCTCCACCTTCACGCCTTGGACCAGACCCGCCTTCACACTTCTTCCTTCTTCACCTCACGTCTCTGAATCATCTCTCATGCTTGTCAAACAAACTCTTGCTGGAAGCTACGACCCTCTCGTCTCTCACTCACAAACCCTTTTCTCTGATTTCGTTTTAGGTTAGGGTTTGGGTCTGCTAGTGGGTAGATTTTGAAGAGAAAATGCTTGATCTGGTACAAGAAGACAAAGGATAGATCTGGTACGTGTGTAGCTTTCTTTGAATTTTAGGGCTTGGAATTGTTTTCATATATATACATATATTTTCCTCCTCTTTTCTTCTCCTTTGCTAATACTTGTTAAATTCTATAAATTAAATAACTAATATGATTTTGTTAAATTCCTAACACTAATTTCATAATTTGATATGAGTCCGAGTATAACAAATGCTTGGAGTTTGGTCCACACGTCTTGCTCTCACTTTCTCAATGGTTGTATCTATGGATGTACTTGTAAATTTCTAATATATACACACTAGTATATATGTTTGCCCAGGAACTATGAAATTTTTTGCTGTATATTTGTAATTTGAATTAGGGTTCGGTGGGCCTAATGAAAGAAGAAAATACATACATGAGTATTTATTACTCTCTCTATATATATCTATAGCCACATTCACTAGACATCAAGTATATGTAATTAGGTAGAAAATTTGGTGGATTTCTTGTTATAATTGGCTGAACTAGGCAACAACTGTTCCTTTTAGATTTTTTTAATTAATCACATACATGAAATTTACCTGTTGTAATGTTGGATTTCTTGTTATAATTGGCTGAATATGTGATTAATTAATACTGAAATTGTATAGATCTGGTACACACGTACCAGATCACTGAAATTGTACACACGTATAAGAAATGTAGGATTTCAGTTGTTGTGATTAATTTGGATAGATATGGTAGGAGGAAAATATATGTAGGATTTCTTGTAATTTACCTGTTGGATTTCATACCCTTTTTGTATTTTAGCTTGATTTTGTTTTATTGTCTTTTTTGATATATTATTAGTTATAAGAAGGGTTGCTTTGACATGTAATTATACTCTCTGTATTGATTGCTTACAACTTTTATTTCACTGAAATTGTACAAACATTTTTAGATTATGGCATTTGGGTTGTTGCTTTTACCAATTTATCCGTTTACTTTATTGCTTAATATATAGAGATAAATTTTTTGGGTTTTCATAATCCAAGGTAGTATGTCAGCCTTTTGTGCTGAATTGCTGATATTATTTTGATTTGAGTAGATGGATAGCAATGATGTGGAGAATGTTCAGAATGTGGAGAATGTAGAGGGAGATTCGCAGATTGGGAAGGGGAAGGGGAAGGGGAAAAAAAGAATGGCCTGAGGATCAAACACAATTTTTTGTGAATAAAATGGTGGAAGAGGTGAAGGCTGGTAACTGTAGTGGAAATAGGTTTACTACCGTGGTGTGGGATAATTTGTGGCGTGCAATGATTGAGTACACGGGCTATAAATGGGACATGGAACAACTGAAGCAGAAACACAAAAGTTTGAGGGAGGAGTGGATGTTTTTTGACAGATTAATGAAATATAGCGGAACTGGCTATGACCACAATACGAGTATGGTCATTCTTGACGAAGAGATTTGGGCAGCTATACCTAAGGTGAGTACTATCAATCTCAAATCTTTTTGAGGATTTTTATATAACAATTGTGTTACTGTTGGAGAAAATTAGTATTCATTGGGTTCCATAGCAATTGTGTTAGTGTTGGATTATTGATGATGTGTTCTATTTTCTTTAATTTGTGCACTGTGTGTATGTGATGGTTGGTGCCGAGGTTAAATAGCGCAGTCTTAGACCGGATTGAAAATAAAAATTGAAAAAAAATATAGACAAAATTATTAAGAGGGAAATCAGTGGGGGCTAGTAGAAATGATGAAGTCTCATCTGTCATTCTTTTTTCTTTTATTTTAGTAATTCATACTTTGAACAGTCTCCAAGACCTCCATATTCAACCTTTCATTTATGTCTTCAATCCAATATATATACATATATAATGTGTGTGTGTGTGTATATATATATGTATATATTTAATCATAGGTGGAGGTTTCATTTGCAACAATTCGTGACTTGTCGGTCATAATTCTACATGATCAAACAACCCCATTCACACACATATATACATGTTTTGTCTACATAGATTCATTTAAAGATCCAATTCTCATATATCTCCAAGTATGTTCAGTTCCTTCTTCATCGTATTCGTCTTGTAATTCCAACTTGTTTAATGAAACCATTCCTTCATTTATTTTTTTCCAATACATGACTCTTAATTAATTACTTGTAGGGATTTATATATATATATTGAGCAAATACCACTTTATTTATACATACATATTTTTATCTTATTTTGGGATATTTCTGTTAAAATCAGTAGGGCTTGATTCATGCATTCAATTACTCCACTGTTTCATTTGGACCTATCAGTGTTAGGTGGGATTTGAATTCCTCAAATACTTTAACGTTTGTGTTGTGGAAATTGCATCAAATGATCACTGGACATCAAGAGCAGATGTTGTCTGTGCTTGTAGATCTCACAAAACTCCACCTAGTCTTCTCCTAAAAGTTCAAGAGTTTGTATGTCTAGGACTTGGGCAATCTTGTTATTAATAGAAAAAGTGTACACAATTTGGCTATTTTATTGACAGAGTATTAAAATTTATGTTGTAGGATCTAAAGAAGTTCAAGAAGAAAATTTTTCCTTATTACCACGCTTTAGATGGCATATTCAGAGAGGGAGTTGCCACTGGGAAGTATGTTCAGTCTTCGGCTAGGGTACCCCCATCACGTACTGATTCATCCTCTCGTCCTCCACCAGCTTACACAGACTTGGATGACGATGATGAAGAAGTTGATGAGTTCACTCCATCTCCCAAACCTGGTCGTAAGAAAGCAAAAAGATCATCGGTTAGTTCGGAAGTTGCTTCAATTCTCGAACGTGCATTGGAAAAGGTCGGTTCTATTAGCGTCCAAAATACTGACAAAGTCGTTGCAGCAATGAAGGCACAATCATCAACAGTTCCTACCTCACGATCGGTGGACAAAGAGCAAGAGGCATCCTCTCCATCCCGTTCTACCAAAAAAACTCCTGCTCAGATGCTTATCGAGTGTAATCATATATTGGAGACAATGGACTTGGAGGACAGCGTTTACTTCAAGGTTCTTCACACCCTGAAGGCCGATTTGGAGTGGAGGGAATTCTTTTTGGCAGTGGATGATGCGAATCGGAGGAAGTGGATTCGGAATATTTTGTCCCCGTGACTGTTAGGTTATGTGGGGCTGCTTTGGATGACTGTTTTATTTATTTCTTTTTAATGATGGACTATGTTTTAATTTGGATTCACGTGTCTACGTTTTTTCAAACATTGTTTTATTTCTGCTTTGGAGGACTGTATTTTATTCAGGTATTTGAACTTATATCTATGGTATGGCATGTTTTCTGTTGTAAACATTTTAATATATAGTGAATTTATTTTCTTTTTTCGTTTTCTCTATAAACATTGTAATTCACATCAATGCTTTACCCTTAGGACAAGTGTTCTGTGACAACAAGCCAGTACACAACAAATCCACCAGAATCAATCAACAGTTATTGTCATCCAAACTGGTTCATAATGCCAACTTTGAAGCAGTGTTTGGCATTATGGAACATAAAGGCCATGACATAGAAAAAGGACAACTCAGTACACAACAAAACACAAGTATCAATCAACATATTGTCACTTTGAATTTAAGGGAAAATATATTTAAATGAAAGAGTTTGTCCAAGAAAGGACAACTTGGAATCATCCAAACCTCCAATAATGTTAGATAAGTGCAATCAGTATAGAAAATTCGTGTCATACTGTAAACTCACAAGTGCATACTGTGAACTCACAAGCATGCATAGTGTGAAGGAGTGTTGTTTATTAATACAACACTTTGCCTTTCAAAAATAATGGAATTCAGTAGCAAGAGGCATTCAATATATCCTGGTGTGCCAATCAGAGTTCATTCATTATTTCCAGGTAAATATGTTATTATTATTGTATTTGATTTTATTTTTTTAATTCTTAGATATTATGCATGTTTATTGTATTTAATTTTTTAAAATTTTATAATTCTTAGAAACTTTTGTTTAATTTAGTATGCGTAAAAAACTATTCGAGTTTCTTAATAGTTTATGAGTTATTTTTGCACAAAATATTTATTGTTATTATAAATTTGTTATGGGTAATTTTATTAGAGTATTTTGAAATTTTATATATTATTTATGTATTTTTTATATATTTTTAATTTATATATATTTTTTATTTTATATATAACTCCTGACATTTCAAATACTCCCCTCACATAATTATATATATAATTTCGAATTTATATATTATTTTTGAATTTAAAATAACAATTTTTTGAATTATATATATATTTGTCAAATTATATATATATTTTGAATTATATATATTTTTTCAAATTTAAAATTTTTTAAATGAATTATAGTTATGTGTTAAATGAATTGCGGAAGCATTGACAATATCTATTTGATATGATTTTAATTGCTAGAGTAATTGAAACATGGATAACTGTTTGTCGGTTCATCACTTGCTCCAGACAAATGACACAGTGGAAGTGTGTATTAATATAATGCATGAAGTCTTCAATTATCTCGATAAGATATAGGGCAACCCGACTCCATGTAGGAATTCAACATTAAATGGTCACAATTACATAATTGAGATCATCAACAGCGAAACATGTTGCTACGAAAATTTTCGGCTTTCTCCACAAGTTTTCATATCTCTATGTGAGCGGCTAAAACTATTAGGGCTTCAAGAATCGAGAAATGTAATTGTACTGGAACAAGTAGGTATTTTCTTACTTACTTTATCCCATAATATCAGAAATCGGGTGTCGGTAGAAAGATTTCAGCATTCAACAGAAACGATTAGTCGACACTTCCATAATGTGTTAGATTATGTTGAACTCCTGGGTGCGGAAATTATTGTTCCACCCGATTTCACTGCATCCCAGATGAGATTAGATTGAACCCAAAATTTTGGCCCTATTTTAAAAATTGTGTAGGTGCAATAGATGACACCCACATCCATGCACAAATCCCTTTGCGTAGACAAACACCATTTCGTTCCAGAAAAGGCGATACGACCCAAAATATCATGGCAGTGTGTTCTTTCGATCTTAAGTTCACATTTGTCCTAGCAGGTTGGGAAGGATCTGCAAATGATTCACGCATTCTTAATGAGTGTGTGGTAGACGAAACGCTTGGATTTCCAAATCCACCAGATAGTATTTTCCAATTTACGGTATATCCTGCATACAATATTAGAAAAGTATATTAAATTTATTTTGTTTAATTTTTTTTTCTGTCCACTCAATACAGGGAAGTATTATCTGGTAGATTCTGGTTACGCAAATCGCCTGGGTTTTTTGGCACCGTATCGGGGCTATCGATACCACTTGCAAGACTTCCGTAAGAGCCGTAGAAATCCACGCAACAAAGAGGAAGCATTTAATTACAAGCATTCTGCGTTGATAAATGTCATTGAGCGATGTTTCGGATTGCTAAAGATGAGGTTTAGTATATTGAAGCAAATGCCTGGGTATAAGTTCAAAACACAAGTATCAATTGTGACAGCTTGTTGTACACTTCACAATTTCATTAGGATGCAGTCTCTACCGGATATATATTTTGATGATGTTGACAATATTGATATTGATATCGATGCGGACTATACGGGTGACAATCCTGGTTCAAGTTCATGCCACAATCAAATGGACACAGTGCGTAATGAAAGTGCTAACGACATCTTTACATACACAGTTCGTACTTGAAATGCACAAAACTCTTTAGAGGCACCTGATGTTTTGATTGGTCTTATAATGTGAGAATGTAGTTTATGGTTATTTGAAAGTTGGTGGAGCTAATATTTTTACAATGACTTGTATCCATGGAATATGGCTCATGTTGTTAATAAAGTAATTATAATAAATATTATAATTTTTTCACCTGTATGCATATATAAAATTAGAGTATACAAAATACATATAAAAAGTTATATATATATTTTTAATTTTATTAGAGTATTTTGGAATTTTATATATTATTTTTTGTATTATATATATATTTTTAATTTTATACATAAAATATTTTATATATATATTTTTAATTGTTTTACGTTAAGTATTTTAGAATTTTATATATTGTTTTTGTATTTGATATATAAAATATTATATATATATTTTCTAAATTTTATTAGAGTATTTTGGAATTTTATATATTGAATTTATGTATTTTATTTATATTTTTAATTTATATATATTTTTAATTATATATATATATAATATTTTTTATATATTTTTTAAATTTTATTAGAGTATTTTCGAATTTTATATATTAATTATGTATGTATTTTATAAGAATATTTTTAATTTTATATATAAAATATATTTTTATATTTTTTAATTTTATTAGAGTATTTTGGAATTTTATATATATTTTTTAATTTATATATTTTTTTAATTTTATACATAAAATATTATATATATTTTTTAATTTTATTAGAGTATTAGCTTCATTTTATATATTATTTATGTATTTTAAATTTTTTTTAATTATATATATAAAATATTTTTTATATATATTTTTATTTTATTAGAGTATTTTGGAATTTTATATATTATTTTTGAATTTTATATATATTTTTAAGAATAACGATAGTGATATTTTAAAAAATAGGGATAGTGGTTGTTTGGGAATAGGAATAATAACTAAAACATTCTATATACATTTATATTCCGATTTTTATATACATTTAATTATATCTTACTTTAAGAAAAAAAAAACTATTTGGATTTATTTATTTTTAAAGTTTATTACAAAATAAAGACTATTATATTCCAATATATTTACAATCAGTTTCAGACCAGATCATTATTTGGAACCAGACAGTTTGCCAAACATGATTTTGTTTTAGTTTTTCAGTCAAAACCTAAAAGACCATACAGTTTGTCAAACATGATTTTGTTTTAGTTTTTCAGACAAAACCTAAAAGACCAGACCGTTTGCCAAACATGATTTTGTTTTAGTTTTTCAGACAAAACCTGAAAGACTAGACCGCTTACCAAACAGAGTTTCAGATCAACACCCAGACAAAACCAAACCAGACAAAACCAGACAAGACCAGACAAACCCCTTTCCAAACAGGGCCTGATAATGCTCGCTTTTGAAAAATAAGGGTTCCTTTTTGTAAATAGTGAAATTCAACAGGCCCAAAATGTATTTTCAAAGCCCAATACTGATCTGACCCATATATGAGTAATTAGCCCAATAGTGATTAGGACGAGCCCATCATCCCTTAGAAAATGGGAATTAACAACCCACTACCTAGAGGTAGTGGGAAGTTAACATTAAAGTGGGTCATGACTCCCTATTTTGAGGAGCATGATCCTCTAAAATAGGAAAACTTGTATGAGAATCAGAATATAAATATGGCCATTGGAGCCTGAATAAAGGGATCTTTTGATGTGAGTAAAATTTGACACTTACATTTGGCGCCGTCTGTGGGAAAGATAAAATATTTTTCCACTTGCAACAATTTTATTTTTATAAAAAAAAATGATGTCCACACGCTCAACAAACAATGAAGTCAGGTTCGAAAAATTCATGAGGAGGTTGGAGGCGGTGGAGCAGAGAAATGCGGCCCTCGAGCAGCAGAATGCTGAGCTACTCCATCGAGTGACTCAGGGCCCTTTTCCTCTCCGAAATTCCAATCCAGCAGAGTGCACAGATGAGCCAGAGCCCTTCAACTCCCATCATGAGCAAGACGCATCAGCCGCCCGAAAAGATAAAATGTCGAAGGAATAAGAAGAATCCTCTCACCCCATAACAAGGGGAATGCCAGCAATACATGTCCCAACCTTAAACGACCTGCACAAAATGGCTGCCAAAATCCAGAGAGACGTGATGAAAGATTTGAAATTGCAGACCCGTGATGATCTGGCCATCCATGCGACAACAGACATGGTCAATCTCCATTCGCAGAAGAAATTGAGGCAGCAGAATTCCCGAAGAAGTTTGTACTGCCAACTTTTACACTATATGATGGTACGAAGGATCCACTCGATCATATCTACCAAGTGCAGACCAAGATGACTATTTATGGGAGAAACCAAGCACTCTTATGCAAAGTCTTTTCAACCAGCTTGACGGAGGCACCACTTCAGTGGTTCAGGAAGCAAACTCCTGGATCCATCAGCAGCTGGAATGACCTATGCAGACGCTTTATCGGTCAGTACTTCAGCAACCGGAGGCAGAGGAAAACAATATCAAGCCTTTTCACCATGACCCAGGAAAAAGGAGAGAGCCTCAAGAATTTATTATCCAGGTTCAACGTGTAAATGTCTTCTATCGATGACTGCGACTAATTGTTAGCGGTAGAAGCATTCCGTATGGCAGTCATCCCTGGCACGAAATTCCACTCTTCACTGGTAAAACGGCCTCCTGTCAACATCGGTGAGCTCAACTCCAGAGCACAAGGGTACCTCAGAATAGAAAAGGAGGAAGCAGTCAGACAAAGAAGAGCCTCACTGGTAATGGTGGAGGCAAAATCCAAAGAACGGATGAAGGATTAGAGGCCTCAACGACCCGATCCACCTCGGCAAACTTCATCATCCAGAAATTTGGACAAGCGTCAACGGACGGAAGAGAGAACCACTCCGCTGAAAACCAGCCTTGGAAAGCTCTTCCAAGAAAACAAAAACAAAGGGATTTTCAGACCACCTCCACCGATCAGACAACCGATGGAGCTGAGGGACATGACCAAGCATTGCGCCTTTCACAGCGAGTATGGTCATCATACAAATGAATGCAGAAATCTCCGAAGGCAGGTGGAGGCAATGATTGCCAAAGGGGAGCTTGTAGATTACATAATGAAGGATCATCCGGGACCAGACAAACCATACAGGACACATCCAAATAGCACTACATCAGGACAACCGGTGAGGGTAATCCACATGGTCCAAGGAGGTGAAGAGGTATTGGAGGCCGAAGGAAGCAAAAGGTCCAAGCTGAGAAAAACACACAAACTCAGGCGAATCGGCGAAGTCTGCCAAACAACCCTCACCCAAGGAGAATCAAGGATCATGTTTTCAAAGGCCGATATGCAGAATATTCAGACGCCCCACGAGGATCCTCTTGTAATCACTCTTCTGGTAGCTAATTGTCTGATCAAACGTCTAATGATTGATCCAGGAAGCAGTACCAACATCATGACAAAATGGGCCTTCGACAAAATCAGAATTGATGTATCGCAGCTTCACCCGGCTCGGATTCCTCTAGCCGGTTTTAATGGACAACGCGTTGAGCCAATAGGTGTAGTCCATTTGTCAGTATCAGTGGCGCGCCGAACCCTGAAGGAAGCTTTCGTCGTGGTAGACGTCAAGCCATCGTACAATCTACTGATGGGACGAGGGTGGATCCATCGGATGCAAGGTGTTCCTTCGACACTCCATCAGGTCATGCGGTGTCTCGACCCAAATGGAGTGGACGTGACAGATATCCCATGAGACCAAGTAGCAGCGAAAGAATGCTACTCAGTATCCATGAAGGATCTGAACCCAAAAAATAAACAAGTGTTGGAAGCGCCAGAAGAGCCCCTGTACAACGAGAAATAACAATTACAGTCAGACCCTTCCTCAGAGGGTCAAGAGACTCAGGCAACAACAGAACCCCTAGAAGAGGTGGAAGTTAGTCAGATGGACCACACCAGAGTCACATTTATCGGCTCATACCTCCAGAAAGAAGAAAATGACAGGTTGATTCACTTCCTCCGACTAAACTCAAACGTGTTCGCCTGGTCTCATCTCGATATGCCGGGCATGGATCCTTCGGTCGCTCAGCATAACCTAGATGTTGATCCAGACGTCAGACCGGTAAAGCAGAAGCAGAGGAAGTTTGTGATAGAAAGGAACCAAATCATATCCGAGGAAGTGGGAAAGCTGCTAGAAGCTGGATTCATAAGGGAAGTGAAGTACCCATCATGGTTGTCAAACGTTGTAGTAGTCAGAAAGAAGAACGGGAAATGGAGGGTCTGCGTGGACTTCACCAATCTAAACAAGGACTGCCCGAAGGATTGCTTTCCCCTACCAAAAATTGATCAGATGGTAGATGCCACTTCAGGATATGAAAGACTCTCTTTTCTTGATGCATACTCCGGCTACAACCAGATCCCAATAAATCAAGCCGATGAAGAGAAAACAACCTTTATTACAGAGGAAGGTACGTACTGCTAGAAAGTAATGCCTTTCGGACTTAAAAATGCAGGTGCCACTTATCAGAGGCTTGTCAGACGAATATTCAAAAGTCAGATAGGGAAAACAGTCGAAGCCTACATAGATGACACGGTGGAAAAAAGCAGAAGGAAAGACGACCATCTCAAGCATCTGGAAGAAGTGTTCGATGCACTCCGAAAATACGGGATGAAGCTCAATCCAGCTAAGCGTTCATTCGGAGTCTCATCCGGGCAGTTCCTCGGTCATATCGTCAACCGAACAGGAATCGAGGCCAGCCCATCACAAGTCAAGGCTCTGATAAGCTGCGAAGAGCCAAAAACGCAAAAGGAGGTCCAGATTCTAACAGGAAGGGTAGCCGCACTGAGCAGGTTCGTATCCCGACTGACAGACTGTTGCACACCATTTTTTCAGGGTATTAGAGGCGGAAAAGGGAGAATATAGGGACCGGAACATGCCGAGGCCCTTCAAAAATTGAAGCAGTACCTCCAGAATCCCCCAATCCTCGCCTCACCAAATCCAGGAGAACCATTGCATCTGTACCTTGCCATATCAGCAACCTCAACCAGCGCAGCACTTGTAAGGGATAACAAAAAGTGCCAGAAACCCGTCTTCTTCAGTAGCAAGTCCCTATCCGATGCGGAAACCAGATACACTACGGCGGAGCGAGTCGTTCTCTCTCTAATCAACGCGAAGAGACGACTGAGGCACTATTTTGAAACCCATCCAATCGTGGTGCCAACCACCATGCCAATAAGAGCCATTATGTCCAAACCTGATCTAACGGGAAGAATAACCAGATGGGCGCTGGAACTCGGGACATTTGACATCACATATGTGCCACGAACAGCTATTAAAGGTCAAGCCTTAGCTGATTTTCTCCTAGAGGCAGAGCTAGAGTCAATCCTACAGGATCCAGACGAACCCGAATGGACACTCTATGTAGACAGATCAGTTGGTTCAGCAGGTTCGGGAATTGGGCTTGAAATTATAACACCAGATGGAACCCGAATCCAGTAATCAGTGCGCCTGGAGTTTCCTGCCACCAATAACGAAGCTGAATACGAGGCACTCCTAGCTGGGCTGCGACTAGCTCAGAGCCTCTGTATTAAGAAGCTCCGTATTTTCAGTGACTCGCAACTGGTGGTGAAACAAGTTCAAGGCAAATACGACGCAGGGGAAAAGCTACAGCCCTACAAGAAGCTGGCTCAGATGGAGCTGGACAGATTGGAGCAGTATTCCATCAGTTAGATCCCCAGGGAGGAAAATGAAAATGCGGATCGGTTGGCCAACATGGCTTTAGTCAATGATCAAGATCTGACCAGAGTCGCCCCGATCGACTATCTCGATGTCCCAAGCATCCAACAGCCAAATGTGGTTTGCGTAATACCTTGGGAGCCGAGCTGGATGGACCCCATAGCAGAATACCTCAGGAATGGCACACTTCCTGATGATAAAGCAGAAGCTCGGAAAATTCGCATGAAGTCGGCCAGATATGCCTTGCTACACGGCCAGCTATATAGAAGATCCTTTGGGGTTCCCTACCTTCGATGCCTCACACCTTCAGAGGCATCAACCATAATGAAAGGAAATCCATGAAAGGTCATGCGGAAATCACTCGGGGGGACGAGCTTTGGCCCATAAAGTCCTAAGCCAGGGATATTTTTGGCCTTATCTTTCCCATGACACTGAAGCCTATGTTAGAAGATGCAGAAAGTGTCAGTTCCATGGAGACTTCATCCATCCGCCACCAGAATTGCTTAACCCCGTATTCAGCCCGCACCCATTTGCGCAATGGGGGATCGATGCAGTTGGACCACTCCCCATGGCTCTCAGATCAGTAAATCAAGCACTGATCGCAACTGATTATTTCACAAAGTGGGTCGAGGAAGAATCTTATTCCACCATCACTTACAGGCATGTAATCAAGTTCATATGGACCAATATCATCTGCAGATTCGGAGTGCCGAGGGTAATAGTGATTGACAATGGAACAAATCTGGATAATCAGTGGACCAGACAATTCTGTAATGAACATGGGATTTAGTTAAGAACCTCATCGGTCGCATACCCTCAAGGAAATGGCCAGGCCAAAAGATCCAACAAAACCATACTGAATACCCTGAAGAAGAAGCTAGAAGAGCATAAGGGAATTTGGCCAGACAAACTTCCAGAGGTATTATGGTCTTACATAACAACATCAAGAGTCCCTACAAGAGAGACACCATTCTCAATGGCGTATGGGACAGAAGCAATCATTCCAACAGAGCAAATAGTGCCAACAGCCAGAACAGAGCTATATCAGGAGGAAATAAACGACCAACAGCTGGTTAATGGACTGGATCTGCTCAGAGAAAAACGAGATCAAGCTTCCATAAGGTTAGCAGCCTACCACCAGAGGGTCAGGAACACCTTCAACAAAAAAGTCAAAAGACGAGAATTCCAGGTGGACGATATGGTATTAAGAAAGAAGATCGGGTTAATCGGAAAGCTCAGGGATAATTGGGAAGGACCATACACAGTCACAGAGGTCATAGGACGTGGGGCTTACCACCTCAAGAATAATGACGACAATATGGAACCTAATTCACAGAATGTTTCACGACTGAAGAGGTACTATCCTTGATATTTATTTCGTTCTCACAATAATTAAGCAGAGGCATCTGAGCCTAGCTTTATTGATATCTTTAAAAAATTTCCATGTTCATTATCCTGACTCAGTCAGATGTTGTTATCTTTGTAATTTATCGGTTATAATAAAAGATGGTCATCCTTCTTGCAATCAAATAGCCTGAAGTTAAAAATATTTCCTAAGTGGTGAAATGACAGAGGCTTATAAGCCTGACTCACTCTCCCAGAGGAATGAAGTTAAAAATATTTCCTAAGTGGTGAAATGACAGAGGCTTATAAGCCTGACTCACTCTCCCAGAGGAATGAAGTTAAAAATATTTCTCAAGTGGTGTAATGGCAGAGGCTTATAATCCCGACTCACGCTTACATAGGAGAAAATATTAAAATATAGGCTAGTTAGCCTGATTCAAATCAATAGAAGCAAAGAAAAATATCCATTGATAAAGCAAAAATTGATGTCTTGTATTACAAAATTGCCCGAAGGACAGATTACAAAGTACAGCATTACAAAATAAATATAGAAGAGCCTAAACTAGCTTGGACTGCTAAAGTCCTTCCCTAAGGAGTACATGTGTGGTCGGAGGGAAAAACTCTATAGAGGGGTTGAGAGGGTCAGCAGGAAGATACCCTTTGAGGAACTCAGTAAAAAGATTCTGAGCATAGCTAGGTTCGGGGCTGGCATATGGAGGCTGCACCCCTAACTTCTTATCCATGGCATCAGGATCTTTGATCTTCCTCCTCGCTGTGTCCTTCTCTCCAGCAATGAAGCCCTTCCTCCAGAATTCACCAGCCACTATGTTATTCATCTTTGAATAGTGCTGGTGCATGTAAAGCCCTCATTTCTTGCACATCTCCAGGGCAGATTGGGATATACCGAACTGGTGTTGAAGAGTCTCATGATCCGATGCTAGCTTCTCCTTTTAAGTGGATAGCTTAGCATTAAGCTCTTTTGCCTGAGCCAGTTCTTCCTCCAGTTAAGCAACCCTGGAAGGGAGGTCCCTTAGCTGAGCCTTCAGCTCCTTCTCCTGATCATCCTTCTCTGCTAAGTCTGCCTTCAGACTTTCCAGCTCCTTCACACCTGCCTCATGAGCGAGGCATAATGCATTGACACTGAAGAGAGCCTAGAAATGGGTCAGTATTGTATACAAAAGCAGGAATAAAACATGGGATCAAACAAAGACATACCCCCAGTAACAACCCCGGAGTTTTACGCACAATGCGGTCAGGGTCGGCCTCTCTCTGCGCCTCAAGCTCCTCCGGCGTCCAGAGCCCTTGTGCCCGAGTCATCATGGAAGACATGGATGTAAGGCTAGAGGTGGACTGGTCAGAGGAAGCAGAACTCTTCTCCTTACCCTTGTGTTTCCTTTTCTTACTGGGTCAATCTTCCCCCACCGGTCTGGTTCGGGCAGAAGAAGGATGAAGCAGCTCAGGGATAGTGGTCTGCACAAGTGCAGACCCTGAAGCATCGCCCGCCAAGGCGGCGGTCACAACCTGAGGGTCAGAATCCAGAGGCACTTGTCCTTGACCAACTGGAGGCGCATCTATTTCCTCCATATTGTCATCATCATCCTCAATCACTGGTCTGATCGGATCCATCATGATCTTATACTCGGCTCCTAACCTAGATATACCCTGCAAATTGGCAGGAGTAAGCAGGTCAGTGCATGACATACGGTCCGACCAGATCTTGGACTTTAAAAAAGAAATACGGGCATCTACATCCTGAGCCACTATGTCTGCATCCATATAACCTAAAGACTTATAAACAAAATCCGCTCTGAGCTGGTCACACCCAGAACAGAGGCAAGATTCCTTGTGGATAAAAGAAAAGGGAAGAAGGGCCAGACACTTAAAAACGCTCGGGATCGGCCATCTCCTAGAATATGGGTAAAACCAAGCCCCCTTTACTAAAACCATCTTCTTCTTCCAGTACTTCTCTGTTTTCTCAGTTCCATGGCAGATCTCCCGACCCCTGAAGGGGTAAAAGTTGTACCTCCCCTCACAACCCTTCAAGTCTGTAATTTTATAACTAAGCAGAAGATCTGCCAAACCCAAGGATAACTTTTTTTCTCTGTTAATCAGGATCAACATCGAAATTATCCTGAGGAAGTTTGGGTTGACTTGCAGAGGGGCTATTCCTAGGGTGAAGAAAATGAAGTGAAAAAAAGGATGAAGAGGAAATCGAAGCATCTTTATCTGAAGCGCCGACAATAGCACTTCATCCGGACCCACTTCGTCGCCCATCCTGAAGTCATGAGAAGGATCATACTCCATCAGGATCACCTCTTTTGGGATCTTACAGTCCCTCCTCAGACTTTTAAGGTTCACAGATTTTCTTTTATGAGCCTCAACTGGTTCGGCTACAAACGGGGCTGACTCATTAGAGGGTCCAACGGGAATGCCTTCAGGCGCATCGGTTCCTACCGGATTGGATATAACAGAAGTCCCAACAGGAACGGTATCAGGGACATCCGCCTGATTATTCACCCCCGAAACATTTACTCTTAAGCCAGATAGGTCCCGACGACTAGGTATGGGCAAAGAAGAAGAAAGAGAGGATGAAGAAGATGGATTTGCAGAAGGGGGGCTGGGAACATCAAGCCCCCCATATTCCTGAGGAATATTCTCTTCGGTGGATCTTGAGGCACTATTATCAGACATGGTGACAAGAAAATGGCAACTTACACAGAAAACACCGGCGGAATGAAAGAGGAACTTCCGGCAGCCAAGATAAGAACAACGGTGAAGATCAGAGCACACTTTTAAATCACCTAAAAATTGAAGCAAGAAGAATCAAAAGTGAAGCCCACAAAGGGGTTTATATAGAATCGGACATACCAACAGCCGACATTAAATGACAGAGGGGGCGCGCCATTTCCCAATGCCACAAATACGGTGAAAGCGGAACAGGCAACCGCTTTTTCGAAATTTGAAATCCACACGCCTTTTCGCAATGATGAAGATGACGTCATCAGGCACAGCTGTAAAGCAATCAATTCAAAATAATTTGGGTCAAGCCCACGGATCCGTATACCCGACCTGAATGGGGCTAGTGTAAATAGTGAAATTCAACAGGCCAAAAATGTATTTTCAAAGCCCAATACTGATCTGGCCCATATATGAGTAATTAGCCCAATAGTGATTAGGACAGGCCCATCATCCCTTAGAAAATGGGAATTAACAACCCATTACCTAGAGGTAATGGGAAGTTAACATTAAAGTGGGTCATGACTCCCTATTTTGAGGAGCATGATCCTCTAAAATAGGAAAGCTTGTATGAGAATCAGAATATAAATATGGTCATTCGAGCCTGAATAAAGGGATCTTTTGATGTGAGTAAAATTTGACACTTACACTTTTGCACATGATATTCTATAACTCGGGCATTCTTTTACACTCTCACTTTTGAAAATTGGGAGTTGCTTGTGCACAAATTTTATACTTGAAGGGGTCTTTGCAATTGACCATTGTGTGAAACTTGACAATGATATTATGGCATGGCATGTCAAAATCTCAGTTATTATTTTCGGTGAATTCAAACTTAATGGGAATTGAATTACAATCCCAAAATTTTAGTTTGAAAAAAATATCTAGGCCCATTTGGAAACTTGGTTTTGATCTTGGTTTTAGTCTTGGGTGGTTTTAGGTAAATCTATAACCATGTTTGGTATTGGTGATCTTGTCTGGTCTTGGTAAGGAGTTGGTCTTGGTCCAAATATTATTATATATATACTAATATGTATTAAAAATATATAAATTTGAAATATATATATATAAAATTGGAAAAAAATATTAAAATGAATATATATATATAATTAAAAATATATATAAAATTCCCGAAAACAAGATTTAAATTTCTATTTTTTTAATTCAGAAATAAATATATATATATATATAATTGAAAAAAATATTTTAAAATGTGAAAATTATATATAAAATTCAAAAAATATATATTAAAGTCGAAAAAATATATATAATTCAAAAATCATATAAAATTATAAAATTCAAAAATAATATATAAAATTTGAAAGAAATATTTAAAATAATAAAAAATATATAAAATTTGAAATATATATAAAATTCGAGAAAACAATATTTTAATTTATATATATTTTTTAAATTAAAAATATATATATATATATAGTTGAAAAAATTATTTTACAATGTGAAAATTATATATAAAATTCAAATAATATATATTAAAGTCGAAAAAATATATATAATTCAAAAAATATATAAAATTATGAAAAATTATATTAAATTCGGAAAAATATAAAATTCAAAAAAATTATATTAAATTCGGAAAAATATAAAAAATTCAAAAAAAATTACATATTATTAAATTCAAAAAATATATATTACATAAATAAATAAATAAATTTTAAAAATACATAAAAAATAATGAATATATATAAATTTATTAACTTATATATATATATAGAGAGAGAGAGAAAAAAAAAGTCAACAATGGTAGGCCGTATATATATATAGAGAGAGAGAGAGAAAAAAAAAAGGAGAAAGAGGAAAAAGTCAACAATGATGGCTGGGCAGGACCAGAAAATGCATGGTTTTGAATGATTTTTGTCTTAAAATTAAAAACCAACACTAGGCAAACAAGGTTTGGTCTTCAAATTTGGAACGAAAACCAAAACCAACCCCTAAAACCATTACCCAAACAAGCCCTAACTGTTATATTATTGTAAGGGTTCGCAGAATTTAAGTGATATGAAGATAGTTTCTACACAAGTTCGTCGGCTAAAACCACAGTATTGATGCTCTTATTACTTTTGACTTTCTTTTACAAATAAAATGAAAGAGAAATGGAGGAAAAGACAGCAAGTACAAGTAATTGAAGTATTTTCTCTCTCTAGGATTTTCTCTCTACCGGTCTCTGAAAAGTTGTGTCTCCCCCTTTCAAGTGAATCCTCGCACCTCCATTTATAGACGCGACTGTTGAGTAATTATCGCGGATTGTATTGCCACGTCAGCACTAGTCTCGCGGCATGGTTCTATCATCCTCGCGGATTCCATTGCCACGTCAGCACCTGTCTCGCGACATGGTTCCTGCGTACTTAATCCGTGATATAAATACCTTGTTCAGTATTATTCTACGCCCATGACTACGCAAAACGGATTCGCGTACTCTTATGCGTAACTAATACTGCACACCATAAATACCTTTGCACATATCATCCGCGAAACGAATTCGCGGATCATATTATGCACCAAACCCTGTGATCCGCGCCTATTGCATCGCGGATCCGATTTTTCCTTAGCCAAGGATGCCTTTATAGCTTTGCTGGGCCATAACCAATCATGCATGCCTTGGTCATCTTCCTGAATACTAGCAGCCTCTCTAAGGTATTTTTACTTAGGATGGTGTAAATAAGGTCGCAACCCACTATTTACTCATCCCAAGCATTTCCCTTAAATTCCGCATAGTACTCGCCACGCGAGCAGCATATAGGGTTATGAGTTACTGATGCGAGCTATAAAACACGCCAGTTCCTCATACTTCCTTCTGTGTAATGCAAACTCTCGCGTAAAAAGAACCATATTTGGGTTAGTTCCCCAAGTAATCGATTACTTGGGCCAATCTCCCAAATCATCTTTTACTTGGGCCGGTTTCCCAAAATATACCAAACCTGGGCTATATCCCAAATAAATAAAGGTTGGGCCATATCCCAAATAAATAAAGGTTGGGCCATATCCCAGATAATTTAATCCTTAGGCCATTATCCCAACGAGTCTTTTAGCCGTTATGTTATTTCGCGAATCGCTACTCTTTACAATTATTTAATTATCTTTTTAGAATAATGGTTGCCTGAGGCCATGTAAATGATTTGGTCAAAAAAAAAAATAGTAAATTTCACTCACACCCCGTTACATTTGCCTATATCTCAAATTTACCCCGTGTAAGGTTCAGTTCATTCTATCAAGCCCACTTCTATTAGTGGGCCGTTAGGTGTCAGCAGCTGTTAACTAACGTCATCAGTGAAAAAGGTGTTAAGGCCCCGTTTGGTAACCGGTCTGGTATGGTTACCTCTGGTCCGGTCTAGTCTGGTCCGGTCTGAAATTCTATTTGGTAAGCGGTCTGGTCTGATGGTCTTGATCTGAGGAAACTGGAACCAAATCATGTTTGACAAACTGTCTGATTCCGAACTTCTTTGAACCAAACCATGTTTGATAAACTGGTCTGGTCTTAAATTTCTAGTAAACTGTGAAAATATTGAATATACTTTATATAATGTAATAACCTTAAAACCTACACATTTAATTTGTAAACATTTTTTAAAGTCTTTTTGATTGATTTTTATTATGTATTTCCTACATAATAATGTTATATTGGTTTTGTAAAAATTTCTTAGAGTATGATTATTGCACTCCAATTATCAAATATAACAATAAATAGGTTTATACAAACCACATTTTTTATTATACAAAAATTACAATAACACATATTTCACAAGTCACACACTAATATTACATAACAACTTTAACTGTCGATAACATGTAAATAACGCACTCAGGTATTTTGGCTTTTAAAAAAATATATTATTTATCATTTACTATTTACTATTTATTTATTATTTATTATAATATATATATATTTATTATAATTTTTATATATTATTTAATTCATTTTGTTTATTATATATTATTTATTCATTTATTTTTATTTGTTTATAAATATAATTTATTAATTATTATTGTATTTATTTATTATTATTTTTATGTATTATTTAATTAATTTTGTTTATTATTTATTTTTTATAAATATAATTCATTTAATTTATTATTTATTCGTTTATTTTAATTACTTTATAAATATATTTTATTCATTTATTATTTATATTATTATTTATTCATTTTTTTATTATTATATTTCTTCATTTATTATTATTTTTATGTATTATTTAATTCATTTTGCTTATTATTTATTTATTTATTATTATTATTATGTATTATTTAATTAATTTTCTTATTATTTAATTATTTATTCTTATTTTGATATATTATTTAATTCATTTATTTAATTATTTATTATTATTTATTCATTTATTTCTATTTGTCACTAAATATATTTTATTAATTTATTATTTATTTTATTTATTTTGTTTATTATTTAATTCATTTAATTTATTAATTATTAATCTGTATTATTTATTTCATTTTTTTTATTATTCATTTTTTTTATAAATATAACTCATTTAATTTATTATTTATATTATTATTTATTGATTTATTTTAATTAATTTATAAATATACTTTATTCATTTATTATTTATATTATTATTTATTATTATATTTAATCATTTATTATTATTATTTTTGAATTATTTAATTCATTTTGCTTATTATTTATTTATATATTATTTTTTAATGTATTATTTAATTCATTTTGTTTATTATTAATTATTTATATTATTAATTTATGATTTATTATTATTTATTTATTTGTTTAATTAATTTATAAATATATTTTATTAATTTATTATTTATATTATTATTTATTATTATTTATATTTATTATTAATATATTTTATTATTCATTATTTTTATTTATTTTTTATTCATTTATTTATATTAATTTTTAAATATATTTTATTTAAATTATTATTTTATTCATAAATATATTTTATTTTATTTATATTTATATTTATTCATTTATTTTTATTAATTTATTATTTATATTATTATTTTATTCATAAATATATATATATTTTTTATTTATTCATTTATTTTTATTAATTTATTATTTATATTATTATTTATTCATTTATTTATTATTATATTTATTTATTTATTTTTTTGTAGGATTTAATTTATTTAATTTATTATTCATTATTTAATTTTTTTATTTTTGGTTTAGATATTAGTTACATGTGGTTCAATTATTGGAGGACATTTTGGTTAGATTTTGAATAGATTTTATAACTAGACTAAATTGAACCACCAAAAATTGTGGTCCTAAAAAAGGTCATTTTGATTTAATTTGGTCCAACTTAGTCTGGTTATATTTTTTGAGACCAATGCAAAATAAATATGGTTTGGTCTCAAAAAATTTGACTAAACTAGAAAAATGGGACCTTAACCAATAAACAAACAGAGCCTAAACAATCAACTTTCCCCCTAGTAGTCGTAGAATGACTTCTTTGACCCCAATAACATCTTGCACCAACATACATTTGAATATAATAACAATTTCACTTGAATTTCATGATTAAAATTAAAATATTGATGAAGAATTAATATATATATATATAAACATTAAAAATGTTTTTAAAAATATATTAGCTAAAAAATTACCATTTTTAGATATAACATATATGTGTAGATATAAAAAAATATAGGGTAAAGTGCAACAAACCCTCCTGAACTAAAACAAACCTCCCCAACTATCAATTTGTTGCAATTTGCCCGAATTCTATTGCAAAAGACTATTATATTTGTTAATTTTTTAAATTATATAGATATTATTTATCTTACTTTAAATATTGCTTATACTACTCACCTTAAATGTATTTGAGTAAATATACTTTCAAATGCTAAAAAAAATAAAGTTATAAGCTGTAATTATTTTATTTTTAAGTTAATTAACTTGTTAATAAAATTTAATTCGATTTAAATAATAAAACTCATTATCCTAGTTAATATTTTTTATGCTAAATGAAAACTTATTTTCAAAGAATTATATTCATATATAAATCACAAATTACATAAACAATTGTCACCTTTTGATTTTTACATGTTATATATATATTAAATAATTATAATTATTTAACTAAGCTCTTTAGAATTTTATTTAATTATTATTTAAACAACCTAAAAGTAATTTTATACAAATTTGAATGAAGAATTTGTCATCAAAATATTCTCAATTATTTCATAATCCAAGTTAATAAGAAAATGTATTAAGTATCATTCATTAAATAAAGGTCATTTAAGTCATTTAGGATATGTTTGTGTGCGTGGATTTGGTATTGAATTGGAATTGCATTGGAATTGGAATGTCATGGTATCTCAATTCCACAAATACAATTCCAAATACATTATTTGGATGTGTTTTGGAATTTAAGTCTAATTGGAATTCAATCTCAAAGTCAACCCAATTTAAATGTAAAATATCATAACTTTAAAATTAAATAGACAATATAGATAAATATAGATATTTATATATATACATGTGTATGTATGTGTGTATATACATGTATGTATGTGAATGTGTATATATGCGTGAATTTATATATATGTATTTATGTGTGTGTACGTATATATAAATGTGTATATATATTTTTATATATAAGTGTGTCTATAGATATTTGTATACATATAGGTATGTGTATATATAGATATTTATGTATATGTATGTATATTGGTGGTTGTGAAAAATTTGTTGTTAGAGAAAGAATATTTAGTGGGTCATAGTTTGAAGAAGATATGGAATTGGAAATCACAACTTCTCCTTGTGGAATTGGTGTCTTTGGAATTGCATTTCAATTCCAATTCCAATTCTAATTCCAATTCCAAATTATTTTGTTATATCCAAACAATGAATTTGGAATTGGAGCCCCTAATTCCAATTCCATGATCCCAAAGGACCCTTACAAAACTTTTTAAAGAAATTGGGGCATTTTGCAACAAATGTGATGGTTTAGGGGGATTTGTTGCACAATTTATAGTTCAGGGGTTATTTGCAAATCTGGCCATAGTTAAGGGGGTTTCTTGCATTTAACCTATATATTTATCTTTACCGGTAAAAACGCACGTGCTCTGCACGTAATTTAAAGTTTACATGAAAAAAATATATTTTACAAAAAAAATTAGTACAATTGCAAAATAAGATTAATCATACCATGCAAAATAAATATTAAATAAAATAGTATCTACCTAAAGATTAATGTTTAATAAAATTTTATTGAAATCGTATTATAAAGAAATTCAAATAAATTTAGGTATTAAAAAATAATAAATAAATTAAGTTTGATCAAACTATAATACCTATCAAGATATATATATATATCGAAGCTAATAAATAAATATTGAATTACAATAAAAAAAATAATGAAAAAAAAATACACTAACCTAATTGATATAATTGCCCTAGAACATAGTCACAAAAAAATTAATGGAACAATATAAATACAGCATAGAAAAAACTAAAGTATAATAGAAGAATTACCGATGGCAAAGAGAGGAATATGTTTGAGAATCATATAGTCTTAAAGAGAGAGAGGTGTAGGATCATATATGGGGTAATATTATATTATTATAAGACTTCTAATTATATATTGATATAATAACTTGGATGATTAATTACAATTATAGATGAAATTTAGTAGTATAGTTGATTTAGGATTATGATTGTTAAATACAATTGTAGATGAGAGTCCTTATTAGTTTTATAAGATTCACTTTTATAGTTCATTTAGAATTAGAATTGTATTTTGAGATTCTTTATTATTTTTCTAATTTAATTAAAATTAAAATTAAATTATAGTAAGATAATGGAATAAAATATAAAAATTAATTTAAAATTTTAGTATTCTATCACAATCAGATTTATAAAACATATTCAATATAATTTAACATAATTAAAATTTAATTAAATCTTAGTGATAGAATTTAAATATATAATTTATACATAAATAAGTGTTGGTGCTTCCAAATATGGTTCTATTTGAATTGGAGTAATATATATTTTCAATATAATTTAATATAATAAAAATTTAATTGAATCTTAGTGATATAATTTAAATACATAATTCATACATAAATAATTGTTGGTGCTTCCAAATAGGTAACTACTTGAATCGGAGTTATAGCCTTCAATTAAATATTTAATTATAATTTAAATATAAATTGAATTGAAGTTATAAAATTTAATTAAATTTTATAGTTATAATTAAGTTGGAATTGGATTGAAAAATAGCATATAAAATTTTGACTATAAATAGATGTATGTAAAGCATATCCATCGTGAAAAGCAAAGGGACGAAGAGAAGAGAAGACGGAGCAATTGTTTTCGTGATTGGTACGAGTACGACACCTTCTTCTCCTTTTCTATTTTGATTTTTATTTAAGAATTTGAACATATTCTTCGCTAGGGTTTAGCGATTTGTTCATTTGCCCTTTTTATTTATTTATCTATTTTTTGGTTCTTTTAGAGGATGATTTTAAGTGATTCTCATGTGCTGTGCTAGGTCCCTTTTTTTAAAAAAAATTGGTTGTTTTAGAGGATGATTTATTTCATGCGATTCTAGGGTTTCATGATTTACTTTGTTTTAGCAATTAATTCATTTTTTTTTTCTTTTTGATGGTAAAAGGCTCTCTCTCTCTCTCATTATTTAATTTTACTTATTTAGTTTTGTATCAGTAAATTGTTTGTGTCAGGTTGCCAGCAAGATGTGGAAAAGGCTGTTGAATCATCGATTGTGTAATTTTCTCTCCACATGTTTCAATTAATTGTGTTTCTAATTTCTCCAATTATGCAACTAACTTTATTTAATTTTCCTAATTCAGTTTACCTTTCCCGCGCTGCTGTTGCCGGCCTTGCAGTTGGTGTGGTGTATGTGCTCTGCCTTTTCTATTCTTTTATTTTGTCCTTTGGAAAATATATTCATCAGTTTGAGTTTCTGCCTATGTTTTTTTTTTTTTTTTTTGACAGCTTGTTTTGATACTTGTACTGATTTTTATTTTTATAATTTCTGTACCCACTACCTATTTCTAGGACTTGTGTAGGAACAACTTTATTATTTGGTCTAAGCTGTCATACGTTTTATTTTGTTTTGATTGCAGCTTCAACGAATTCAGCGAGTGGATACGTCATAGGTTTGTTTTCTTCTGTTGGAACTCAATTGTGTTTGTGTATTTCATGTACAAATTTTCTCTATTGTTGTAAGATTTTTGATCTATTTTACATTTGGTATGTCCTCCATGACCACAACCAATGAGAAGAAGTGTTAGGTCCTGTTTGGTTGAAGGGTTTCTGTTTCTGTTTGTGTGTTTTGGTTTAAAACACATGTTTGGTTGGATTTTTATGTTTGTGTTTCCAAACCACATTAAACAAACACTTGCCTCTTTTAGTACAAAATGAAAAAACCAAAATTTGGTGTTTTTTCACTCCACTATTTATAAAAATGAATTTGGTCTTACTATTTATTTATTATTTATTATAATATTTATTTATGTATTATTATTTTTCTTTTTTTATTATTTCTTCATTTTATAATATATTTTATTATTTTATTATTTATATTATTAAATTATTATTTATATTATTGTTTATTAATTTATATATTAATTTATAAATATATTCTATTTATTTATTTATTATTATTTCATTATTTAATTCATTTTATTTATAAATTATTTATTCATTTTTAATTATTTAAAAATATATTTTTATTAATTTAATATTAATTTATTATTATTATACTCATTTTTTATTATTATTATGAAGTATTTATTTGTTATTATATTTACTTATTATTTATTATTATATTTTTAAATATGTTTTATGTAATTTATTATTTATTTTATTAATTTATTATTATTATTTATTGTTTAGTCCATTTTTTTATTATTATATTTATTTATTATTATTGTATTCATTTATTATTATTATTATATTATATTTTATTTATTATTTATATTATTAATTATTGATTTTTAATTTTTTAATTTCAACCCAAAAAACATCCCTACCAAACATACTTATGTTTTTGGATGAATAAACAAAAAAACCAAAAACCTGTTTTTTGTTTATTTCAACACAAACACAAACACAGCTCTACCAAACAGGCCTTAATGTTCCTAAAATTGGCTTTTCAAACAAATTGCTAACCACAAGGCTTATTTATTCTTTGTTTGAGTCCCTCCTCCGTGTCTTTGAGATTTGAGAAGATCCTGAGGAACTTCTTGTAGGAGGGAGGAGGGTGTATTGGGAAATGGTTGTGGCATTTTGGGGCTGAGCGTGGTGGTTGTGTATGGTTTTGGGGATGAGCAGGGTGGGTGGTTTCAGTAGGGGTGGGTGTGTGGAAGGATATTTGAAAATGGTGGGTGTATTTTTTCTGGTTTTATTCGGTTTAGGGTGAAGGATGGGAAGGTGGGTGCGTTTTTGGTTGGATTGCTGGTCCGGGGAGTCATTCTTAGCTATATTGTTTCCTCAGTTGTTTGACATTGCTCGTGACTGGCTTGCTCCGGTGACGGACTGTTATCGTCTCAATACTCGTTAGCGTCCCTAATGAAGGGGTTATTTGGTGTTTTGTGGGCGATAGCCACACTTTGTTAGAGGAGTTATGGAGGCTGGAAAAGGTTGTTATGTTGGGTCCAAACTCGCGTTTTTTGGCTTCTTTAGTTTGAGTGTTGCACTTCCCATTTGAGTATTTTTTATCTATATTGTTTACTTATCAGAAAAAAGAGCTGTACCAACGTTGTAATCCCCAAACAACACTGCTCTATACATCTCAATACTATCGCTTACACTAAATCTTTTTATTGTTTTTCTTTATATGGTACTTTTCTTTAATGTTAGTAAAATGAAAGGGAATCCAGTAGATTATACTCTCGCCCCTAAAGGTCCCCCCCCCCCCCCCCCCCCCCCCCCCCGAAACTTCTATTTTACGGTTGACCACGAAACTATCTCATTTGCTGGAGAAGTTACCCACTGTCACCATTGTGTTCGGGTTTCGCCGTTACAAGGTTGTGTGACGGTCACATGCCATTTATGAAGCTTGGATACTTTTCCAAGCGCGATGTACCCATATCGGATACGTGTTGAATACCAATATTCGCGGATACATGTCCGATACTTCTTGAACGTCCCTATAATTTTAAATATATACGTCAAGTTATAACATGTATTGTAGACTTCTCGTCCTCTATTCACGTATCCAATAATTCTCCAGTAATATATTCTTACCAAATTATAAAGATAAAAATGTAACTTTGTTCAACAATATTAACATACTTTAAGAGTTAGGAAAGATTCGATTTTAATAAAGAGTTTACTACATATGCTTGTTTTAAGTGTGGGGAACCCCCATGTTATATTTATGATTGTATCCAGATTCCTGAATTATAAAAAAAATGACCAAAATTTAGCTTTTTGAAATTTTGTTAAAAAATGGGTATTTATTTTTGTTGTATCCAGCAGTACCCGCTTCCTTCCCCCTTTTTATTATTATCATTGTTACTATTACTATTATTTATTTATTTGTTTTTATAGCTTTGTCCTATTCTAGTATCTGTATTTGTGCTACATAGCCATAGCTCAAAATTGGAAATTAAAAATCTATGTTTATTCACCTTACATTTCACATGCATCAATTTTGAGAAGTTTTCACACGGTATGGTTTTGATCGGTTTTGGTGCGCTTTCAAACAAAACTGGTCCCATGGTTTAAAAACATGGTTTCACAAAATTTCGAAAAAAATTGAAGGGTGAGGACCTATGGAACTGAAACATCAATATCCATATTGAATTGACAATTAAGTGGCAACTATAATGAGTGCACCATCGATGGCAACAACTATTAACGTTTTAAACTCAAAGAAGCAAATGATGAAATGGAAGATGGCATTGTTTTCGACCAATGCTCGGTTGAACAGTGGTCACCGGACATGTGAAAAATGAAGGGAAGTTCCATAAGTTTCTTGGGTACTAAATAGATAGAAATCCTCTGTTATCCTAGATGATTTAGCTTTTGGATGTTTTATGAGGTGGAGAGGAGAGGAGAGGAGAGGAGAGGCGATACAAAGACAATGTGGATCTTAGTTGTATAGAAGTAGAAAGGTATTACATTGTATACTACATGCACTGCTATGTATATGGTATATCTAATATAACATGACAGTTTGGTTTGGTTAATTTCGGTTGTGATTGGCTGTAAACCAGAATCGAATCATAAAATTACGGTTACATGTATATAAAACTTTTAACTGATTGAAGCAAACTAACTATGGGCCATTCAACCATTGACCTTCTCCTTTCCTACACCGGTAAAAAAATTTTTGGCAAGTCCTACACCAGTAATATTTATATTGGTAGCAGTATTGCTTTACAAAAAAATATACATCTAACAAAGAAGTACTTTCTTTGCGACTTTTTTTTTTTGTAAAAAAATTATCATTTTTTCATTCCATTATGTTAGCTTATATAAAAAGTAATATATATAAAAAAAAAACATTGTGCTCCTGTAATGTTTTATACTAGTCTTTTGTAGCTTCTGTGTAAAGGAGGTCACTACAACATCTGTTTAGGAGTTACCGTTATTTGTCCTATCGGTGTTCAATATATGTTACAGAATATTCGTTATTGATGTGATTGGGTAGTGAGATTTTTTAAATCGGTACTGGAAGGCTGTTTTGACTAAAAGATAACTTTTTTCCCCCTATTCAGGAAAATGGAGGAAGATCGTCAGCGAATGGAAATGATTGGCACTGCTGGATTTTGGGGACCCATGGAAAAATGACAGGCACTACTAGATTGTGCAAAACATCTATGTATTTTGGTATTAAAGATTGTTTGCTAATGTAGTTTAAGATTGACAGTTTGCATGAGAATGCATTAACTTATATGGGTTGAAGTTTTATATAATGGATATGAATGGTAGATGTCTTGTGCGAGTGTTTCTTTTGGCCTGCAAATATATATCCAGTGATGAATTAGAATACCTGCCCTATCTGTTTTCAAATTTACATTTGGTTAACTTGTTGACAATGGTCAGTTGGGGACAATTTGCAACTCCTTTTAAAATTATGGGGTGTATCTGTATCTGTACTAATATTTGTTTCAAAAGAGATAGAAGGACTGATAACTTGGCAACCCTTTGTTTTTGTTCTTGTTCTTGTTCTGGGCTCTAAAAAACAAGAATCAATTCTTATCTTGTTATTTTCTTACCCTTAAAAATAAAAAGACAAAAGTTGTTTGGGACTAATTTTCTCTTCTTCATCTCGCTTTCCTTATTTCCCTCTTGTCTCCTCCTCCATCGCACGTATATACACACATATACACATATATATATATACACATTGATTTGGGAATTAGGGTTCCGAAGGTGGTCGAATTGGGTTAATTGAATTGGGGGTTAGGGTTCCGGCAGTGGTGGTGACGGTGGCTAGTGGTGGTTGCGAAGGTTTGTGTATATATATATGTGTGTATATATATCTATATATATATGAGCGCGGTGGTGGCGTGGTGTCGGGGTGGGTGTTGGCCGGCGTCGGTTGATGGTGATGCGGTTAATTTCTCATTTCTGCATTTTTTTTTTAGGGAAATCCCAAAAGAATATCATTTTCATGTTCTCATGTTTTCTGCACTATTCATGAGAAGTGTTTTCATCCCAAGAATAAAGTGAATAGTAAAAAAGTCTCCCAAACGTGTTTTGTTCCCGTGAACAGTTCCAAAAAACAAGAACAAGAACGAAAACACCCTTATCCAAACAGACCCTAAGGGTTCCTTTTGCACATGATATTCTATAATGAGTTAATTTCAATAAACCCCGATCTACTATTGAATTTAATCAACTAACCCCTCCTTTATTCGGACTGTACCTTATGCTTTTCAATTTAATCAACTTACCCCTCATATGTCTGGATTGTCCCTCTATACTTTTCAATTTCAATTAAATTGCCCCCACTCTCAAAAAATATATATAATTTTTTTAAAAAAATATATAAATTCAAAAACAATATACTGAATTTTGAAAAAATATATAAAATTCAGAATGATATATAAAATTGGAAATATATACATAAAATTGGTGGCCTCTAGTGTGAAAAGTCATTTTAAATGTCTCGGAATGTTTTGTAAATTCTCCGTTTTGCCCCTCGTTTCCGTTTATGAATTCACTGGTTTTCAAAGCCAATTTTCACACCAAGATAGATTCTAAAACCATCTCTAAAATATGAGATTTATTTCAAAATCACAAGGGTAGGTGAAAACGGATTTTTCCTTCAAGATTTAAAAGAGTTAACTCATGAACCGTGAAAAATGCCGTTTTCTAGAAAATTATCAATTAACATCAAAAGCTCTATTTCAACACTAGAATTGACAAAACGAAAGAACTTCTTAAATTTCATCATTTAAAATGTCCAAGGCAAAATATAACATTGTTTTCATTGAAATTGAAATAGTTTTACATTACGGCATCGAAATACACCGAAAGAAAGGAATCCCTGTGCATAGCGCTCCGAGGGACAATACATGAAAATACAACCCATTTGGCTAACATACTAGCCATTAAAAGAAAAGTAGTACATCATTTGGATTTCAAGTTAGCAAAAGAAGGCATGTGAATACACGTATCACTTATACATCACAAAATAGTAAAGTCCATTTCTATAAGGACAAAAAGACATACAAGATGCCATAATCCATTGAGTGGCTACGAACCTCCCATAACGGAATCATCACCTGAAAAATATAATATGTTTTGGGGTGAGCTCACTAACCCAGTAGAGGAAGTGTCATCGCCTCAATCTCGGTAGCCGAATGGTACCACCCACCCAAGGTTCATGCTACTAATCTTAAGTCGGTCTCTTGCCCAAAATGACTCTCACGCCAATCCGGGACCCCATCGAACCCAACAAACAATTTCCCCAGCATGCTCACATTATAGTCATTCAAACATAGCATGTGAAATCATAATCACATATATGATAGTTGAAATGCAAGATGACTCAACACACCTCGTGGTACACACTTCGCCCGATACGGTTAACGGATACACACTCTGGACATTCATTTTTGAGGATACAAACTCATCAAGTAATGTAGAGTGTCACATCGATTATTCCCAAGTGATTTTGACACTTCTCACTTTCAACAAGGAAGAGCGGTTGCACGAGAGTCTCGCTTGCGACTCCTGTGCCCTTAGACCAGAAGGTCAAGCATACACGGATAAACCGAGGCTTTGGGCCACCACAATGGGAAAACAACCAAACCTATATCACATTTTCTGACTTACTAGTTCCGTCGGTGGGGAACACATCTTGGTCAGTTGTTGCAACGATTCGACACAAGACTACTCACACACGATTACTCGATCCACATAAACCAACACCATGTTTTTGACATTACACGATGTACTCAATATGCATCTGAGATTTCAATAGCAACCATACTCCATCACAATACATGTTTATTTCATTTGTAATATATTGTACTTAATTTATCATTATGCTTACAATTTCACACTTACAAGCAATAGTTCACACCATGCTCCATTACAATACATGCTCATCTCATTATGCAATATATTGTACTCCATTTATCACAATCCTTACAATTTCACATTTATAAGCAATTAATCACCACAAGCATTCATATTACACAATCATGCTTTCAAGGGCCTAGTTCATCGTACAAGTTATCAAGACTCAACTCGCATATATATGTATATGTATATATATATATATATACGACATATATATACATAGATGCACACACCCCCGTACAAAAACTAAAACAACTCGTTTTTTCACTACCTCAATCCAAGCAAGTTAACACAAGGATGCCCAAAAGAGGTCCAAGCCAAACTACCAACTCAAGTGCTCAAAATGATAGCTTCCAACTAACAACATACTATTCAATGAACAACAAGATTACAATAGTGTCACAATAAACCGAAATCGTTCAAAAGTGGCTTTAACCACAAAAATCAAATCAAACCCTAATGATAACTAATTTAGGGTTTCATGAAAAAATGAAATCAAGAGCTACTACCAATCGAACTCACTTAGTAGTTGGAAGCAACACTCACCCTTCCATAACATGAATATAAGAAGGGCAAAATTAATATCAACACAAAGAATTCATGAATATGAAAGCTAGGGCTTAAACCACACCAAGCGAGGAGAGAAGGAAAGAGAGCAAGAAATTGTGTTGAGAGAATGGAAGTCTTGCAAAGTGAATAAGATCTAAGAGATGTAGAGATTCTCCACTCACATTTCTCACCATCTAAGAGTTGAGAATAAAATAAGGAAAATGAATAAATGATCCAATGGTGGAATGAAGTCTTGCAAATGAAAGACCAAGAATAATGCATTCTTACATTTGTGTGTCATCAAAGCATGACCCTATGATCCAAGGGTTGAGAATAGAGATGAAAGAAGACTCAAGATCAATGGTTGAGAATGAGACAACACTTAAAACTGAGAAATGACCAAATCCTTCTTAACTTAGGGTTAATTACAAGAGTGTCATCATGACTCTCAATTACCCTTTTACCCTTGTCATCTTCTCTATTTACTTCCATGTCATTCATACACCAACACTTAGTCAAATCTCTATAAATCTCACTAAGTCCTCTTAATATGAAAATAACAATCTACCATTTGGTCATTTATTTCCCAAAATTATTTTCAACAATTTTCATTATTCTCAAAATGAAAATACCACATGCAACTTACAATTATAATATCACATAAAACATGTAAGTCATGCAAAACACATAAACACTTAATTATTAATAATTTTTTTAATTAACACGTAAAAATACCAAACGTTACATATGTCTTGTGATTGTGGTGAAATATGGGGGCGAGGTGGAGAGAGACACACAAAAAGGGCATGCACTCGCTATGGCATTTATATGGGGTATTATAGTATTTTACAACGAAACGGATTAAATTTGGGAACTAATGGGTGGGTTGGTTCACTGTAGAGGTGGAAAATTGGCGGGTATGAGTGGATTTGGATTGGGTTGTAAATGGGCGGGTCACTAACGAGTCAGTGACCCGTTCTCAACCCGCTATAGTGGGTCATTGTTGGGTTAGGTTATTAATGGGTCGGGTCAACCCGTGGGTGGATTTGACCCGCACGTTTAAAAAAATAAAAAAATAATTTGCCAAAGTACATAAAAATTTGAGATGTAATGTTCTCTTTTTTTGTTTGAAATATAATTTGTTAGCAGAAATAAGTATAAATTTACATCTGTACACATAGACATATATGAACATTGGAAAATCAAAATTTACATGTTTAATCTCTTTTGCACTTATCTAACACTTAAAATTCATGAAATCTACATCTACACACACATTTATATATGTATACACAGACATATTTGAGCATCTATCTAATATATAAATAGACTTTTATATATGCAAATATACAAAATAAAATACACATACATATATTGTATGTATTTATATATCTACAAAAAAACCTCCTATATATCTTTTCTTTGTTACTATCTCTTGTAGCTTGAAATTTTTACATATTGTAAAAGGAAAAAAAAAATCAATAGATCTTTATATATATATTTTTTGAAGAACAAGCAGATATTTAAATTTTTTTTAAAAAATTCAACAGATGTGATAGATATACATATACGCACATATATATACACACACACTATAAGAGAAAGAGAGTAGTTTTGACTTTTTATAATTTTGTAACCACACGTAGCTAATTTCCAGCCTGGGACATATCAACAGTTAAAATCATCCCAAATATTAAAGATTAGTGATAGATTGGAAGGTATACAGAATCAGATATATACATATACATATATGATATAAAACAAATAAAAAAATATACATATATGATATATATAATTGAAGCCTCGGAAGTTATACACATATATGATATATTGAGATCGTGAGGTGAGAGAGAGAACTAAGGAGCTGGCCGAGAGAAGGGGGGAGCGGCAGGTGTTGACTGTTGAGTGACGGGTTAACACGGGTACCCGCACCCAACCCGTATTTTTCAACTCTCTCATCACCCCAATCCGTTACTAACCCGCATCAGAAATCATTCATCCAAATTTAGCGGGCGGGTTTGATGAGTTTGGATAAATATTGTCAAGCTCTAGTCAGCCGGTTCTTGACATTTATTTCGAAATTTGACTGGTTTAACTCTGTTAACAATGGATTGTTTTCTCAAATCGATTTATTAAATGTAGATGGTTATTTATTGACGTTAACTATTAAGATGTGCCATATATGGGATACTATAATTGACAAGTGTGTTTTCCTGTATTTTTATTTTCTGTAATCCTAGTTTAAAGTGTTAAAAGAGTATACAGACAAATATATCTGTGAATGAAACATATAATTACTTTTTATTTTATATAGTAAAATATATTTATTATATTTCCCATTTCCCCCTTCTTCTCTTTCCGTGGATTTTGTGGAGATTATTTTGTTTTGTTATTGCTAATGAGTGATTGGAGTTTTATTGGGGTATTTTAGACTTTAATAAAAAAAAGTTGATATCCTGTAATTAGTTTAGTTAAGTTGATCAAATTAAAAATTAAAATTAAAAAATTGATTAATTTGTAATTTTCCCTCGCTAACTCAAAATTAATTAAAATTTTGATTAATTTGGAAAATGGTGTGGTTTGGTTTTATTCTGAATTGAAACCATGTTTGGTGCTGATCGTTTTGATATGAGAAAAAGTAAAGCTGAAGAAACCAAACCATGTTTGGTAGATTCTGAAACCAAACCGTGTTTGGTGAATTGAAATAGTTTAATTTTTATTTATTTATAATAACATTTAGTAAATATATATGTTCTAAAAAATGAAATATATATATAAAAAGATATTTAAGAATGAATTTCTTTTTACAGAAAATATTAATATTGGATAATAATATATAATCATATTGCAAGAATTATTCAATTGGTTCACATATGTAGTTTGAAAATTTATACTCTTATTCCATTTGAAATTTTAATTTTTTTTACCATTTAAAAAAAATTGACAGCACATCTCCATAAATTGTTCAGTAATTGATGTTATATCTATCACAAATAATAAAATAAAAAAATTTACAGTAATTGTTCAGTAAATATTTATTTATTCAAATTTATTTAATATTTAAATATTTATTTATTATTTATTCATTTTATTTATTTTTATTATTTATTTGATTTTGCTTTATTTATTATTTTAAAGTATTTATTACTCAATTTTTATTTATTTATTATTTATTATTTATTCATTATATTTTTGTTTATTATTTATTTGGTTTTACTTTATTTATTATTTTAAAATATTTATTACTTAATATTTATTATTAATTATTTATTAATTATATTTTATTTATTATTAATTATTAATTTTGTTTATTATTTATTTGGTTTTACTTAATTCTATTTTATTTATTTAATAAAATTACAAGGATGACAATGTTGACTTTTGTTGAGAATGAAATGGTTCACCAATGATGGGTTTGAGGTTGTGGTTGGTTTTAATTTGATGGTTATGAGTTGTTGTTGAACCAAATCATAGGTTTTGGTTTGTATGAACAGTAACCAAACCACCTCAGAGATGGTTTCTAAAATGATAAAATCCCACAGATGGTACACCATAGTGTAAAACTGTTGACCCAACCCACAACCTGTCAAATATGGTTTGGTCTGAAATTAATAGCCCAAAACCCTCTACCAAACATATACTTATTAAAAAATAAGGTAAATTGCACTGACACTCCCTGAAGTTTAGGTCAATTCCATATAAATGCCGGTCAACATAATTTTGACAGTGACACCCCCTGAGCTTTACAAAGTGCTACAATGACACCCCCTGGAAGCAAAAAATGACTTTTATACCCTTGATTATTTTTATTTTCATGCAAAAAGTCTAAACTATCCCCATACCTTACACCTCACCCACTACCCCAACCATCTTTATCACAACATCTTTATTATCAAAGAATCTACAATGAATATATAAGATAACAAATATATATAATATGATTTTAAATACAAAAATATCTAAAATATATTGAAAATCTATTTAAAAGTAGATTCTACCGCTAAAAATATTTTATCAATAATAAAATATATAAATTGATAGTAAGAAAACTATATTTAATTACTCTTTTAATTTTAAATATATTACTATATAATTATTTCACCCAATTTTTTTTAAAAGATTATAACTCATAACCATTATAAGTATTACATATCTAATAATATATATATTTTTATGAACGTATATAAAAAAACATATTTTTATACTATTGCCAATTAAAAGTTTTAGTGGGATTTGATAACATAATTATATTTATTATTAATTATGATTTAGTTAGAATTACTAATTTTAGTGGGAATCTCCAAAAAGTTTTGGAACATTAAAATATAAATAAAAAATAAATAAGTTGTAACAAGAGTAAACAAAAACAAAAAAATATAGAAAAAAATATATTGCTTTGCTATTGTAAGTAGTATATAGTTTATTGAAATTTAATAATAATTAATATATTTCGTAGGAGGAAGAAAATAATTTTATATTAATTGGTGTACAAATAATTTAATTGAATTTAGGATTAGTGAAAAGTGGAAAAGAATTTTATAACATTTGGTGTAAATATTAGGTAAATGAATAGTTATAATTATGTTAATAAATAAAAATAAAAAATGGATAAAATAAATAAATATTGCTTATCCATAAATAAAAAAAGTAAAAAAAAAAATTCTATTCAAAATTAAATATTGCTTTGACTTTTATAAGTAGCATATAGATTAGTGAGATTTAAGAATAATTAATATATTTTGTGGGAATATCTAAAACAATTAGTGTATAAGTAAAAGAATGATTACAATTATTTAAATGAATAAAAAATTTAAAAATGTATGAAAAAATAAAAATTATTTATAATTTTATAGAAGTATATATATATATATAAAATAAAAATGTGTTTATAAGTGTGGTTGAGGTGTAATATTTAGGTATGGGGTAACTTAGACATTTTGCATAAAAATTAAAATAATCAAGGGCACTAAAGTCATTTCATGCCTACAAGGGATATCATTGCAAAAATTTATATTTCTTGATTTATCAGGATGCATGATGGCAGCGTACTAATAAAATTTTAATTTGATTTTGCTTAAATGGGTGGATTTTAAATTTGCTGACAGATTCTATCGAATGACAAATATGTGCATTTCTTCTAGTATATGTATATATCCGTTGTTTTGAGCGCTTTTTCCAATTAATTTTGATATAAAGACTTACCATCCTTTTATTCAGTCTTTCATCAAATCTTATATATTTGGCGATCTACATAACAACTCAGGTTAGAGAACAATATGCCTCCTCATTCTACATGTAGTTCTTTTCCACTATTATTCACTCACCTTCAACTTTCACAGTCACATCTTTATTTACCTTTAATATATTAGTATTTTATTTATGCTTGTAATTGTAATGTTAGCTTAAGTTATAGAATAAAAATGCTCCGCCTATTAAGCTCTATGCCTAAAAATATTGTTTTTAATCTCTTATTTTTTTTATGGGTTTGCTGGTTGGGAGGGAAAAAAATTGGTGAAATGAGTAGCTTCAGAAAAAAAAAGGTATAAATTATGATTATGTTGTTACAGTTCGCAACTTTTGCCATACACCAGTAATAAATGAGTCATTGCATTTGGCCCCAGTAAATGGGAACTAGCACTAAATATTGAACAACCGAAAAAGAAAATAAAATATGCTTGAATTGTGACCACCATTTCAAGTGAAACAAAGGAATTGAACATAACGAGAGCAGGGAAAACATAATAAACATATTCTCTGGCCTAACTAAATAACAATTGGGATAAAAATACAAAGTTAATTCATTGTAATGACACAAGAAAAAATACTCATCTGATGTTCACAATCAAGTATCCAGTTTGGTTACAGAGATTTTGGAAGGGAGAGAAAAATAAAAATAAAAATTAGATGTAGGTAATTAGTATAGGCAAAAATAAATTTTAGTGATCAAAATTATATAAGTGCTCTAAAGTGAATCCAATTTGATTTTGTATGATGGAGGACTTGTTTGGGAAATGCCTCTGCTTCACGCTTGCATTGTTTGTATGTTTCTATACAATCCATATGTCTATGAAAGACAAAGATTTACTTAAATAGATCAACTGTCCCAAACCCTAAGGAAGTGGTGAATCAATATCACAGTTTACATATCTCATATCAAACTCCATATGCACCAATCCAGAAACACTGCAATCACAGAATTTAGTAGAATTGCAATATGTCACGGTATTTAAATTCAGTAAATTTTGAAAGTATATGTACAATAGATTGATTCCCTCTTCAACCTTGACACACATATACCAAATCTTTGTTTCTGTAATAATTTGAATTTGAATTTTTTAAACAACAAATTAATTCAAATCAAAACTTGACACCTCTTAAATGAATTAACTTATTCATTTAGACAGAAGCCAATTTAAAAACTTCTTGAATGATCGACTTTTAATAAATCGGGTTCTACCAGGTCAAAAGGTCAACACTCAAATACTAGTATCTCTAGAAAAGTAAATATTTATCCTATTTGTAGAATGGTGTAGAGAGTTAATTTGTGCTTGTAGTGTAATATATCCTAACCATATATTAAGGCTATTGATGACTATAAAAGGATATAATCCGTTAATATACAAAGTTAGAAAAGATATATCCCAATGTAAAAGAATTTTACCTATCTTTACAAAATCCATAAATATCTTTATAGAGTGATGGATAATGTTGGAGTATGGATAATCATCTTGTTCTGTAAATTCAGTGATGGATAATGTTGAACAATTCTAAAATAATATGCATATATATATATATACAAAATAACTTCGGTTCTTTTCTCTGACTCTCCTGAAATAAATAAAAATACACAAATACGATAAATATATATTACTATATGTGAAAAATTAAAATTAAACGTAGCAATAAAAATGTAATAATAACAAACAATAAGAATATATAATCACATTAATCATAGCAATCAAAATAGAACTCCGGAGTGAAAAGTGGAATAAGAAGGAATGTAGCAATAAAAGGGAGAAGGAGGAAAAAAAAATTCTCAATATTTTATACCATAATTATTAGCTTAATTGTAAATTCAATAATTTGAACTCAAACTAATAGTTATAGAACATAAACGTAAACTCAGCCTAATATAGTGAAAACCGAAGAGAAGAATATTTAATTTTTTTAAGAAGTAAGATATCAAAAAGAATATGTGCATTTCTTATAGTATATATATGTATATATCCGTGTATTTTGGTATTATAAACACTACAAATCTGGGTCTAGATTTGTTGTTTGAGCGGTTTGGTTTACTCTATACATGTAGTATAGGTATGTATACATCTCTTGCTTTGGTTTGGTTTACTCTATACATGTACTTGTTTTGAGCTTGCACTTCAACCATCTGAAACTAGTCTTCTAATTTCAAATATATTGCTGGTAATAATCAGTTGTTTTTTTCCTTTCTAACTTTGTTTCCACATGTTTAATGCTTGTAATGGTAAATTTTGCTAGAATATTTTTCGGGTCACTTCCCTTTTTCCAATTAATTTTGATATAAAAACATATCATCCTTTAATCCAGACTTTCATCAAATCTTATATATTTGGGGTTCTACATAACAACTCGGGTTAGAGAACAATATGCCTCATCAGTCTACAGGTAATTATCTTTTTCACTATTATTCACCCACCACCAACTTTCACAATCACATCTTTATTTACCTTTAATATATTAGTATGTTATTTATGCTTGTAATCGCAATGTTAGCTTAAGTCATAAAATAAAAATGTTTCGCCTATTAAGCTCTATGGCTAAAAATATTGTTTTTAATCTCTTGTTTTTTTATAGGCTTGCTGGTTGGGAGGAAAAATGTTGGTGAAATGAGTAGGGTCGGAAAAAAGGGATAAATTATGATTATGTTGTTACAGTTTGCAACTTTTGCCATACACATGTAATGGATTGTGTGCTAGCACTTTATTTAAAGAATGGTTTAGTGTTCACATTCTTCTAGTTTTGACATTTTTTGGAATTTATTTCATTAAAAGATTTGATCATGTACACTTACAATATTCCTTTTCACATCTTAATTTGATATTGTGGTGTTTGATGCGGTTTTTAAGATGGGAGATTTACCATTTTCACTTGCCAAAGTTTTATTAGATGTGTTGGTTCAACTTAAATTTTTTGGAATTAATAGATTTTGCAATTAACCTTGATCTCTGAACTAGGAGCTACACCGCTAGTGGCTGAGCTTATGGGTGTGAGTGGCCTTGGCATATCACATGTGAAGCCCCATTTGCAGGTAATCATTGATTATAGGGTAAATAGCATTAAACCCCCCTCAGCTATACTCTCTCTCCCAACTAACCCCCCTCAACTAAGTGATGGTCCCTCAAATTATGAAATTGTGACAATTCAGTCCCTACCGTTATAACGCCGTTAGTTAAATTTAGGATAATTTGCACTCAGATCCCCTGAAGTTTTGATCAATTGCACTCACCCCCAAGATTTCATTTTCCTTGCAATGACACCCCCTGAATGGGTTAAGACCCCATGAAATGAATCTTGTGCCCTTGCTTTAGTGTAAAAGGCATGTGGGCTAAATTAATTGACCAAACAACCCTTGTATATTAAGCTCAATTTGAAAAACTTTTCAATTACTTTGGATACAAGGATTTTTGAAATAGGGATATCTACATACAGGTAGACATAAGGATCACTAATTACAAATAGGTAAACTTTTACCTTTCAATTACTAATACATCAACTGAATTAAACTAATTACAAATGGGTCAACTTTTTTGTTTAAAGACTCAAATACCCCCAAAAAAACTTCAATCTTCTTTTTCTTCTTCTCCCCCATTCCAATATCTCAAACACTCAAAAATAAAAATAAAATATTTTGAAAAAAATATAAATATTTTGAAAATTTTAAAATATTTCTGGAAAAATAAAATATTTCGAAAACAAAATGAGGAACAAAATATTTTGGAAAAATAAAATATTTAAAAAAAATGAGGAAAAAAAATATTTCGAAAATATAAAATATTTCGTGAACAATAAAATATTTTGAAAAAATAAAATATTTCCAGAAAAATAAAATATTTTGAAATATTTTTGTTTATTTCTTTTTCACTTTTTTTTTCTTCTTTTCAACGAAATGTGTTCAAGTCTTAGACCTCTTGGTGATTACAATGCAATATTTTGGAGTCAAGTGTGTCAAGAAGTATCAAGAACAAGTTGATTGAGTTGAATTTGTTTTGAAATTTGGTGTCTTAAAAAGTAATAAATCTTAGGTGAGTTATATTTAGATAATTTATTTCAATATGACAGTGGACATAATCTGAATCTTACTTGTTTAGTATGAATTGTTTTGAATGCATGTCATAAATATTTTATATTTTCCAAATTTTTTATTTTTCTTGAAATTTTTTATTTCCTAATTTTTTTTTGAAATATTTTATTTTACCCAAAATAGTTGTTTTTCCCGAAATAGTTTATTTTTTCAAAATATTTTATTTTTCCAGAAATATTTTTTTTCCTCATTTTGTTTTCGAAATATTTTATTTTTCCATAAATATTTTAATTTTTTCAAAATATTTATAATTTTTCCGAAATATTTTATTTTTATTTTTGAGTGTTTGGGGATTTTGGAATGAGAGAGAAGAATAAAAAGAAGATTGGAATTTTTTTGGGGGTATTTGAGTCTTTAAACAAAAAAGTTGACCAATTTGTAATTAGTTTAGTTAAGTTGATGTATTAATAATTGAAAGGTAAAAGTTTACCTATTTGTAATTAGTGATCCTTATGTCTACCTATATGTAGATATTCCTATTTCAAAAATCTTTGTATCCAAAGTACTTGAAAAGTTTTTCAAATTGAACTTAGTATACAAGGGTTGTTTGGTCCATTAATTTAGCTAACATGTCTTTTACACTAAAGCAAGGGCACAAGAGTCATTTCATGGTGTCTTAGCCCCTTCAGGGGTGTCATTGCAAAGAAAATGAAATTTTAGGGAGTGAGTGCAATTGATCAAAATTTTAGGATATCTGAGTGCAAATTATCCTAAATTTAACTAAGGCGTTATGACGAGAAAGACTGAATTGTAACAATCATGATAATTTGGGGGGTTTACAGTCAAAAACATAGTTGAGGGGGTTAGTTGGGAGAGAGAGTATAGTTGAGGGGGTTTAATATTATTTACCCTTGATTATATATATAGATAGATAGTATCTATATATTTTATCAATTTATCTTAACCTTTTCCATGTTATGTCTTGCAATTGTCAATTATTTTATATTTGTATATTCAGGCCTACAGATCTAAGAAGCTGATCGAAGCAGCCCAGCCCCCTCACCTTCTATTCTTCCCGTTGTTGCTGGTTTGAAGAAATTTATGCCATCATATTTTAGCCAAAAACTCATGCTACAATTTGGTGTGATGATTTCTTAATTTTTTTTTTGTTTTATTATATAGATATCAGTTTTTAAAAAATTCTTTGATAACTTAAAAAGTATAAATTTTATCAATAATTTTATCAATAAATTGCATTTTCACTCCCAATTTTTGTAAAAAAATCTTCTAGTAACCTAAAAAAAAATATAAATTTCACTAATAAACTTATAAAAATTTGCATTGGTCCCCTAAACAAGTTTTCTGTTGTGCGAATAATCAATTCTAAATACAAATACACACACAATTGACACAAGATATTTATAGTGGTTCCCCAAATAATCGGGTGCATCCACTCTAAGAGTTTTTCAATATACTTGGGTTGAAAACAATGGTGTTTGGGAGGAGGATACAAAACATGTATCGACTCTACTCAACCTAACACACACTCTCACTCACAGAAACTCACAAGGTTTCTATCTATCATGTATCACTCACTCACAGATATATCTCTCTTGTATATATCACACTGTATATATATTACACATATATATAACTCTCTGTCTCAACATGTATCAGCTCATATATATAGAGCTGGGAGAGAGAAACTCAAAATTGACAACATCTTTGTGTTAGCAAACGAGTGAGTGAGCCATTTGTTCACGCATGTAGAAAGTGTGATAGAGAGAGGTTGCATGCATGCAGCTAGCATGCATGCTGGTGTATGGAATCTGTCATTAGCTGCATGCATGCTGGTGTATGGAATCTGTCATTTTCTAGCTCCGCCCTGCTTACCCTAGATGATTAAGCTTCTAGACGTTGTATGAGTTGGAGAGGAGAGGTGATATAAAGACAAAGTGGATCTTAGATGTTTAGAAGTAGAAAGATATTGCATTGTATACTGCACGCACTGCTATGTATATAGTATATCTAATATAATATGACAGTTCGGTTTGGTCCATTTCGGTTGTGGTTGGCTGCAAACCAGAATCGAATTATAGAATTACGGTTACATGTATATGGAACTATAACGATCGAAGCAAACTGGTCCAGTCGAGTTTGGTGTTCCAGTTTTGATTATTTTTGTGCACATTTCTGTTAGTTAGTTGGAAGATCAGAAGGGTATTCTTCAAAAGGGCAATTTGTCCACTTTCAATAGATATAGCTTCTTCCACCATACAAGTCTCCTCTACAGATAATCAATGACTATATCCCATATAGCAACCCCCTTCGACGAAGTTCCCAACAAACACCCTCTGTCATAGTTTACGACTAAGTAGAGGTACTAATATTTGTACCTCTACAGATAATCTGTACTAGTATTTGTTTTAAAAGAAATACAAGGAATGATAACTTTCACTTTTTGAAAAACAAGGGTTCCTTTTGCACATGATATTCTATAATTCTGGCATTTTTTTTACCCTATCACTTTTGAAAATTGGGAGCTTCTTGTGCACAAATTCTGTACTTTTAAGAGGTCTTTGCAATTAACCCTTGTGTGAAACTTGACTACAATATTATCATATGGTAAAATGACATGCAGGCAACAGTTACTGTCAACTTTTAATGTTGGTGCATTCAACCAACATCTTAAGATTGACTGCACTAGTGGTCGAGATGCTTTTATCTGCGATTTAGTGTGTGTATATATATATACACTGTTATCTGCACCTGTGAACTCATCTAACCTCATTGAAAAAAGGTCGGTCAAGTAATGTACTATTTACAAGGTCTGGTCTGATCTGAGGCGGCATGATTCCTATTGATTCTCATGCTTCATTGCTCTTAAAATTGGATTCTCTTCGTCTATTAAGTTGTCGTCATCATCATCAAGTCCGTCCAAATCATCCATTATTGACTGGTTGGTTTTCTTACGAGATTGTCTCCGATGCTTCTTAGGCTCTAACCTTGGTTCTGCTTGCTTGACGCCCATATCTCCCACCTTGTACCTGCAAAGATAGTTCAGTTCAAGTTTATATTTAACATCTAATCCAATGGAAATGAAAAAAAAAAAAATATATATATATATATGTTAAAAGGGAATACAAGGTAGGGACATAAATAATATGTGAGGAAGATCAAATTTGGAGGGATCATACCATTTGGAACAATGCTCATTCATAGAGGGATGTATTTTGTAGACCTAACCTTAACATTTATGTGGAAAAATAACCAACCTCATACTAACCTATATTCTCATGCTTACCATTGCATTGGCCCCAGTAAATGGGAACTAGCACTAAATATTGAACAACAGAAAAAGAAAATAAAGATGCTAGAATTGTGACCACCATTTCAAGTGAATCAAGGGAATTAAACATAACGAGAGCAGGGAAAACATAATAAACATAAGTTTACAACTTCTCTGGCCTAACTAAATAAGAATGGGGAAAAAAAACTGTTCTAATATGCCTTCTGTAAGCAAATACATGATACAGAAATGCTAAGCTACTTGCAGAATTTAGTTACAAATGTACTACTAAATTCTAGTATGCTGCATTTGGCTTTGAACTATATGGATTATTTAGTTAGGATACCCGCAAAATCTTCCACGAAAAAAAAAGCAACTTAAATTTATTCATTGTGATTAATATTACAATCCCGCGATTCAAATTATCAAATGGACCCGGACAATACAAATCACAGAATGGACTCTCATAGTGCCATTACTCCAGGATCTTTCACAATCGTAGGATCACCACGAGAACCCAAAAGTATCCAAACTCCGAATAGACTAGGTTTATGCCTTCGCAGAAAGTGTTGGTTATACTCGGTATTTGGTAGAACACGCTAAAAAAGAATATTGGTTTTTTTAGTCAAAAAGTAATCCTTGGGACCCGTATTATTGAAAGGTCAAAATAAGAATGCAATGATTTGATTCTTGGTCTTCTATACACAACCTTACAAGGTGCAAAATTGCATGTATCAGCGTTCTACCTTCTAACTGATGTAAGATGAGCATCCTTGAATAGTTGAAATAACAATTGAATTATGGTTCAAGATGAGTTAGCATATTAGAAAGACTAGAATCACACAAAGGGACTACGCATCACACCCTCATATCTTTTGAATAAAAAAGTTTCATTTTACTTTTTATATTTATATTGATTGATTGAGTCACAAAGTTCACATGCTATCCTATTTAAAGCAACGCGTGACCCTGGATTACCACAAAATTCAGGAAACAAAGTTGGCTCTTGGATTACCTCAAAACTGAAGTAAGAATGTTGGACTCGATAGCATAACAAAAGTAAATAAAATGATTCATACAATTTAACATAACTGATAATTAATATTCACTCAATAGCATATTCAAAGTAATCAGTACTGACACGTACAATCTGACCATAACTGAGAATCCATATTCAACTCAACAGCATAACAAACGTATTCATGATTTGACCACAAATGATTCGATGTACCATAACTATATGCAATTTGACCCAATCCCTTTGCTTATTCAAGACTCCCAAGTGTACCCCGCATCATCTAGCATGTGCCAAATTAAGGCTCGAGCCTAGAGCCCTCTTTCACATCCCTTTTATACACTTCAAAAGGTTGATGCCACTGTTCTCTACCACTAGGCTACAATGCTACATTATCAATTTACTGGGAAACTTGTAACTGATCCATCTGTTCTTTTATAGTGTTTTTAAACTTTTGTTCCTTGTTATGTAGGATTCCTCATCTCGATATAAATATTGATCCAGATTCCTTCTATAAATTGGACAACTATATGGAAGCAATGCACTTGTTTGGCTCAATCCGAAAAAATTGATGCGCACGGAAGTAATCAGAATCAGGAGAAGTATTTACTGCTGTTGAAATGATATTGTATATCAATCTCTGTGTAACCAACGGCTAGTACTTTCAAACATATTCTGTTAAAAATGCATGTCCGTGAAATAGTCAGTTATACTCAACAATATTGAATTCGAATGAACATACCTCACATCACTCTCTCTTTTGGTTCCAATTGTCCTCAGCTGAAACTCTTCTCTGATTTTTATCTCATCCAGCAACTGAAAATAGTACGGATACCTTTCCCATTCCCCTTTCACAACACACCCCGGTTCACCAAGATGCAAGCAATTATTGAAAGAACATTTTGAAGTTTCACTGCCTTCAAGCATTTTTCGGATCTGAGAATAGGAAAGTGAAGCTATCAGCATAAAGTGCAAGTTCAAACTTGGATAAATAATAAGTAAAAGAAAATGAACTAAAGTACGTAAAGTTGACAATAGAGACCTCTGGGAAATGTTGTGCAAGAGATTGCTTTGTTACTTTCAACAAACTAGGTTGGTTAAACCCGGGAGTATCAGCAAGATATCCTCCTCCAGATAATGGAAGCAGAGAAACATTTCGCGTTGTATGCTTCCCTCTACCACTTCTCGTTGACACTTCCCCAACACGCTGATCCTCGAACCACTTGTTGCCTAAACCCTGAAACAAAAAATTGACAAAGAAACGCACCACTCATAAAATGCACAAACAGAAACTAAGGCCAGTTTCGTTGCAGAGATTTGGAAGGGAGAGAAAACAAAATAGATGTAGGTAACTAGTACAGGCAAAATTAAATTTTAGTGATCAAAACTATCTAAGTGCTCTAAAGTGAATCCGAAGTGTGAGAAAAGATCAATAGTCACCAAACTTAAAACATATACTAGTAAGGGACCATCTGATGATTTATTTATTTTACAAATATCCTTCATTAGACAAATTCACTTTTTTCATTGTAGTTTAATTTCAATTGTACCACTATTCCACCGTTCCCCTATCAATGTCTTGCGCTCAGCTTCTCAATTCTCTAAAACTTGCCTCATCTTTGATTCATTCCCCTTCATAACCTTAGTCAATGCTTCATCCTGAGGTTCTGCACTTGATTTCTACCCTTACAAAACCACTTCTCCATTCCAAAAACCTATGTCTTTTTGAAATGTTCTTTATCTCATTATTCTGGTGAATGAAAGAATATGTATTCATCAATCAAGTATGCTATATCTCACATAAAATCTTGTGCGGGGAATTAAGAGAAGAATGTGCTAGAATTACAAAAGCAGTTTTAGGGCGCATCTCCAATTTGATTTTATATGATGCAGGACTTGGAAATGTCTCGGCCTCACGCTTGCTTTGTTAGTCTGTTTCTATACAATCCATATGTCTATGAAAGACAAATAATCACTTAAACAGATCGACTGTTCCAAACCCAAAGGAAGAATACAATCAAGTGGTGAATGAATAGCACAGTTTACATTTCTCAGATCAAACTCCATATGCACCAATCCAGAAACAAGTGTTTTTGACAAAATTCTCCACAATTGTTACTACTTGGCCATTAATTTTAAATTTTGGTCAAATTTACCTTTTGTTGTGTTTAAGGCCATATAGCGTCCGATATAAACTTTTGGAAGGGAAAACACAGAAACAGAGGGACTATGAAGGATACAAATTAGGAACGTCAAGTAGTTTTCTATCCTCCCAAAATTGGGAGAAAAGGAAATGAAAGAGTCATACAGATTAATGAACTTTTTTATACCAATTCTGCCCTTAATTTTATAAAAGACACAAACAAACATATGATTTGTGTTCAAATTTACTTTACCATGAATGACATGGAGCACAATCTTTGTTCTGTCTTACCACTTCTGACTTGCATATTTGTCTTTTAAAGGTGAAAGGATACCCAAACCGATGAGGGACAGATTTAAAAGCTTTTTAGCGCACTGTGACACCCTTGCTTCTAGAACTCTGCATGGCATGAGCCATGAGGACAGTGGAGTTATACAGTCTTCCACACGCATTTAGAGATCCATTTATGTGAGAAGAAAGGTTCGACGCCTACGACTGATGCCATCACTTGTTGGGTAAGCAAGATGTCATGAAATTACACGAGATGCTGTGTAAATGAAATGAAGAGATTGTGGATCTCTTTTTAGTGAGCTGAAGACAACCGGATTGGGACGATCTGCAGCATCCTCTTCTAAAGTAACGAAGGAGATCTAAGATATTGTATAGCTTGTAGATATTTCTATAGTGAACAATGAAAAAAATATAAAATCAGGATACCCTAAGAGAAAACTCACATTATCAAACCAATTATCCCCTCCTGCAGCAACAACTTGATTACTTCTCAAAGTATTGATCAGACTCGACTTCCCAACACCACTTGGGCCTACTATCACGGAAGTCTGTTCCCTCAAAATGAACTGGAGAGTATCGAGTCCAAATTTGGATTCAACACTGCAGAAAATTGGGTCATAACCCCAGCTACGAAGCCTAGATTTCCACAATGCAAGTGTCTGCATATATATACATATTGAAAACAAAGTTAGACCTTTACATTTCACAAATAAAAAGTGAATTAATTAATTATACATTTTTATTTTCATAATAAAAATATAAGTAGCAGACGATACTGGCAAATGCATAAGATTCAAGCAAATCAACAATTATTGTTCAATTTGACTTCAAGTATGCAAAATAAAAACAGCAGTCTTCTCACATTCAACAATGGGGACATATCAAAGAAACCCTAGAGCAATATCAATAGACCTTAATAAGTTGAAATGATTCCGGAAACGAGATTATAAATTCGGCTTTCTTTCACTGCCAAAGCTAAAATTACATGCATCTAATTACATAATTCCTTCCATTGCATGCACTATTCGTACCTAAATGTGTATACCACAAATTCCATTTAAATTGATATTAAGCAATGGTAGTAAGTAACACACTAATCTACAATATTAAGCCATCACATACCACCACATTGGTAATTCTAGTAACACTAACTTCATATATCACAATCCCAATTAATATCAAACAATTCTCAACCCTAGCTCAAATCCATTAGAGCATTAAACTAAATTATCAATCACCAAACACAAATTCAAGGAAAATCAAATCATCCCCCTTAGTATGAATTCATCTCCACTCAGAAATTTTTGCATGGTCTTCGACTACATTGTCCTCGACAATCCAAACTCTTACACACAATATATATATATATATATATATATATATATACAACTGACATAATTGTATACAATTCAAAAATGCAAACCTCTTCATCTATCAGCTCCGTCTTGTTCAATGCGAGGGTCACCGGGATTCCGGTGGACTCGGCCTCCACCAAAAACCTAGTGAGCGCGAACGGCTCCACCTTGGGCTGATCCATGGAGAACAAAACCAGCAAATGGTCCACATTGGCCACCGGAGGGTCGAGAATCTCCGATTCCCGCCGAAACACATTCTCAATCATGCCTCGCCGGTCCACCCAATCGATGGACCCCACCATCACCTTGTCCCCCACCAAAACCCTCCTCTTGATCTTCTTCAACACCGCCCTCACCACGCAAAGCAATTCGACCCCAATTCGGGCCGAATCGGTCTCCGAGACGACGACGCGCATGAAATTGGCCTGAGCTGATGCGACCGTGGCGATGGCTTGGTTGGGGGAGAGAGGGGCGTGGTCGTCGGGGGAGAGGAATGGGGAGAGGGAGGAGAGGTGTTTGGGGTTTTCGCGGGCTTTTTGGAGGTTTTTGAGCGGTGGTGGTTGGGGTTTTCGAGAGAGGTGGTTAGGGTTTGGGTGTTTGGAGGCAGCGGCGATGGAGAGGAGGCGGCGGCGGAGGGAGGTGGTGGAGAGAGGAAGCAACGGCTTCGCGCGGTGGAGGAAGGCGGAGATGGTGGAGATTGGCATGGCTGGGGTTTTGGGGAGAGAGTGGAATTGGGAGTGTGAGAGAGAGGTCATGAATTATACATATGTGAATATATGTATAAAACTGTATATATGCATATATATATATATATATATATTACCGGTGAATTTGTATATATATATATGTTGGAACTTTTTGGTAGTTTCCAGCCTTCTCTCTTCACTCTTCAGTCTTCCCTGCACAACTGCGTTTAGTACTCTTCTACTGTGTTTTTTCATTTTATCTTTTTTTTTTCTCCAGCTATTTACAAACTAAAGCTCAACAATTATGATTTATATACAGATAATTTATAATATAAACAGGGAAACAAGTAAATTTAATACGATTCTAAAATTGGTTGGATGTGTACAACAAATGCACACTAATAACTAATTTGAAGAATTCCAATTCTTGAGAGTATCAATAAAAGATTAGAAGCCCACTAAATTAGATTTTATAGGAGAGTTAACATAACATGAGAAACAAATTATTTCTGTTTCAATATGATTTTTTTTTTTTTTGTCTCATTAATGGTAGTAACGGGATTAAGTGGAATATTACTCTAATTATTTTAAATTATTAACAATTTTAAAGTTAAAAAAAAAAAAAATTACTACATTTTCAAAAGTCATTCATATATATCTTAGTTAATATATGTCAAATACGTAAATATGTAATTATATATATATACACACACACACATTACTCATCGGCCAACAAGAAAATTTAGGTCATGTTTGGTATGTAGGAATGGAATGGAATGTCATTCATTCCATTCATTTGTTTAGTATGTCTTATTAAATGAGAATGAGCATTCCCAAAAAATGAAAATTCATTCTTTGGAATGAAAAATCATTCCATTAGTAAACTTATGGAATGGTTATTTCATTTCTTAAGGAACGTTTTTAAAACATAAAATGACTAAAATAACAATTTCACATTTCAAGTAAACAGATCACTCCCACTACCATCATCTTTCACCGCCGCGACCACCAAGACCACATTCATTGTTCGCCACTACTATTTTCGTTACCTTTCATCATTTTTTGTAAAAAAAAAATTATGAAGTAATATTATTTAATTAAAATTATATATTTATCACTAAGAGGAGTATTTTTTTTAAAAAAAAAATTAATTTATTTCTGTAGATGCAGAAAAATTACACAATAATAATTAGGGTAAAAAATTGAGGATCTCTTCCCATTCATCAAAGCCATGTATTTATACACCATTATGGTCAATGGGTCAAGCCCATATACCCAAGTTTATCAATCCCTTAAATCAAGGGATTTGATAAACACTACCATTTTCTGGACTCTTTATTCTATAATTGAATTACTTCCTAACTTATGGATCACTTATCTTCTAGAATTTTTCATAGGCCCATTATTTTTTTTAGTCCACTTGTTTTCAGCCCATCCGCCTTCGACCCATCAGTCCTGTGGCTCATCTCAGTTGGGTCATGCATTATTTTAGCTATTACACAGGCCCCTGAGGTTATGGGCTTTGTGATTCTCTTCTAAAGCCCATGACCGAAAATTTGAATCACTTTATACACATACATATATACATATATGCACTCTGATAGGGAATGGTGGTTGGTAGGCTGTCAATCATTACTAAGCATTTATTAGTATTTGAAATGAATGGCCATTATCTCCTCAATCTTAGCACCACGACGGCTCATCGTGGGTTACGCGACCTTCGGGCTTCGTGCAGACTTTTGGCATCCTCCTCTCCTTCTATAAATACTCTCTCAAAACTACTTCATTTTTTCATTCTTTACTTTACAACTATATTTCTTGCTCTCTACTTCCCTCTCTGAAGCACGTCATTCTCTTCTTCTTGAGAACTTCTTTGTTTGGTCAATTCCAGATTTTTCCGTAGCGCGACAGCCTGTCTCAACCTGAAGCTCCTCCTAACGTAACTGAGTAAGTCGTACGGTCAAATCCATTCTTTTTATCTTCACCTCTGCCTCCCTTCTGTCTCTTCTACCTTTCTTTAGCACTATGTCTGATAGCGACGATACCCGGTCGGTTGAAGAAGTCGTCTTGTCTTCTACTACTGGTACTGATCCTACCAGTAGCAATAGTCCCCAATCCAAACGCCAGAAAGCCTCAAAAACAACTCCCCAAAACACTGATCTCCCAGGTTCATCAACAAATGAATCTGTGAAACCTAAACCCTCTGAACCGTTTGTAGTGGCCCCACTTAAGAGAGTCCGACCTTAGGTAGACGTTAAACACTTCCGGGCAGAGACCCAAGTACCGAAGGATGTAGATGTATCTCCTTACCCAGGTTACCTAGACTTTACCATAAGTCAGGGATTAGCACCCGGTAGCATTCTGCTATCGGCATCTCACCTTAGGGTCTTAAGATTTCCACTTCACCCTTTCTTTCACTATGCGTTCTTTATGCTAGGCTTGCACCCCTTTCAGCTGAACCCGAACAGCCTTAGGATTATATCCATGCTCCTGTTGTACGATAGGGACCTGAATTTCGATCTAGGTTTAGCCAACCTACTCCTTTGTTATTTTTTCCAAAACGCCAGAGCGAGTAAACGTAGATACAATCTCTTTCCCTTCCAAGGCCGGAGCATATGTACTGATACGGAAAAGTCCGATAAGGGATGGAAGGAAATAATGGTAGTTGTGAGTGGCAACTGGTCTTACCCTTTTTCGCGTATATTTCCATTCCCAAATACTTTCGGTGCCATCCGTCTGCCTATCTTCCGCCCCCTTCATAAAGTGTCTTGCCTTTGCGAACACTGTGACCTTCATCGGGGGGATTATGCTTACAAATTCCTGGGTTATGAGGATAAGGACATTCCCCTTTCCTTCATAAAACAACGTATAGGCCTCCTGAAAACCCATGTCTGCCCGATCGGCTACTGACCTGTTGACTTTGGAAAATCTTGAATCAATTTCTAATTTGGGCGCTGCTATTGACAGGATGGACTTGCCAGACAAACCACCTTCTGCCAGATGCCCTCAAATTCCTGAAAGGGTCACCCTGGTTGATGTTGTACCCCTTTCGACAGCACCGTCGTTGGCTTCGGTACCTCCTCCTGCTCAGAACCCGGTAGCGCCACTAATACAGAACCCGGTAGCTCCACCCCCACCTCCTGTAAATCCTCCAGTTATCAGGACCCGGTCTAGTACAGCCGGCGGGGTGACCAATAAGAGGGCGAGAACTCAAATTGATACTGCTTCTACAAGCACTACTCCTCTTGCTCCGGAGACATCCCGAACCTCAGTTCCCAGGGAATCGAAATTCCTTTTGCCAGACGGGACTCCGGTCTGTGCCGACCAAATCACTCTTACCCAGCCAGAAGCTCTCCGGGCTATGGCGAAGGGTATCTGGGCGCCAGCTGATAGGGTCTCTCAGACCAAAATCTCCAGGACTGATCTGGCAAAGAAGACTTCAATAATGGTCATGGAGGTAAAAACTTGTTCACCCTTTTGTACTTGGTTTATTTGTTTGTTTGCTACTTCATGTACTAATCATTTCCTTGTCATACAGCTTCTCTATGGGGTTCAGGCCTTTAACAACATCTTGGAGTCTGATGTTAAGGAGATGGTCGGTATGAGGCCCAGATTAAGCAAAATGACGCCCACCGGACTACCCTAGTCAAAGAGGCAGATGGCCTTCGCCAAACCGTCTCAGAGCAGAAGACCCTTATGGAGACTGGTGAGGCAGAGAAGCGGGCTCTGATGGCTGAAAAACTGGCCTTGGCTGCTGAGCTAGAAGAGGCGAGGGCAGCTAACAAAAAGTTGGCATCCGAAAAGGCAGAGTCAGAGAAACTCCTAGCATAATCAGAGAACTTGCTGGCTCTTGAGCGGGCCAAAGTAGAAGTGTGCCGCCTAGGAGGTCTCGACATATACAACAAATATTGTGTCATCTGTGATCTTCGATCAGCCAGGGCTTGGCGAAGGACGCACAAAATGGATCATATTCCTCTGGAGGCTCGGGAATTCAAGACCGCGGAGGAATTTGATGCCCATATGGGAGTGTTGATGCCCTATAAAAACCCTGTTGCCTCTGAAAATGAGAAGAAGTTCGATGCCATCCTGAAGGGAGAAGAATATCATCCTCCCGATCAGTAGTTTAGGCTTTTTAACTTTATCTGTACTTATTTCCTGACGCCGGACAAAATAGAGATTATTTTGTAGGCTAATGCAATAGGTACTTTGCAAGGGAAAAACAGGAGAATTTCGACCCAAAAATTCAGAAAACACTCTGGAATTTTATATAATTGTTTATAATCAAGAATTAATATAAAAAACAACCCACAAGCCGGGTTTAAATAGCTGAAAATCGATCCCTAATGGCATTTTTGCCAAAAATAGCAAAACCCTAAAAGTCTTACCAAAACGAAACAAGGAAAGAAATCAAAAGATTACCAAAAATATGGCCCAAATCGGGTTCAGAATCAATTCCTAATTGACAAATAGAAAATTACCCTAAATAACAAAAATTAACTAAAAATAAAGATTTGAAAAGGAAAACAACAGATCACGATTTCCTGCCATCCTTGCGCTGATCCTCCTGCATCAGTCACCCCGGGTTGGAAAGAACTCGTCTTCGAGTTCACAGCAGCATCAGCAGAATCCGTAAAACAAGGACTCGGGTGTTTCACATTAAAGACATCAGATGTTTTCAAGTGACTAGGGAGACACAACCTGTATGCGTTGTCATTAATCTTCTGCAATATCTCACAGGGTCCAATCTTCCGCTCCTTAAGCTTATTATACTCGCCAACAGGGAAACAATCACGAGTTAATACAACCCAAACAAAATCACCAACATCAAAAAGTACCTGACGATGATGACTGTCCGCTCGAGTTTTGTACTTGGCATTGCTATCGTGACTGGTCAGTTTCACCTGCTCATGGATGCCTCGAAGATGTTGGGCCAACTCACCTGCCCTAGGATGTAAACGGCACGTGGGTAATTCTGGCGGCAGTCCAGGAGGAAGGTCTTCTGGCATCAAAACAGAGAATTCTGAAAACAGTTGTTGGACCTCCATGGGTAATTCTGAAACCTCACCTGCTGCACTATTTCCACAAGGCATAAAAACAGCTTCCTTCTTTGGACCTGCTGCTGGGATCACATTCTGCTGAGATTCAGGAGGATTGCTAAATGGGATCTCAAGATTTTCCATGCCAGTTATATCGTCCTCCAGTAAGGAGTTCAAGAAAATGTCTTCCATCTGATCAACTTCAACGAGGTTATTGACTTCATAATCCGACCACTGGTATGGAAGCGTCCACTGAACTTCAGTCGTCGTGCTTGCATTGAACACATCCTTATCTCCTTCTTCGTCATACACTGGCTCTCCAACGAAAATATTGGTTTTCAACCAATCATCTTCGGAATTAGAATCTTCCGAAAATATTGGCCCTAACTGTGGATACGGATTTTCGAAGGTGGAATTGTCGGTATCAGAATCTTCCACATCATGATTACCGATTTCCTGCGCCGCCAGGCGCTGGGTTAACTCTGCCACTTGCCTCTGCAAATCCTCAATCATAACATCCTGAACGTTACGATCACGATGCGGGACTTCCTCAATCGGAACCTGCCCACGACGACCACCACGACCACGACCACCAGCCATTGAAAACTGATGAAAATACCGCCAGGAAGATGCTGAGCTCTGATACCAATTGACGCCGGACAGAAAAGAGATTATTCTGTAGGCTAATGCAATAGGTACTTTGCAAGGGAAAAACAGGAGAATTTCGACCCAAAAATTCAGAAAACACTCTGGAATTTTATATAATTGTTTATAATCAAGAATTAATATAAAAAACAACCCACAAGTCGGGTTTAAATAGCTGAAATTCGATCCTTAATGGGATTTTTGCCAAAAATAGCAAAACCCTAAAAGTCTTACCAAAACGAAACAAGGAAATAAATCAAAAGATTACCAAAAATATGGCCCAAATAGGGTTCAGAATCAATTTCTAATTGACAAATAAAAATTTACCCTAAATAACAAAAATTAACTAAAAATAAATATTTGAAAAGGAAAACAACAGATCACGATTTTCTGTCATCCTTGCGCTGATCCTCCTGCATCACTTCCCTTAGAAGGGTAATTTTGTAACTTTCTTTTTTCTCATTAATGAACAAGAATTTTCCCTCACTTTAGTGTTTACTCTTTTCTTGTTCTCTCTTTAGTGTTTGAACATTAATCATTTATGAAAAAAATTGAGCCTTTGGGCATCTGGCCCCTGGGGCTTGCTGTTATCCTCCGGTTAGTTCAAATCAAGTTTGAACTCAAACACTGAGGAAAATGTTAATAAAGAATTGAGCCTTCGGGCATTTGGCCCTTGAGGCTTGTTTTCATCCTCTGGTTAGTTCAAATCAGGTTTGAACTCAAACACTTAGGAAAATTATAATAAAGAATTGAGCCTTCGGGTATTTGGCCCCGAGGCTTGTTTTCATCCTCTGGTTAGTTCAAATCAGGTTTGAACTCAAACACTTAGAAAAATTATAATAAAGAATTGAGCCTTCGGGCATTTGGCCCCTGAGGCTTGTTTTCATCATCTGGTTAGTTCAAATCAGGTTTGAACTCAAACACTTAGGAAAATTACAATAAAGAATTGAGTCTTCGGGCATGTGGCCCCTGAGGCTTGTTTTCATCCTCTGGTTAGTTCAAATCAGGTTTGAACTCAAACACTTAGGAAAATTACAATAAAGAATTGAACATAAAACACTTGTATAAAAACAGAATGTATCTTTATTGAAAGGAGAATCATGAAGCAAATGTGTCAGACATCGGGCACATATGCTTTATTATAACCAGAGAAAGTGTCGTACGTAAGGCACAGTTTTATTTTATTTTTAACAAGAAAATAAACTTATCTAAGGATAATACATCTTCAACCGATAAGAATTCTGAGAGTTAGACTCGATGTGGCCAGTCTCGTTCTTCCGAACCCGATAAGCTCCGCGCCCGATGACCTCAATTATGGTGTATGGTCATTCCCATGTCTCTTGTAATTTGCCCACAATTCCAATCTTTCTTCTGAGCACCATATCGCCAACCTGAAATTCTCTCCTTTTGACTTTCTGATTGAACCGTGCCCTGATTTGTTGCTGATAGGCAGCCAGTCTTATCCCGACAACTTCCCTTCTTTCTTCTAGGAGGTCCAGATCATGTGTTAGGTGCTGATTGTTCGGACCTTCTTCCCATGCTTGACTCCTTAAAGTAGGTACCCTCAATTCAGTCGGGATAACAACCCCATAAGCCATAGCGAAAGGTGTCTCTCCCGTTGGCTGCCTTGAAGTAGTCCGATAGGACCATAATACCTCGGGCAATTTCTCCAACCATGCCCCTTTTGCTTTTTCAAGTTTTTTCCTTAGTGTATCAAAGATGGTTCTGTTTGTCCTTTTAGCTTGCCCATTTCCCTGCGGATAGCCGACGGAAGAAGTGTTCTGATTGATCTCATGTTTTGTCAAGAATGTTTGGACCCTCCTGTTATCAAGATTGGTGTTATTATCCATCATTATAGTTCGGGGTAATCCGAATCTACAGATGATATGGATCCAGATGAACTTTATAACATGGCTGCCTGTTATGGTGGGATATGCCTCGGCCTCCACCCATTTGGTAAAATAGTCTGTAGCCAGAAGAACATGAGTGGTTGACCGTATAGCCTGCGGAAGGGGACCCACAATATCCATACCCCATCAGGCAAAGGGGTGAGGGATAATTATGGGGTTCAATAATTTCGGCAGTGGGTGAATGGCATCTCCATGAAATTGGCACTTTTTGCAGTGTCGGGTGTAGACTTCAGTGTCCCTTGCCAGATAGGGCTAGAAGTATCCCTGGGAGAGAACTTTATGAGATAAAGATCTTCCTCCGGAATGATTACCACAAGCTCCTGCATGAATCTCTTCCATGACTGCCGAAGCTTCGGAGGGCGTAAGACATCTCAAATATGGCCCGGAGAAAGACTTGCGGTATAGTTGGCCGTTGTAGAGGGCATATCTGGCTGCCTTCATCCTTATCTTCTGGGCTTCTGATTTTGACTCAGGCAATGCACCAGTTTTCAAATAATCTGCTATAGGATCCATCCAACTCGGCTCCCAGGGAATGACCATTACTTTTTTAGGGGACACCAAGCTGGACCGGGCGATGAAGTCTATCGGTACAGTGCGAGTCATGCTTTCTCCTGCCGCGGAGGCCTGGTTAGCCAGATGATCTGCTACGGAATTATCTCCTCTGGGAATCTGTTCAAAGGTTATTTGCTGGAACCCCTCGGCTTCTTTTAGAACCAAATTCCTGTACGCCTCCATTTTGGGCTCTCGAGTTTCATACTCCCCATTTAACTGGCGTACGACCAACTGAGAGTCACTTCGAATCTCTGTTTTCTATACTTGAAGGCTTCGGGCCAACCGAATTCCTGAAAGAAGGGCTTCTTTTTCGGCTTCATTGTTGGAGGCAGGAAACTCCAATCGAACGGACTGTTGGATTTTAGTACCATCTGGTGTTACGAGCTCAACTCCGATCCCTGCTCCATTGATATTTGATGATCCGTCCACAAACACGACCCATAATCCAGACTCACATTCTTCTACGGAGTCTGTAGTTTTTGTTTCCAATAGGAAGTCAGCTACTGCCTGTCCTTTGATGGCCGTTCGGGGGACATAGGTTATGTCGAACACGCCGAGCTCTATTGCCCATTTGGACACTCTTCCTGACAACTCTGGTTTTGACATTATAGATCTGATTGGGGTGACCGTCGGCACTATGATCGGGTGTGCCTCAAAATAATACCGAAGACGTCGTTTTGCATTGATTAATGATAGTACCAGTTTCTCCTGCTTCGAATAATGGATTTTTGCATCAGCAAGGGCTTTGCTGGTGTAGAAGACTGGTGTCTGATACCCCTTGCCCTCCTTGACCAGAGCGGCGCTGGTCAATGATGTTGATATTGCCAGATACAGGTGCAATGGCTCATCTGCATCTGGGGTTACCAGTATCAGAGGCTTTGCCATGTAAATTTTGAGTTTTTTCAGGGCTTCTGCTTGCTCTGGCCCCCAGACTTCTCCTTTTGTCGCCTTTATTGCTTGAAAGAACGGCTTACACCGATCGGTTAATCGAGAGATGAAGCGACTGAGGGCTGTTATCCTCCCGGTTAGCACCTGGATCTCCTTCCGGATCCTTAGCTCTGCTGACTCTACAAGAGCTTTGACTTGCGTCGGGCTAGCTTGTATTCTCGTCCGATCAACTATGTGCCCCAAAAATTGGCCTGAGGATACTCCGAAATAACATTTGGACGGGTTGAGCTTCATATTGTACTTCCTGAGGGTGTCGAACACCTGCTGCAGATCGGTCAGGTGGTCTCTTTTCGCCTTGCTTTTGACCACCGTGCCATCGATGTAGGCCTCTATGGTAGATCCCATCATGCCCTGGAACATCTTTCTGACCAACCTTTGATAGGTAGCTCCTGTATTCTTTAGTCCGAAAGGCATAACTCTGTAACAAAATGTACCTGACTCAGTGATGAAGGCAGTCTTTTCCTCGTCCTCTGAGTTCATTCGTATCTGGTTATACCCAGAATATACATCCAGAAAACTCAAGCGTTCAAAATCTGCGGTGGCATCCACCATCTGATCGATCTTTGGCAAAGGGAAACAATCTTTCGGGCAGGCTTTATTCAGATATGTGAAGTCTACACATACCCTCCATTTGCCATTTTTATTCTGGACCACCACAACGTTCGCCAACTAATAAGGATACTGGACCTCCTTTATGAATCCTGCTTGAATAAGTCGATCAACCTCTTCAGCTATGATCTGGTTTCGATAGGCCCCCATTCGCCTTTGTCTCTGTCTGACGGGCCTTGCGCTGGGATCCACATTGAGAGAATGTTGGGCTACCGAGGGATCGATGCCGGTCATGTCCACATGGCTCCATGCAAATATATCAACATTGGATCGGAGAAGGGACTCCATTTCCTCTTTTTCTTGTGGACTGACGCCTGAACCAATATAAGTAAACCTTTCTGGTCGGTCGAGGCAAATTTACACTTCTAGCAGAGGTTCAGCTGCTACTGGTGACCCCGAACCGCCCTCCTGTAATTGCTATTGATCATCGGGTACCGCCTTGGGGCATACCTCCCGCACTGGTTCTATCTTTTTGTTCAAGCCCTTCATGGTGACTGCATAGCATTCCTTGGCTGCGACCTGGTCCCCCTTTATGTCAATCACATCAACTCCGTTTGGGTCATTGCATCGCATGACCTAATGCATTGTTGAGGGAACCTCGTGCATCCGATAGATCCATCCCCTGCCCATGAGGAGATTGTATGAGGGTTTGACGTCCACCACCACAAAAGTTTATCTGAGCATGCGCATCGCCGCTGTTACTGGTAGTTGGATCTCTCCCACTAGTTCTACCCTTTTGCCATCAAATCCTGCTATCGGGCTTTGGGAAGGGACGATTTCCTGAGGGTTGATCTCTAGCTTCTCGAAGGCCCACTTAGTGATAATGTTGGCGCTGCTTCCTGGGTCTACCATCACTCTCTTGATCAAGCAGTTTGAGACCATGAGAGAGATAACTAAGAGATCGTCAGGTGGAGATTGAATACCACACATATCTGCGGAGGAGAAAGTTATACGGGCGTTTTCTTTCGGGTTTCGGAACTCGCTGACTTCCCCAACCCTTCGCAGCTTTTGGGCTTGTCACATTTGAGATCTGCGAGTCTCTTCCAATTCTGACCGGCTTGGTCCTTCGTGAACCATGTGAATAATTCGTACGATCTGTCCCATTGCTCCTTTGACAGGCGCATGGGGCGCCTGGTCTGATCGGGGTCCCTCCTTAGCCACGTACTCGGTCAATTGGTTGCCTGATGGGTGGGGGCGATTGGAAGATCCCTTTAGCCTTAGTCTTCTGATACAATTTTGCTAGCGTAAATTTTAGTGGGGTAACCTTGTCCTCAAACTTTTGGCCTTTTTCTGGTACTGGGGAGGGAGCAGGAGGAGCACCCGGCCGCTTCCGATCTGAGACCCGATCCTTAACCTTTGGTTCTGACACTCTCGTCTCCATATTTGCAAAGGCGGTCCTCCTCTGTCATATGGTCAATTCCTCTTCTATTCGGAGGTGCCCTTGTGCCCTGGAATTGAGCTCTCCGATGTCTGTTGGCGGCCTCTTGACTAGGGGTGCACACAAAACTGAAAAAACCGGAAAACCGAATTGGACCGAACCGAAACCGGTGGTTCGGTTTGGTTTTAAGATGATTTGGTTCGGTTACGGTTTTCAAAATTGAAAAACCGATATTTTAGGTTTGGTTACGGTTTTAGTCGGTCAAAAACCGAAAATAATCGAACCGAACCGATTTTATATAATAATATTTCATATTATATATATATATATATATGTATTCATAGTTTCATTAAATTCATAGTTTCTTTCTGCTCATTTATAAATCATGTTGGTACAAAGAAAGAGTGGGTAGTTTAGTAAATTCATTAGTCAAAATCTTTAACCTAAACAATGCCACTATGCCAAAGTAGTCGCCCCACTCTCACACTGTCTCACTTTTGTTTTTTTTGCTCTGCGGCTCTGCTTACTTCCAAGTTCAATCAGTACTCCAATTCTTTCAAAGGGGATCGACCTTGCTTAATAGATTGGTGACTTGGCTTGCTTCCCCGGTATATCTTTCTCCCTCTCTCTCTCTTTATCTCTTTCTCTCTCTCTGAACCCAACTATGGCTTCTTAGAGTTCATCATCATCATCTTCAATTAAGGTAAAAAATATGATTTTCAATTATGTTATATATGTCCATGTATATATGTATGTTTATCACATCAGATATGTTCGTATATATGTATATTCATCATCATCACCTGCACACATATAACATATTTCACTAATTAATTATCTAAAATTACACTCTCACATATGAATAATATATGTAACACTTTGCTTCATAAAACATCTAATGGAATAAATACACACACACATATATGTATTTATATATATATATATATGTGTGTATTTCTGGGTTTATATGAATATATATACATATGTAATATATACAACTGAACATATGTGTCATGGTCTCATGGAATATGGATGATGAGTTTCCTTAGCCTAGTTTCACATCACACGATTCACACCTAAAGTTTTCAAGTCCAAAAGCTAATTATGCTAGCATTTCTAATGTACCCAGTACTTACAAGGCACTCTTTATCCACTATTTACAAGGTACTTTAATATGATTTTTTCTCTTTTCAGATAGAAAGCGAACTAAGTCGCAGAGAATATCAAAATGAGGTTCTTTCAAGTAAGTTTTCTAAAGAACCCATGAACTATTCTATGTAATTTAGTTTATATTTTTAGTTATATTATCTTTTGAGTTATGTCGTTATTTTTTTTTTGAAAGACAATTATAAAAACCGAAACCGAACCGAAAAAAATGGTTTGGTTCGGTTCGGTTTTTTTACTAACGGTTAGGTTACGGTTTTCATTTTTAGAAAACCGAAAATAATGGTTCGGTTACGGTTTTGGTTGAAACCGAATCGAACCGAACCATGTGCACCCCTATCCCTAACACATGGTAGACTGTTGTCAAAAACAATTTAAATATAATAATAATAAATAAATATATATATATATATATATATATATATATATAATGGAAGGCATGTTGGTACAAGTAGATTTTCATGCGCTAACTTTCTGTTCAACTAACATATATTTCTAAAAAACATTTAGCCTGACAATCGGACATATTTCATATAATGCAATAATAATAATAATAATAATAAAGTGTAGCACTATAAAAAATTTACAAAAAAAATAAAAATAGTTTCAAGTAGTAATTTTCCACACATTAGAAAGCTAGGGCTAACAAAATTGGACACGATACGGTAACACGACACGAACACGAGACTATTTAAAAGGGTTAGGGTTGAGCATTAAAAGGTTGAGGCCTAAAAAGGGTCGACCCGAACACGACACGAGAATATAAGGATCAACCTGAACACGACACGGATAATCCGAACACGACACGTTTGACACAATTATATTTATATTTATCTTTATTTTTATATTTTTCTCTTCTCTAATTGGTCATGGATTGAAATATTTCAATAAAATAGTACTGGATCGTGTCAAAATCAATTTAATTTTGTTGATAATAGGTTAAATAGTTTATTTCGTATTAGATTATGTCAAATTTAATTTAAAATATTGTAATAAATAGGTTAAATGGATTACATGGGTCGACACGAACATAACATGGGTTAGGTTAGGGTTGAGGATATTTGACACGTATATTAACCAGATCTTTTTGACATGACATGATTTCGACCCGACACAAACACGACCCGTAACCTGAAATTGCCAGCCCAATCTACCACGTGTACATGTCTAAATTAGGGGTGCAACTTGGGCGGGTTGGCCCAGCCCAACCTGGACCCAACCCGGAAATTTCGGGTTTGGGTCGGGGTCGGGTTTAATTTGGGCCAACACGGGTTGGGTTTTATCGGGTCAATGTTTAAATTGGGTTGGGTTCGGGTTAAACCCAAACCTAACCCGAAACCCGGTTTTTTGACTTTTCTCTCTCTATATATATATATATATGGCCGAAAATATGAATTATTTTGAAAAAAATAATATATAATATTTGGAAAAAATAATTTTATTCCCAAAAAAAAATTAATTTTCGGAAAAAAAAATTAATTTTCGGAAAAAAAAAAATTCGGAAAAAAAAATATTTGTTCGGGAAAAAATTATTTTTTTGGAAACAAAATTATTTTTCGGGAAAAAGTTTATTTTTTCGGAAAAAAAATTATTTTTTAAAAAATAAATTATTAAGTAGGCTCAACCTGACCCGATACAAGTATGTATATATTGATACAGGTATATATATACACACAATATATGTGATTTTTTTTTCTATAAAATAAAGTAAAATAAAAGGATTCAACCCGACCCGACCCGACCCAACCCATGAAAAAAATGGGTCGGGCTCAACCCTAACCAGGACATGTCTCAAGGGCTGACCCGACCCGAATATGGCCCAGCCGGGTTCAGATTGGGCAGGTTGGGTTGACCCAAGTTGCAGCCCTAGTCTAAATAGACAGTTGTGACAATAAATATGCCCATATAGTATTTGTTGTGTAAGTAAATGGATTACATGGGTCGACACGAACATAACATGGGTTGAGTTAGGGTTGAGGATATTTGACAGATATATTAACCAAATCTTTTTGACACGACATGATTTCGACTCGACACAAACACGACCCGTAACCTGAAATTGCCAGCCCAATCTACCACGATTTTGACTCGACATAAACACGACCCGTAACCTGAAATTGTGAGCCCAATCTACCATGTGTACATGTCTAAATAGACCGTTGTGACAATAAATATGCCCATATATTATTTGCTGTGTAAGTAAATAGAGTCCCACCAAAGTGGAGATATGATAATTTATTTTTTATAGACTATTTTATTTATCTTATGGTAAAGGTCGTCTCATGCTTGTGTTGTGAAGGCTAATTACTTTCAATGCTTGTTTGGTAGAGAGAATGAAGCCATTTCTTTGGGTTTGGTTTGAAAATTTTGTTCCATTCTATGTTTAGCAAGCATGGCGTTGGACAAATAGTGTTTGAATAGTGTCACTCCATTGGACACAAATCCATCAAATTTTACACCATCTCAATAGATGGTTTGATTGGAGTTGGGTCCAATGGTTTGACACTATTCATTTATAATATTATATATATATATAAATTCGAAATTAAATATTTTGAAAAAATAAATATTTCGAAAAAATTAAATATTTATGAAAAATAAATATTTATGAAAAATTAAATATTTCGAAAAAAATTAAATATTTATGAAAAATTAAATATTTCGAAAAAATTAAATATTTATGAAAAATTAAATATTTTGAAAAAATTAAATATTTATGAAAAGTAAAATATTTTGAAAAAATTAAATATTTATGAAAAAATAAATATTTCGAAAAATTAAATATTTATATATTTTATTTTTTAAAACATATATATTTACAAAATGTTATTTTAAATAAATAAAATGTCAAATTATTCCAAGTTACCAAATATGATTGGTTTCAGAATTTCAGCTCATACCAACTCTACCAAACATGGTTTGATTTTCAGTTTCACTTTTTCTCATACCAAAACCATCTGCACCAAACATTGTTTGGAACCAAAATAAAACCACACCAACTCCAACCAACCCAACTCTAACCAAACCAAAACCAAAAACCAACACTACACCGTATACCAAACAAGCACTCACTGAAATGGAGTAGGAGCAAGTGGTGATACTTTTTGTATTGGAGGTAAAATGATAAAGGGTTAACTTTATTTACACCCTCTAAGGTTTGTTCTATCTTCACTTACACCCTTCCAGGTTTGCATATCTTCATTTACACCTTATTTTTCAATATTCTCATCACTTAGACCCCCTGAATGATGACATCAGCTGAATTTTTTTTAAAATCCCTAAACTACCCTCAATGTTTTATCCTTATTCTGTTTGTAAATAAGGATAGTGTTTTTATCAACTAGACCCCCTCCCATCATTTAATAATTTCATTTGTATCAAAATTTGAAAATATATATAAAATTCAAAAATATATATATTAAAATTTGAAAAATATTATAAATTCGAAAAAATAAATATAAAATTAAAAAAATATATAAATTTCGAATTTTTTTTTTCAAAAAAACATATTAAAATTTGAAAAGAAATATAAAAATCGCAAAAAACATTAAAAAATTTGAAACAAATATATAAAATTAAAAATAAAACATATAAAATTCAAAAATATATATTAAAATTTGAAAAGAATTATTAAATTCGAAAATAATTATAAAATAAAATAAAACATATAAAATCCAAAACCCCAAACACCAACCCCAAATATTCACAAACAAATATTTAAATTTTTTGAAAACTAATTTTTTTAATTTGTGAATAAAAATTAAATCATAAAACCCCTAACCCAACCCCAAATATTTAATTTTTACAAACACATTTAATTTTTACAAATAAATTAATTAATCTCTCTCTCTCTCTCTCTCTCTCTCTCTCACACACACACACACACACTGCACGCATATATACATATACATACACACACACACACACACACTGCACGCATATATACATATACATACACACACACACACACACACATATATATATATATATATCACCACCCCCTCCCACTATCGGCGCCGCCGCCATCCCCCTGCCTGCGCCGCCCCCTCCCACCACCACCCCACTCCCACTGCTGGTGCCCCCCCTCCTATATATATGTATATATATACATATATACACACACACATATATATATGTCGGTGGATGATGTGGTGGTGGTAGTGGCGGCGAATGGTGGTGGTGGTGGTGGTAGTGGCGACGGGTGGTGGTGGTGGTGGTTAGGGTTGGGTTGGGTTGGGTTAGGATGTTTGGTTGGAGGGATAAATTGATTTAAGGGGATATTTGGTTTAGAGGTTAAATTGATTTAAAGGGTGTTTGGTATAAGGGTATTTTAGACATTTCACACCATGAGGGGTGTAAATGAAGATATGCAAACCTGAGAGGGTGTAAGTGAAGATAAGACAAACCTCAGGGGGTGTAAATGAAGATATGCAAACCTGAGAGGGTGTAAGTGAAAATAAGACAAACCTCAGGGGGTGTAAATGAAGTTAACCCAATAATAAAAGCCATTATACTATGAAATATATTAATTTATAACTATCTTTTACCAGAAATTCTTACATATATAATTTTGGTGTTTTATATATCTCATAAAACTCTAGTTACCTTTTCTTTTCTTAGCTTTTAGCGAACATGTCCAGTAAAACAATCATTGAATTGCAAAGTCGAGCAAGTTTGAGTGTGAAAATGACAAACGCATAGATGTAATTCGACGGCTATAATTATACCAAAATTATGATTCTACAAAAATGAGAAGTATGATTCACATAAAAATAATATCGCATAACATAAAATGCATGTAAACTCTGAATTATACGAGAAGATTTTATTATAATCATACAAATTAATATATTTTAATAATATTAACTATACATTATCTCATATACATCAATTCTCACGAACTATCATTTTACATGTGAATCGTGATCTATTTTTTTTTAAAAAAAAAATTCATGATCTATTTTGCTATCAAGATAAAGACATTACTCTCTATCATAAATCATGTATTACAAGATAAAATATATTTTAGTTACATTGCTGAAGCAATCAGTAATAAAATATAAAAATCAATTAATTAATGTTTACTTTATTTCCAAAATATTTCAATTATTCAAATTACTATAAAATACATCGAGCCAAATATACTTCATCAACCAAAACAATATATTAATTTCTGTCAAAAAAAAAAATTAAAAACAAAAACCAAAAGAAACAAAACTCAAGCACATAAATTGTTAATTACATTATTTGCCAAAAAAAAAAATTCTATGTGATGGAGACGGAAAACGTTTGCCATGCGGGTCCCATTGGGGTCAATTGACCCATACGCCGTCAACTTTGACTCCCATTCACCAACCAACGACCACAAGCCCCAACAACAAGAAAGATTCCTCATTAACTCCATAAATGCCACAAATCTTAACCAAAAATTACGTCAGTGCCACCAACAACCTTACCATCATCTTCATGGCCTAGGTGTAGTAACGCCCCTCTAATCCCCATCACTTTTGATATATATATATTCATATATTATCTCTTGTTACATGGTAATGGTATCCGTATATATTGCGATTATCAATTTTATTTAAAAACGGATTTAAAAATTTAAAAACGAATATTGAATGTGTATTGGTATTACGTAATGATATTTATAATTATTAAAAAGGTTACGATCCGAACCTAATATAGAAATTTAAGTGAGTAAGAACAGAATCACAATATCAAATTTATAGTGAGGGCTTTAAGGTATTTTTTTAAAATTCAGCAGAGGTAGAATAAAAAATATTTAAAATTTTAGAGTAATTAAGGTTTAAAAAAAAATTTCAATGACGACGATAACCCCTACTAGTCACATGTTAGGTCCGTGCATGAACCGAACGATACATAACGTATAAGACGATAAGGAAAACCGATGGTTTACAATTATATTATTAGTTTTGATAGCGGCCGTAAAATTGATGTAGCGAATTCAGATATGATCGATCTTAAAAGTGAATATCATATGAATATTGATGCTACGAAATAATATCGTCACATTCCAAATGCGTTAAACCATGTTATACCTAATGTATTTTTATTTGACGATACAGGATTCATGATAGTGCTTGAGAAAATTTATTTCCCACTATTTTTATTGTGGATATTAATATTTCTCACACAAGCCACATATTATTATTTGTTAACCATTCAAAGAAATTTCAGATTTTAAGATATATTATTTGTTTAATTGTATGTGCAGAAAAAAAAGAAAAGAAAGGCGACCACCTGGCATATCGTGCCAACAAAACACTTTTGCCGATTAGTGGGACTGCAGCAAATGATAAATCATATCTGGGAACAAATGATGCTTAGTTGAGTTTAACCGATCATGATTGAGGATCGTCTGCGTCTCAGTTGGTTTTTTTAATCTGAATTGCCTTGATTAAGAGGATTACTCTACAGTCTATAAATTTTAATCTGAGATTAAGGTTTTTGCAATATGGAACACTAACAATTAAAATGGAATAATTCTCAAACCTTCTGAAAAACCGACTCGGGAAATTGAAGAACAACAAACATGCTGCCCTAAATGGAAGTGTATGACTTCACTCAAGTCATTAAGAGCACTCTCTAAACTTCTTGAAATAAACAGATCTAATAGGTAGCATGGTTTTATTCTATAACATAATTTAAACCAGGTTGTTAGAGATTATAAAATTTAACTGGGCTACAACCATACTGCAACCCGAGATCCCTTTACACCACTGCCAACCTTCAGATCAGAGTACCTGAATGATGTTTCCGTTAGAAATGGATAAACACTTGCTTCTTAAGAAATAAGAAAAGAATGATGTTTCCGTTAGAAATGGATAAACACTTGCTTCTTAAGAAATAAGAAAAGAATGATGTTTCCGTTAGAAATGGATAAACACTTGCTTAAGAAATAAGAAAAGAATGATGTTTCCGTTAGAAATGGATAAACATCTTCTATAGCTAAGTGGACTTGGACAACTGCAGGGTTATAGTACGCATAACGAAGTCAACAACAGGGTTTAGCAGACTACTTGGCACGGACTACTTGACTCGATACACGGGTTGCGCCCAAAAGAAAAAGAAAAGGAATGGATCTGGGGAGCAGCAAACAGGATATCTCTTGCCAGCAGCGGGTGCTAGCAACTTCGAAAGAATGGGGAAGGCAAGGGCGGCTGGCAAAGGAACTTCTGGCCGGGAAGGACTTAGCTGTTCCTTACAATAATAAGAATGAGCCATCTGCCTCATGGCCTTTAGATTATCAAATTCTGAAAATCCTAAAAATCCCTTAATTACTTTTTTTTTTTTTTTTTTTTTTAAAGTTGAAAATCACAAGGGCATGTGATCTTTTTAGCATTACTAAAAATTGAATACACACACAAATCAAATTCATTCACTGGTCTCTATCTAGACTAAGAAATGGGAAAGCAATTCAGGATTCTTGGACTTTGATATATGGCAAACCTACAATAGTACCAAAATTTCTCGAGACTAGCCCTGACAGCATAACCTACAATTTACTAAACACAATGTCTAAATGGTTGCTTCGGATCATATACTGTGAACTTGGACTCAAAATCTAATTCCATTGTCATCTTAAAAAAGAGAGCTTGAAACACAGAAATACCAAGATGGTATCAAAGGATAAACAGTTTTAACTCCCATTTGATGATTGGAGAGTTTTAAGATCCAAAATACATTTTAAACCTGCAGTTACATTGAAAAATGTACATAAAACAACAGAAAACCAAAATAGAATAAAAAACAGCAGTAGAAGAGACAAAGATTAAATGCAATCATAAATAAACTATACAATATCAACTACAAATTGTTTTCCCTCGGAAATTAGAATCCAATATTTGAGCGAGCCCGCTGTGGTGCTGATATTTTAACAGAAACCAATATTTATTATCCTCCAAAAACTCTATTTCAACCCAGCTTTCTGGAGAGCAGCCTCGAAATCCGCATCACTCTTCCAGGAGGGCACCTGCATTACATAGCAGCAACAACAGAATAAGAGTCTACCATTTGTGCACCCAACTTGGGGGTGCCATAACACTACAATCAAAATTCACAGACCAATTTATAAATACTACTGCTACTACTTTAAACTTGAATTTTTACCACCAGAGAAGTATAGGTATAGGAATAGACTACTTCAAATCTTCCTACCGCTACATCTACGACTAGTTTTGGATTCCAAAGTATTCCATAATCTTCCCCCACGCTATACTACATAAATAAAGAGTGTATGTGCAGAAGATCACCTCATTCACTTGGGAGTTGAAATGCTTCTCAATCTTGCTCATGAGCATAATGTCCCTATCACTGCATAGCAAATTAAATACAGCTCCTGAAAAATAAAATACAATAGCCCATTATTAGTGGAAAACCCAACCTTTAAAGTGTTGTCTTACCATAATTACTACAAAACAGGAAACACATATCGTTCAGTATTCCAAAAGAGGCTGCAACTCCCTACCCAACAATGAGGTAAATGCACAAAAGGAGTCCGCACCTTCATTCTGAGAATTGAAAAATAAGATTACCCATGTTTGTTTTGATTGAATTAGAAAAAGAATGGATAAATTTTCGTAGTACGCATCTATCAATATCAAAATTTGGCTGATTAAACCCCAATAAATAGTTCAAAAGTAAAAAAATTGCTCGGGTATTTTTGTATATGTGTTCTCGAGAAACCTATATCAAGTGCTGCATCATCTACTCCTTATGGAAAGACTGGTGTCAAGAATGGGATACAGATTCAGAGACAGTTGAAAGGAGATTATTAAGGCTGGCAAAATTTCTAGTCTATACTGGATCTGTTACCTTTCTCTTTATAAATACCACTAGAGTATGAACCCTTATAGAAGGAGACAACTGATTGTTTAGAGAGTTGGATATAATCTCTCGTGACAAGCAAACTTCCTCCATTCTGAAGGAGAAAACTAAGGCATAATATCATATCAGGACTTAGATTTATAATGATATTTGCACCATCGTTTCTTCAGAAAGCACAGAGACCTATCCAGTCTCAGCAAATGGATGGATCATTCAGTACATATGATACCACCATACCAGAAGGAGGAACAATTAGATTCTTTTCTAATTGTAACACCTTTGGAGACCCTTTCAGATTACCCAGTCCTACTTGGGTTAGAAACATGGATAATCTAAGTCCTGATATGATATTAGGCCTTAGTTTTCTCCTTCAGAATGGAGGAAGTTTGCTTGTCACGAGAGATTATATCCAACTCTCTAAACAATCAACTTTCGCCCCAGTCCTAGAACACCCAATGACATCAGAGTACGCTAAGAAGCGTGGTGGACATAGGACACAGACCCCAAAAATCATAGAAGTTCCCAAATCAATAAGAACTCTTGATTTTGACAGAGATATTCTTCTGAATAACTCTACAGAAGATTGCCAGTGTAATATTAAAGGTAGTTGCAAATCTGGCATAGACACTGAGATAAATGATTTTCTCCAAGAATATCATTTCAGACAATGGGATTCTAATCAGCCTTTAGAACCCATAGATTACTTAGAAAGAGATTATAGTTTAGCACACCCTGCTATTCTATCTAGAGATCTAAGTATAGAAGATATGATTTCTCAACTAGAGAAATTAGAAATCATAGGTGAAAATATCATTAAGTATTGGGATAGAGATCCAGTCTATTGCCAACTTAAGATATTGAATCCTAATCACAAGATCAGAACTGGTAACATTAATGCTACCAATGAAGATCTTGCAGACTTTAAGATGCACATAGAAGAACTGCTAAAGTTAGGAGTAATCAGGAGATCTGATTCACCCCATAGATCAGCAGCCTTCATTGTGAGAAAGCATTCTGAGATAGTTAGAGGTAAGTCTAGAATGGTCATCAACTATAAAAGGTTAAATGATAATACAGAAGACGATGCCTACAACATCCCAGATCAGAACCAACTTGTTAATAGGATCCAAAATGCAAAGATCTTCTCAAAGTTCGATTGCAAGTCAGGATTCTGGCAAGTTAAGATGCACCCAGATAGCATTTCATGGACCGCTTTTACATACCCAGAAGGACATTTTGAGTGGTTAGTAATGCCATTTGGATTGAAGAATGCACCAGCAGTCTTCCAGAGAAAGATGGATAACATCTTCAGAAAACATTCTGAATTTGTTGCTGTCTACATTGATGATATATTGGTTTTTAGCAAAACCAAGAAAGATCATCACAGACATCTTATGATAGTCCTGTCAGAATTCAAAAATCATGGGATTATTATAAGCAAAAAGAAAATGAAGGTATTCAAACCCCATATAGAATTCCTAGGATCTAGAATAGGTGCAGGCATGATTCAACTCAAGCAGCACATTAGTAAGAAAATCCTAGATTTTCCAGACAATATCACTGAGGGAATTTCTTCAGCTGATAAAGAAAAAGATTTGAAAGGACTTCAAGCTATCCAAAGCTTTTTAGGACTTTTAAATTTTGCCAGACCGTATATAAAGGATCTTGGAAAAATCTCAGGACCTTTGTATGCTAAGACAGCCTTAAAAGGCCAAAGACATTTTAACCAGCAAGACATATTGCTAGTTAAAGAGATTAAAGAAAGAGTAAGAAAACTCCCAGATTTAACTCTTCCTTTAGATTCAGATTATCTTCTTGTCAATACTGACGGTTGTGATGCAGGTTGGGGAGCGGCATTATATGCTAAACCTCACAAGTATTATCCAAAAGAAGAAGAGAAACTTTGTAGATACTCTAGTGGTATTTATAAAGAGAAAGGTATCAGATCCAGTATAGACTCTGAGTTACTAGCCGTGATTTATGGCCTAGATAGCTTTGAGCTTTATATTGTATCCAAACCAGAGATCACTGTTAGAACAGATTGTGAAGCCATTGTAAAATATTACAATCAAATGGCAGATACAAGAAAGTCTAGCAGAAGAAGATGGTTGAATTTTACTGATAGAATCCTAAGAATAGGAACTAAAGTAATTTTCGAACACATCAAAGGAAAAGATAATAATCTTGCTGATATTCTTAGTAGGATTATTCAGAAAGAAAATAATAAGATTTATGATAATGATCTTATTTATTTTTCAAATTATAAAATTGATACTAATGTCAGTTTTATGCAGATTCAGATGATGGATCCTAGCAGACCATCCAGCAGTGGGAAAGCTCCAGTTAAGCAAAAGACAAAAGGGAACTCAGCTATACAGCATGAACCTAAGTCTTCACATTCAGCTGGTAGCAGCACACACAGATTACCTTCTTCGGAAGGGCAGACCACACAGCATACAGTTTTCAAAAATGATTTTGAGAAACTGAGATTTGGAAACATTCTTTTGAATGTTTATCCACCAGAACATAAAATGGTTTTTAAAGCACTTTCCCATATTTCTTTAACAAAAGAAGAAAAATGCATTTTAGATAACTTGTGGATTTCTTATCAAAGAACTCCTAAAGATCAGAAGTTTTTCTTAGCAGCAATGAATGGACTTGCAGAGCAATTCCACAGAACAAGGACCTCGTACAAATTCTATGTTGTACTCGCAGGCCATTTACCAGGTATATTTCATACTTGGGTAGAAGTTTGTGAATCCATTCAAGGATTTCCAAACCCTTTATACAAAGGTTTCCACTCCATTTCGGAAGCTTTTGTAGCAGCCAGATCTAAGCTTGGTCATACTTTCTTTGTATCTCCAAGTTTGAAAGGTGTTTCAGACCATACCCCAGACTATACACCTCTCAGAGACACTTCTCCTTTTCAGTCCAAAATGTAGTTACTCATGACTTTAATGCTTCAAAAATCTCTTTGGCTAAATCTCTGACGTTGTCTGTTTCAGCCTTAATTTTAGGTCTTCCTTACCATTAATTAAGTCATACACCTATCCAAATCCCAAGTTGTTCCTGGAATGCCAGAATCAACATCACCTTAAGTGTCATAAAGACCCATACTAGAAGCAAGTACCGAGTAGGATCAGACATCCATGAATATGGAAGAAGCAGAACTCAGATGTCCTCTGCAAGAGGAGCAGGACTTTAGGATCTCTTATAGAAGAGAACTAATGAGACAACTCCAGGTTATCCAGGAGTACAGAGATTTCGCAAGAAATCATCCAGAAATGATCTTAGAAGATCAGCAGACACTTGATAATAGGCTTCATAATGAAGTTTATTGTCTTGTTCGAGAAATTAGGATAGAAACCTTTAAGATAGCTAGGCTTCACCAAGAGCTTAGACCTTTAGGTTTCCACCCTAGGACTCGAATCTATGCACCTAGACCATGATTCCCTCTATCTTGGTCCAAGAGCATAGAACCAGACTGGCTTTCCTTAGAGAAAGAATAGAAACTAGAAAAAGAAGATATATTAACGTTTGTTATCTATCTTTTTGCAGCAGAAATGATAGTTTTATCCGTTATCAAGCGGAGAAAGCATCATTAGAAAGATTTATTGCCGATGACAGGACAGAAATTGACTGTCTGAGGTATGAAATCATGAGATTACTAGGATGAACATCCTTGTATCTCTCAGCCAGAAACCTGATCTAATCAGGCCCAGACCCCTTCCTTTTTTGTCATGCTTTTAGATGCACAATTATCCTCACTGGTCAATATGAAATTTCTAGAAGGAAACTTGGTCAACAGTATTTCTATCAGTGAACAGTAATAGATGAACCAGAAAATAGCCAAAAAGATACTCCAAGTCGAGAGATTTTACCCTTGCGGCCGAACCGTCCTGCCCTGCCAATCCGATGGAGGTATACCTCATAGTCAGGCTCAGAAGGATTTGTGTACTGCACAGGAAGATCATAATTGACCACAAGATTAACCTGAAATAAAACGTTATGATGTCAACATTCTATGCAGTAAAATAAAATATAAAGAAAAAATAAAAAAAGAATTACAAGCAAGCACCAGTGATTGGTCGAAACCCCGAGCGAGGAGGTCAGTGGAAATAAGAACTTGAGTCAATCCATCTTTAAACTCCTTGACTATCTTGTCCCTATCTGCTTGCGTCAGCTGACCTTGGATTGTGGTGACCTCATAACCATACTCAACAAGTGCTTTATGCAACATTCTTGCACTATTCCGCGTGCGAACAAAGATAATCGTCTGGCCCAACTTCTGTCCCAATTCAAAAATTTTGTCTTTAATCACCAGTATCTTTGAAAGTTCCTCGGGACAGTTCACCTTGTACTGCTTTACTGAGTCCAAGGAAAGTTCTTCCTTTTTCACAAACATCTGATTATATTCCTTTACGGAAAGATCTTTTACAATCTTTTCCACAAAAGTCCTGACAGTCTCATTGAAAGTGGCAGAAAACAGAAGCACCTGGTAATAGTTCACAACAAAAAGTAGAAGGGTGTCATGCATGCAGTCCCGTCTTGAAAGCCCAACAAAATTCTTGGGAGAAAAAGAAAAAAGAATCTCAACTAGTGGAAGCAGTCATTTGAGAATTCAAATGCAGTCCCATCTTCGAATATTGAGTAAGAATGGAGGGTAAAAGAGAAATGAGGGGGGAATGGATGTCCTCGGAATCAATAAAAAAATAAAATAAGTATAATTGTAGAAGATAAGATGTAATTTAAAAGCATTTCACATGTTCATTATTGAAGAACAAACGGTTTCGTCTACAGCTTCATTTGGATTGATGGAATTGGAAGGAAAAGAAAAGAAAGGGAATGATAGTGAATTTCGTGTTTGGTGTGCTTATAAGGAGAGAACAAAAGATTTGGAGGATATTATCCCTCCTTATCCTTCCAAATCTCTCTTTTGTTATCCCTCCAAAAATGAGAAGATTATGAGAGAAAGGATAGCAACTTAAGTGACACTTTCATAACACCAAAAGTAGCCCCAATATTTTAAAAGCAGAATATCTAAAAGACAATTAGTTCACATTTTAATATTAGGATATGATAGTAAATTAGTTAAAATAATTTGTTATCTTTTCTCTCTTCTATCTTTTTCAAACAAGAATGTTATCATTTCTTTCTTTTTTTCCCTTCATAATCTATCTGAAGATGAATAAGTCATTATATATTTACTTTTCTTTTCTCCAATAACTAATGTAATCATTTCTTTTCTTTTTCTCTCCGGTTTATCCAAATGAGGCCTAATGGTTTCACTCTTTACAAGCAAAAGAAAAAGAAAACTAAGTAAGGGAGGAGTCAGAATATATAATATCATATTAAAATTCTATAACAAACCAAGTAGCCATACGTGTGCAGTATACTTAATCCATATTATCTTCCTCAAATTCATGGCTACTGTCTTCCAACACATAGAAGGTTTTACCATATATCCTAATATTCTGCTATTGTTGATCCTCTTTACGCAGGCAATCAGAAGAGGGGAAGAGAAGGGAACTCGAGGTCACATTTTATTTCAACTTTACCATAACCTCGAATGTACAAACTTACAAGTCCGTGTGCAAAAACCAAGCTTATATACATCCCTTAGTTTAAGAAATATAATAGCAGATAAGTGCAACAAACCTGGCAATCAGAATTGCATTTAATAATTTCTTTCATAATTCTCAAGGAGTCGTCTTTAAAGCCACTCTGCACAGGAATAATTGGGGTGAGCAATCAAGGATTAGTAGTAATAATTTCTTTCATAATTTTAAGATTTGGATTTCATTATGAGCATTCCAAATGACAGAATATAACTGTAAGAAACATTGTACCTCTGCCAACATGTGATCAGCTTCGTCAAAAACAAGAATCTTCATACAACTCATGCCCAATTTTTTTAGGCTCACCAATTTACTAATAGTACCAGACGTGCCAATCACCACTTGTGCCGTCACTGGTGCTCTCTTCGTGAATGGTATATAATTAGTGCTATCCATTGGCACAGCACACTCAGCAGTAATCCCTGTGTATTTGCCCATCTTCTGAAGAACTTCCATGTTCTGCACCATCACTCGCTACCATTAATAAAATTCCAGAAAACAAAAAGGAATACGTGTATAACAGCTTCCAATAATTAATAATAGCCCATCCTGATACTGCTGATTAATTGACTGACAAAGCAGAAAACCACACAAAATTCCCTCTTGATTGACAAATCGTGACGGTTAACAGGTAAATCACTCATCCCTTCTGCTACTACTGATTTAAACCTCAACTCACACACAAAAGAACAGCATCAACTAAACCATTTTCCAAAAAAAAAAAAAAAAAAAAAAAAAACTAAACCATTTTCCCAAACCTGACAAAGAATACTCTACATAGAGTAAGCCTAAAAAAAATAAAAAATAAAACAAATCCTTAGATTCAGCATAAGTGAACATTATATATTTTACTGCACTGATAGCAAGTCAAAAATGAGTTCTATAAAATTTAAACATACATGTAGGGAAATATAGACAGTAATTCAATATAAAAATAATAAACATTAAATTTATCCAAAAAAGTGTTAGATAAGGTATTTTTATAATAAAATGAACAAAAAACTAATAATTTATTTTGAAAAAATACAAAACACTGAAGTTCGCGTTTTAAAAATAGTATAGATATAGTTAGGATTATATGTGAAAAATCAACAAGAAAAGAAAAAAAAAATCCCTCAATTTTGATACTCATTTTTTATACTAATTATTCAAAATCATTAGATGTTATGTAACTGCAAACCATACTCAACAATTGTAATTTAAACACTTGGCTAAATTTAATATAGAGATAGATATAAATTGAAAATAAAATTTGAGTCCAAAGTTTATTTATATGATCGCGAGATCATGCTGGTTTAGCAAGAGAGATGGTTCTAACTCTTTAAGTAGGAAAACAAATTGTTTGAGTTTAGATAAAATTTATTAAATATTTCGGGACAACCAAATAAAATCATCATTTGAGGAAAAAATATAATATGATCTCGGCCAAAATTAAAGTTCAACAATTGAAAAAAAAAATACAATATGTATGTATGTATAATAATTTCACATTTACTTGTATATCAATTTATGATTGGTCAAAATTAGGCAATTTCAATCCACACAAAGAGTTACATGAAATTATGTATGTATAATAATTTAATTTTCTTTTTAGGTATTGTTTTTGTTTGGTGTACATTGCTTTATCATCCCAAACCTGACAAAGAATACTCTACATAGAGTAAGCCTAAAAAAAATAAAAAATAAAACAAATCCTTAGATCCAGCATAAGTGAACATTATATATTTTACTGCACTGATAGCAAGTCAAAACTGAGTTCTAAACTCACACTATTAAGAGTACAATCAATTCAATCCTGAAATCGTCCATTAATTAAGCTTAAACTTACAAGAACCCCCAAGAACAAGGAAACAATATCTTAAAAACACCGTCATTGAAACCATAAATTAACCAATGCAACACATATCCATCTAGTCACTACCATTAGTTAGCCTTGAAGCATAAGGGCATAATCGACATATATTTTCACGAACACTAAAATCTGAAATCAGATATAATACTTTCACAAGCACTTGAGATGAACAAGCATAATAGAAACGCAAACAACATATCAAGATCAATACATAATTGTTGTTGTCTGTAGGTATATATTTATATATAAGTATGTATGTAAGTATTTCAAACCTGCATAGCCAATTCCCTAGTCGGGCATATGCAAAGCGCCTGAGGAGCACTAAGCTTGGTATCTATGCGGCTGAGCATCCCAAGCACGAAACAAGTGGTTTTTCCAGAACCATTATGCGCTTGGGCGATTAAGTTCTTGTGAGGAGGAGTGAGAATCATAGGCAAACTGATGGCTTGAATCTTACTGGGCCTCTCGAACTTCATCTCCACGTACAAACCCTTCAGCAACTCCGGCGAGAGATTCAAATCCTCAAATTTCGCCGCAGACGAATAGAGAGTGTCGCCGGAAGTGACCTGTAGTGCAATGAACCCTAAATCAATTTTAGTCAATATCGAAAACCCTAAATAACCCGTAATGAAAGAAACCCAAAATTCATCAAAAACAAACCCTAAATTCTAAAAACTGGAAATTAAACACGTAGTGAAATAAACCCTGAGATTTGAAGAAAGGATGAAAGAGAACGTACGGCTTGGATTTTGGAATCATCTGGATCGTCGAGGAACTTGTTGACCTTCTTGGTCTCGTCGATTGCCAGAGAATTGAGGGCTGAGGCGGCTTGGTCGCCGGAGGTTGAGGAAGCGTCCAGTTCTTCTGGGGCTTCATCGGCTTCGTCAGCCCAGGATTTTTTGATCTCCGGTGCGGTGGAGGGGTCGGCCATAGTAGAGGTATGTGTTGTGATCAGAGAGTAGGAGACGGTGAGAGAGTTTGGTCTTATCCCGAGTTTGGGTGTGGATAGTGTGAAGAAACTTGCTTTATTACATTTATCCCATCGAGTTGTGGCTCTTTTATGTGCTGGTTGGCGGCTACTTTGTCACAATATATGTTCAGTCCTCTCTCTTTTCTTTTGCCTTTTTTTTGGCTTGTTTAGTCCTTCTGATTCCGTGGTGTTGGAATTTGTAGAATAATATTAGATATTAAAGGAACAGAACCAAGAAGGAAGATGAATATATTGTATTTAGCGTAGGAACGACGCTAAGCTGTGGTAGGTTAATATATATATATATATATATAGTCATATATTATCTCTTGTTACATGGTAATGGTATCCGTATATATTGTGATTATCAATGATATTTAAAAACGGATTTAAAAATTTAAAAACGAATATTGAATGTGTATTGGTATTACGGAATGATATTTATAATTATTAAAAGGGTTACAAACCGAACCTGATCTAAAAATTTAAGTGAGTAGGAGCAGAATCACAATATTAAATTTTTAGTGAGGGCTTTAATGTATTTTTCTTTAAAATTCAGCAGAGGTAGAATAAAAAATATTTAAAATTTTACAGTAATTAAGATTTATAAAAAATATTCAGTGGCGACGATAACCCCCACTAGTCACATGTTAGGTTCGTGCATGAACCGAACGATACATAACGTATAAGACGATAAGGAAAACCGATGGTTTACAATAATATTATTAGTTTTGATAACGGCCGTAAAATTGATGTAGCGAATTCAGATATGATTAACCTTAAAAGTGAGTATTATATGAATATTGGTGCTACGAAATAATATCGTCACATTCCAAATGCGTTAAACCATGTTATACCTAATGTATTTTATTTGACGATACAGGATTCATGATAGTGCTTGAGAAAATTGGTTCATATCAGTTATAATATTCGTTGAATGTGACTATTATATATATATTTCATTTTTAACCTATTTATTTTAATATATATTTTATTTGAATTTTTTGTATAATTATCCAAGGTCCCAAATTGCTATGATGGTGATTAAGTATGTACAAGTGTCCTTGATTGGGTCCAATTTTGATTATTTAGAGGCATGTGAGGTGTGGAATTTACTACTCATAGTGCCGTTTGATTTCTGGTTTGGTCTGGTTTAATATGGTTTTGTCTGGCTAAATTGGTCTTCATTGGTCTGGGCTGGTTTTATTTGGTCTTGTGTGATTTTGTAAAGAGTAGTGGGCAGCGGGGCCCACCATGAATTATATATATATATATATAAAGAGAGAATAAAGAATAGTGACCAGCGGAGCCGATCATGAATTATATATATGTAGAGAGAGAGTGTGTGTAAAGAATAGTGGCCAGCGAGGCCAACCAAAAACCAAACCAGACCATACAAGATCAAACAAAACCAGCTCAGACCAATCCAGCCAGACCATTTATACACACACAGTAATGAAATCTAGCCGCCATTTTATAAATTTCCAAAATAATATATATATAAATAAAATTCAAAAATAATATATATAAAATTCGAAAAAATATATAAATTTTGAAAAAATATATAAAATTCGAAAATAATAAATAAATTTTGAAAATAATAAATAAAAATAAAATATATATATAAAATTTGAAACAAATATATAAATTTTGAAGCAATATATATAAAATTCCAAATAATAAATAAAATTAAAAAATATATATATAAATTTTGAAGCAATAATGAAAAAATATAAATTTTGATAATAAATAATAAAATATATTTATAAATTACTTAGAAAAACAAATAAATAATATTAAATGATAAATTAATAATATTTTTTTAATTTGTTATTTATTTCTGTAATATATATATATATATATATATATATTCTTAATTTATTTATATTTTTTCGAATTTTATATATATTTTTTGAATTTTAAATATTTCTTTCAAATTTTATATATTATTTTTGAATTTTATAATTTTATATATATTTTTCTAATGTTAAATATTTTTTAAAATTTTATATATGATTTTCGAATTTGTTTATTTATTTTCAATTTTTTTATATTTTATTTTCAAATATATATATATATTTTCATTTTTTATATTTTTTCAGATTTAAAATTATTTTTTTGAATTTTAAATATTTCTTTCAAATTTTATATATTATTTTTGAATTTTATATATGGTTTGGTTTTAGTTTTTTCATACCAGACCATTTATCAAATAGAATTTCAATCAGCACCAAAACCAAACCAGACCACACAAGACCAAACAAAACTAGCCCGTAACGCTTTTTCAACCCGCCGATACCGTTACAGGACTATTTTCTGATTCCCACACCCGTAACGGCCGTTACAACCTGTTACGACCATCACAGTGGCCGTAACGACCGTTACGGGCAGCGTAACCTGTAGCCGTAACCCCAAGTGTTACTGATTCTGAAAATACCGTAATAGTTAGCACAATTTAAGTTTTTCAAAATTTTGGATTATATATATATATATGTATAGAAAGAGAGAGAGAATGTAAAGAGTAGTGGCCAGCAGGGTCCACCATGAATTATATATATATAGAGAGAAAGAGAGAAAAAAAAGATAATGTGTAATGGAATGCGGGGCCCACCTAACATTTGTAGTGAAAAACATTTGGTCTTAAATTGTAAAAATCAAAGTTCATTTGGTCTTTAAAAGAAAACAAAAACAAGTCAAGATCAAACCAAACTAAAAATCAAACAAGGCCTTAAAAGTGAGTATTATATGAATATTGGTGCTACGAAATAATATCGTCACATTCCAAATGCGTTAAACCATGTTATACCTAATGTATTTTTATTTGACGATACAGGATTCATGATAGTGCTTGAGAAAATTGGTTCATATCATTTATAATATCCGTTGAATGTGACTGTTATATATATATATTTCATTTTTAACTTATTTATTTTAATATATATTTTATTTGAATTTTTTGTATAATAATCCAAGGTCCCAAATTGCTATGATGGTGATTAAGTATGTACAGGTGTCCTTGATTGGGTCCAATTTTGATTATTTAGAGGCATGTGAGGTGTGGAATTTACTACTCGTAGCATCGGAATGGTCGTACTCTCGTGGAACATGACATTTTGATCAAAATGTCATGTTCAACCACATAAGTTGTTTGTGGCATCACACAAAATCACATGTCCATTTTACTTTTATATATTGATGTTGGAAACTCAAGCAAATCAAGGATGAATACATTTTTTTTCTTCTCTATTTTGACTTTTAATTTGAGTTTTCTAAAATGAATTAACTGGGAAAATTTCTTTTGCCACTATCTTTATTGTGGATATTAATATTTCTCACACAAGCCACATACTCTAAAGGTATTAACATATACAGAATAATCCATTTGAAGCTTAAAATTCAAAATTTAGACAGAATGTGTAGGGGCCGTAGTGTCTGCTTTGTTTGTATTTCTGAAAACTGTTATCGAAAATTCTGAGAACAAATAATAATTTTTTGATAACAATAAAAATAAATTATTTGAAAACAATCATTTTTATAATTTAATTTTCAGAAAACTGTTTTCAAGAAACTGAATCAGGCTTCTGTTTTCTAAAATTTTTCTGATTTTTAATTTTCAGAAAACAAAAAGCAGTTCTCAGAAAATACAAACCAAGCAGGTTCGTAGTTACTATATTTTCATGATTTGTTTTTAGATTCATCCTCTCCCCGTTTTTCATTCATAATAAAGCGTAAAACCTGTAATTTGTGATGTGTAAAAAAACTAGTTATGTCTTGTGTAATCTTATTACTATTATAATTATTAATTGTTAATTCATTTATTTCACTAGTATAACATGTCAAAAATGTCACTTCTATTTATGTCAAAGTTTAATTTACCCAGGTTTAATGATTGAACTAGGAAAAACACTTGTTCTTGAGGTCAAAAAAAAAAAATTTGAGTCCAAAGTTTATTTATATGATCGTGAGATCATGCTGGTTTAGTAAGAGAGATGGTTCTAACTCTTTAAGTATGAAAACAAATTGTTTGAGTTTAGATAAAATTTATTAAATATTTCGGGACAACCAAATAAAATCATTATTTGAGGAAAAAATATAATACGATCTCGGCCAAAATTAAAGTTCAACAATTGAAAAAAAAAATACAATATGTATGTATGTATGTATAATAATTTCACATTTACTTGTATATCAATTTATGATTGGTCAAAATTAGGCAATTTCAAACCACACAAAGAGTTACATGAAATTATGTATGTATAATAATTTAATTTTCTTTTTAGGTATTGTTTTTGTTTGGTGTACATTGCTTTATCATAACAAACACAAGTCTTAATTAATAGGGTTTAGTAGAAACAAAAGAAACATTAATGTAAATATGAAATTAAGGCATGAATAGTACCAATAGAACACGCTTTAGGAATGGTGTCCTTAGTCAACAAAACTTAAAGGAAAATATAAAATATAATCTCCAACTGACACAAAAATAATCAAACAAACATGAAGACTTTAGAAAGTGACTGAGTGATTAGTCACAGTATCATTTATTATAATTTAGACTAAATTACTTATAATCAAAGGACCATATTGCATTTGAAAGTTATTTTTGAACCATCTACAGCCAAACAAGTCCTTGGTTCTGCATACGTGGCACTCATCAATAGGTGGAGATAGGAGTGTGGGACCCACTCGAATGTAGTTTGTAGACAAGATTATCATGATTGAACTCTTTACACCTACATGATCTGAATACTTCTGATTCTGTATTAAGACACACTCCCATTAATACATGTCTTATTTTAGACACATAATAATGTGTGTGAGTGTCGGTATATAAAGATGAGCGCTCAACATTTTCCCGCACATATGTTTATATAGTTATTTGTATACATATATACCATTGCTATTGAAAGTAAATTGTTATTTATGATAAAAAGTAAAAATATTTTGTGAACTTACATAGAAAAAAAGTAAATATATTGATGTTGAAATTTTCATGAAGGAAAAAAAGAATTAAATCAATTTAAACATACATGTAGGGAAATATAGACAGTAATTCAATATAAAAATAATAAACATTAAATTTATCCAAAAAAGTGTTAGATAAGGTATTTTTATAATAAAATGAACAAAAAACTAATAATTTATTTTGAAAAAATACAAAACACTGAAGTTTGCGTTTTAAAAATAGTATAGATATAGTTAGGATTATATGTGAAAAATCAACAAGAAAAGAAAAAAAAAACTCCCTCAATTTTGATACTCATTTTTTATACTAATTATTCAAAATCATTAGATGTTATGTAACTGCAAACCATACTCAACAGGTAAATCACTCATCCCTTCTGCTACTACTGATTTAAACCTCAACTCACACACAAAAGAACAGCATCAACTAAAACATTTTCCAAAAAAAAAAAAAAAAAAAAAAAAAACTAAACCATTTTCCCAAACCTGACAAAGAATACTCTACATAGAGTAAGCCTAAAAAAAATAAAAAATAAAACAAATCCTTAGATCCAGCATAAGTGAACATTATATATTTTACTGCACTGATAGCAAGTCAAAACTGAGTTCTAAACTCACACTATTAAGAGTACAATCAATTCAATCCTGAAATCGTCCATTAATTAAGCTTAAACTTACAAGAACCCCCAAGAACAAGGAAACAATATCTTAAAAACACCGTCATTGAAACCATAAATTAACCAATGCAACACATATCCATCTAGTCACTACCATTAGTTAGCCTTGAAGCATAAGGGCATAATCGACATATATTTTCACGAACACTAAAATCTGAAATCAGATATAATACTTTCACAAGCACTTGAGATGAACAAGCATAATAGAAACGCAAACAACATATCAAGATCAATACATAATTGTTGTTGTCTGTAGGTATATATTTATATATAAGTATGTATGTAAGTATTTCAAACCTGATGGCTTGAATCTTACTGGGCCTCTCGAACTTCATCTCCACGTACAAACCCTTCAGCAACTCCGGCGAGAGATTCAAATCCTCAAATTTCGCCGCAGACGAGTAGAGAGTGTCGCCGGAAGTGACCTGTAGTGCAATGAACCCTAAATCAATTTTAGTCAATATCGAAAACCCTAAATAACCCGTAATGAAAGAAACCCAAAATTCATCAAAAACAAACCCTAAATTCTAAAAACTGGAAATTAAACACGTAGTGAAATAAACCCTGAGATTTGAAGAAAGGATGAAAGAGAACGTACGGCTTGGATTTTGGAATCATCTGGATCGTCGAGGAACTTGTTGACCTTCTTGGTCTCGTCGATTGCCAGAGAATCGAGGGCTGAGGCGGCTTGGTCGCCGGAGGTTGAGGTAGCGTCCAGTTCTTCTGGGGCTTCATCGGCTTCGTCAGCCCACGATTTTTTGATCTCCGGGGCGGTGGAGGAGTCGGCCATAGTAGAGGACCAGAGGTCTGTGTGATCAGAGAAGAGAGTAGGAGACGGTGAGGAAAAACTGATATTTTGTACTTTTAACCATATATGACAATATATTTGACAACCCTTAGGCCATGTTTGGTAGGTGGTCTGGTCCCAGGTGGTCTAGTTTGATCTTGCGTTTTATGAGACCAGACCGTGTTTGGTAGCATTGGTCCCAAATTTTTGGTTAGACCAAGTAAGACCAAATCAGACAAAAATGGTCTCATTTCAGACCAAAAAAAAGGTGGTTCCTGGTGATTCGGTCTGGTCTTATTAATAAAATATATTTATAAATAATTAAAAATGAATAAATAATAATAATAAATTAAATAAAACATATTTTAAAAATAAAATATAAATAATAAATAATAAACAAAATAAAATAAATAATACCTAATAATAATAAATAAATATAATAATAATAAATAAATGAATAAATAATAAAATATATTTATAAATAATTAAAATTAATAATTAATAATATAAATAATAAATTAAATAAAACATAATAATAATAAATAAATGAATACAATAATAATAAATAAATATAATAATAATAATAATAAAATGGACTAAACAATAAATAATAATAATAAATTACATAAAACATATTAAAAAATATAATAAAAATAATAAATAATAAACAAAATTAAATAAATATAATAATAAATAATAAATATATATAATAATAAATAATAAATAGATATAATAATAATAAATAAATATAATAATACATAATAAATAAATATAATAATGAATAAATACTTCATAATAATAATAATAATAAATTAATATTAAATTAATAAAATATATTTTTAAATAATTAAAAATGAATAAATAATTTATAAATAAAATGAATTAAATAATGAAATAATAATAAATAAATAGAATATATTTATAAATTAATATATAAATTAATAAATAATAATTTAATAATATAAATAATAAAATAATAAAGTGAAGAAATAATAAATAAATAAATATTATAATAAATAATTAATAAATAGTAAGACCAGACCGCTTACCAAACAGACTTTTCCAGATCAGATTAAACCGGACCAGACCAGACCAGACCAGAAAGACCGCCTACCAAACATGGCCTTATTAAAGATATATACTTCATCAGCCAAAACAATATATTGATTCCATCAAAAAATAAAATTAAAACAAAAACCAAAACCAAAAGAAACAAATTCAAGCACATAAATTGCTAATTACATTATTTGCTAAAAAAAAAAAAAAATTGTTAAATTATCCATAAAATTTTGTCACACATGAAGTTTATTTTGTCAAAATTATTACATTTACCATGTAAGAAAAATCGTGATTCTTCTATGGGATTACGAGCTTTTTTAACCCCATATGGTATACATATAGTGCGTATAACACTTTTGTGATTCTACTTGCTCCCAAACATTTTAATATAGTGTAAACTATATTAAAATGTTAGGGGACAAGTAAAACCACATGGGTTAAACGTACTGTATGGATAGTATATGTGGTTAAAAGCTCGAATTATTCTTGGGATAATTTGCACCTTTATTTTTTATTTTAGAAATAAAATAAAAAGAAAATATTTATTGAAGTTAAATTTTAAAATATATATATATATATATATATTTATTGAAGTTGATTTTGGTCGTGTTTTTTCATGATCTCCACCATTGATTGCATTAATCTCATTTTTTTGATATATATTCTTAAATTGTTGAAACAAACAAAAAAATTGATAGTAAATAAATTTTTATCAACTTATTTGAGAAACTAGATGGGTTTATTTAGAAAAAAAAAATAGGTTTGTTTAATTAATACCAAAATAATTGTTGACACGTTTTTGAATTTTTAATGTGGAAAATCAAGGATTGTTCCTTATAAAAACATATGAATACAAAAACTAGATAATTAACTTTAATTTAAAAACTCGTGAAATTAAGAAAAAAATATACAATTGGAATGATTCATAATAATTTAGATGTCAATACACACTTTTTTTATTGTATGGATTAAATATTTTCTTTGATATTATATATAAATATTACTTCAAAAATATATATATACACAATCTTAAACTAATGGATGTTATAAACACAATATTTATATTACAATAGTGTTTTAAGTACTTGTCCCAAAAAATTAGGTACCAAAATATACGTTTTAAAATTAATGGATGTTATACGCACTATATTCATATTATAAAAAAATTTAAGTACTTGTTCCAAAAAAAATATATGTTAATACACATTTTGAAATTATAGAGTATTATACGCAAAATGGTGTTTTGAGGACTTTACCCTTCTTCTATGTGATGGAAACGGAAAACGTTTGCCATGCTTGCGGGTTCCATTGGGGTCAATTGACCCATACCATCATCTTCTTCCTCCACTGCCGCCACCACGACCACCTCCATTGTTCGTCACTACTATTTCTGTTACCTTTCACCATTTTTTGTAAAAAAAATGGTGAAGTAATATTATTTGATTAAAATTATATATTTATCACTAAGAGTGGTATTTTTGAGAAATTTTATTTTAAGTTCATTTCATTCCTAAATAACTTCATATTTACAACCAAATAAATAGAATGAGAATGGTTATTCCATTTCTATCTCATTCTCATTCCATTCCATTCTCACTTGCATTCCATTTCATTCATTCATACCAAATATAGCCTTATTGTCTATTAATTAAGATAGCTCCGTAATTTTATGTGTTTATGACAAAATATTAAGGCCCTGTTTGGTTCGCGGTCCGGTCCCATGTGGTCCGTTCTCATAATGATTTTTTTGGGACCGGACACTGTTTGGCAACACGGTTCCAAAAAAACGGTTCCAAAAAAAATAGGACCACTTGGGACCAAAAGGGGTAATTTGAGACAACAAAAAATGATGGTCTCAAGTGGTCTTATATATAATTGTCTTAACACATGGAATCATAAAATTTGAAAAATTTATATAAAATTAAAAAATATATAAAATTAAAAAAATAATATAATTGTTTTGAAATAATGTATAAAATTTGGAATATATATATAAAATTCAAAATTAATATATAAAATGCAAAAAATATATTTAAAATTTGGGAAAATAAAAAAATTCCAAAATAATAGAAAAAATAAAAAATAATGTATAAAATTCGAAAATAATATATAAAATTTGAAAAATAATATAATTTTTTTAAAATAATGTATTAAATTCGAAAAAAATATATAAAAATCAAAATTAATATATAAAATTTTAAATATATATATATATATAAATTTAAAAAATAATATATAACTTTTGAAAAATAATATAAAAAATTTGAAATAATGTATAAAATTTGAAAAAAATATAAAATTCAAAAATAATATACAAAATTAGATATATATATATATATTTGAGAAAATATAAAAAATTTGAAAATAATATAAAAAATAAAAAATAATATAAAAATTCGAAATAATTTATAAAATTTGAAATATATATTATTTTTGAATTTATTATATTATTTTCAAATTTTTAATAATTTTTCAAATTTTATATATTTTTCATACTTAATATATTTTTTGAATTTTATATATTATTTTTTATTTTTTATATTTTTTTCCAGACAGCTTAAATAAGACCATAAGACCAGATAGTTTTACCAAACAGACTTTCAGAACACCACCCAGATAAGACCAGACCAGACCGGACCAGATAAACCAGACCAGACCACATAAGACCGGACCGGACCGCCTACCAAACGGGCCCTAAATGTTCAACACCACCATTTTACATAAAAAGTAAAAAAAATAAAAGGGAAAAGAATTAAAAATGAAAATTAAGATAGATGAGCCTAGCATGCAATACCAATCTCACATTAAGAAACGGTTCGGTTTGTTTGGGCTCGGCCCACAATTCCTGCATTTGATTTGAAAGAAGGGGGAGGTAGATAGGTTATTGGGCTTGGGCCTAAATTTTAGTCCATTCTCTTCCTAGCCCCATTTCACTGACTTGTAAATTATGGTCACTTTTTATTTATTTATTATTTATTTATTTTTAATTTTTTTTAAAAGATCAGGTTCAATATATTGATATAAATAAGAAGCCCTTAGACCTGACATAGTACTCTAGGGCATACCCTAAGTCTTGTTTTAGTACACAATCAATTATTCAAGATGGATTGTTGTGTAATAAGAATTCTATCGTGCATGAAATAAGTGGGTTCGAAAAAAAAAATTGAAGAAAAAGAGAGGACTCGAATGTGTTATGCAAGTAAGGTTACAAATGAATTAATTCGTCGTGAAGTAAGCTCAGGTTGGCTCATTAAGAGCTTGGTTTGAGCTGGTTTGTTTAGCAAATGAGCCGAAATTCAACTTTGCAAAATTCAAAACGTCAAATTCATGAATACGCTAGTTTGATGATGATTGTTTGTGTGCGTGTGTGAGAGAAAGGGAGAGAGCATGTGTTTGATAGAGAGGGAGAGCGTGTGTGTCTCTCAAAGAAAAACTTTGAAAGATTTTATATAAAGAGAGGTGGAGTGCGTGACAATAACGCAGTTCATACGCGTCGATACTACGCGATGCGTAGAAAAAACGCGTAGCGTTCTTACTATACAGAAACAAAATAGTCTAACTTCTAAAAAATATTTTTCAACTTCAATTTAAAAACACGTTTAGTAAGAAGTCTTTTCAAAATATTTTCGCTTGAGATTTTAAAGAGAATATTCACATGCATTCCACCAAAATTGGATGATTTATTTAGTGGAAGTAGTAGATTTATTAATTTCAACTCATATCAAATATATTGTAGCCCATAGGATGGTCCCTTGTAGATTTATTAATTTCAATTCATATCAATATATTGTAGCCCATACGATGGTCCCTTGAAAGAAGTTGAAAATTTCACTTAATCTGGATAAGATTAGTGTGAATGAGTCATCTTGAGTTGTCTCATCTCCTACTCAGATTTTTCTTTTAATTACTATAATTAAGTAGTTTTTCAAATGATTAACCCACTATTTCTCCTAATCCAAAGTCATACTAGTATAGTAAAATAAGTGATTAAGATGTGAGACCAACAGGGTTGGGTCGGTGGTTATAGCCGACCAATTACAATGTATCTAGGGGTCACTACCTATAGATATAATATATTATATCACACACTCTCTCTGTCTCTCTAAGTTTTTCCTTTGAGGGAATTACATTTAAGAAATTGCCGGCCTCAGATAAAACCATGAGTCATGACCATCTTTTTTTAATCAATAAAACTTTGTAGGAGTGTTTACACACACATGATGAGTTTATAACACCCTATCACCTTTTTTGTTATGGTTTTGTTTTGTTTTTTGGCGCAAAGAACTCCCAATATTTTTGGAAGAGATTAAAAATTTTAGGGTTGGATGAGTGATGAAAAATAATATTGAACATATAATTTAGTAGTTTAGTAAATTCAATTTGATCTTGAATTTGAAAACAAAATCTAAAATGGAATGATTTGGTAATGTGGACGGGATAATCATTCGGATATATGACTAGCCACGATGTCAATAACATAGTAACCAACTGTAGAAGTGACGTTTAATGATATAATGCTCGGCAACATAATGTTTCAATGTGGTTATTGGCCATAATTAATTAAATGGAACATGATTTGTTCTTTCAAATGAAAGAAAAATTATGCAAAATATGACATCCATTTCAACTGGGAAAAATAATAGTGATTATTTCTACAGTATTATTTTCATCCATTTTAGTGTAATATATTTCACATAATGATCCATCTTTCAATGCATTTACTATATGATGATTTGTGATTTTTTATATCGTCCGATATATTGTTTATTGTTTGATTCGTAAATTTTTAAAAAATATTAATATTGATATATGCGTCAAACAACTATTTATATAATATTCACATTTAAAATTAACATTATTCGAATTTGTTATATTATTATTGCAACCGATAAAAATTTAAGTGTGACTACAAATCATGGATGGTCTATGACGTTTGCTTAAACCATGCAAAATAATTAGATGTTCAAATGCCGGTAAGTGTCCCACTAGTTAGGATTATGATTACTCGGATCCAGCACCATTCCACATACATTGCTCTCCCATCCATATCTCTTCATTTCATATATATATATATATATATATATATATATATATATATATTATTTGAATGCCCAAAGGAGAATTCTTATCCATAAACTATACAAAAAAAGGAAAAATAAATGGCACGCAATTCAATGTTAGATGTTTCCAAGATTTTTGGACACCATCCCATATTTTATCCACTATCATCACCATAGTGGAGTGCATGTGCATCATTTAATTTTTAAGATCAGATGGTGACTTCTTACTTTTGTTTTCCTTTTGTTTTTGAAGAACAAGTGAAATACAATTTTAATTAAAATCTATGTATAATGATTATAAGGATGTGTTGTAAAAAGCAATTGAATGCCAATATTCCTTTTTATTGGCTACATAAATCTTGATTACACTATTTTGAACATCCCAAATCCCAAATACACTTCATTCCGTAGCAAATTACCTTATATTGTATGACATGTCTCCTCTTCCTTTTAAATAATATATATATATATATATATATATATATATATATATATATATTATTATGATTAAAATTTTCTTCGAAATTGATCCAAGTAACTATTTAGAAATTAGAAGTCATCACCATGGTTATTTATTTTGAAACTATCACCTAATATGATTTTTTTATAAATTACAATAGTATAATACATTCCTTTTTTTCTTTTTTGGGCCCATAAAGATAAAAAGTATCACCACAACTTTTAGGATATGTTTGGTAGACATGTTTTTGTATCTGTTTATATTTTTGTGTTTATAAACTTGTTTGATTTAGTGTTTTGGGGCTATGTGTGTTAAAAAACATTTTCTCACTTACCCAAATTTTAGGCACATTCCAATAAACATGAATTTGGTGTTTATTGGGGTATTTTTACTGGATCCTAAATTTAAAAGTCTGTTTGATAAGCGGTCTGGTCTTACTATTTATTTATTATTTATTATAATATTTATTTATGTATTATTAATTTTCTTTCTTTATTATTTCTTCACTTTATAATATATTTTATTATTTATTAATTTATATATTAATTTATAAATATATTATATTTATTTATTATTATTATTTCATTATTTAATTCATTTTATTTATAAATTATTTATTCATTTTTAATTATTTAAAAATATATTTTATTACTTTAATATTAATTTATTATTATTATACTCATTTTTTATTATTATTATGAAGTATTTATTTGTTATTATATTTACTTATTATTTGTTATTATATTTATTTTTTATTTCATTTTGTTTATTATTTATTATTTTTATTATATTTTTAAATATGTTTTATGTAATTTATTATTTATTTTATTTATTTATTATTATTATATTTATTTATTATTATTGTATTCATTTTTTATTATTATTATGTTACTTTTTATTTATTATTTATATTATTAATTTTTAATTTTTAATTTTTTAATTTCGACCCAAAAAACATCTTTACCAAACATACTTATGTTTTTGGATGAATAAACAAAAAAATATATATATATTTTTTGTTTATTTCAACACAAACAAAGCTCTACCAAACATGCCCTTACTAGATGAAAAAAAAATATCGAGGAAAGATAAATAGCATGAAAAAAAATAATAATGATAATAATATCGAACAAACTTACGTTATGCCCAAATAAACAATATTTAATAAAAAAAGATAAAAAATCAAGGACTACCCAATTGTCCACGGTTGACTTTGTCGTCAGACCTAATTCAGATATGAGCACCAAAACTTCTTCCCTAACACATGGTAGACTGCTGTCAAAAACAATTTAAATATAATAATAATAATAAATAAAAAATATATATATATATATATATATAATGGAAGGCATGTTGGTACAAGTAGATTTTCATGCGCCAACTTTCTGTTCAACTAACATATATTTCTAAAAATATTTTAGCCTAACATCGGACATATTTCATATAATGCAATAATAATAATAATAAAGTGTAGTACTATAAAAAATTTACAAAAATAAATAAATAGTTTCAAGTAGTAATTTTCCACACATTAGAGAGCTAGGGCTAACAAAATTGGACACGATACGGTAACACGACACGAACACAAGGCTATTTAAAAGGGTTATGGTTGAGCATAAAAGAGTTGAGGCCTAAAAATGGTCGACCCGAACACGACACGAGAATATAAGGGTCAACCCGAACACGACACGGATAATCCGAACACGACACGTTTGACACGATTATATTTATATTTATCTTTATTTTTATATTTTTCTCTTCTCTAATTGGTCATAGATTGAAATATATCAATAAAATAATACTGGATCATGTCAAAATCAATTTAATTTTGTTGATAATAGGTTAAATAGTTTATTTCGTGTTGGATTATGTCAAATTTAATTTAAAATATTGTAATAAATAGGCTAAATGGATTACATGGGTCGACACGGACATAACATGGATTGGGTTAGGATTGAGGATATTTGACACGTATATTAACCAAATTTTTTTGACACGATATGATTTCGACCCGATACAAACACGACCCGGAACCTGAAATTATCAACCCAATCTACCACGTGTACATGTCTAAATAGACCATTGTGACAATAAATATGCCCACATAGTATTTGCTGTGTAAGTAAATAGAGTCCCACCAAAGTGGAGATATGAGAATTTATTTTTTATAGACTATTTTATTTATCTTATGGTAAAGGTCGTCTCATGCTTATGTTGTGAAGGCTAATTACTTTCACGAGTAGGAGCAAGTGGTGATACTTTTTGTATTGGAGGTAAAATGATAAAAGCCATTATACTATGAAATATATTAATTTATAACTATCTTTTACCAGAAATTCTTACATATATAATTTTGGTGTTTTATATATCTCATAAAACTCTAGTTACCTTTTCTTTTCTTAGCTTTTAGCGAACATGTCCAGTAAAACAATCATTGAGTTGCAAAGTCGAGCAAGTTTGAGTGCGAAAATGACAAACGCATAGATGTAATTTGACGGCTATAATTATACCAAAATTATAATTCTACAAAAATGAGAAGTATGATTCACATAAAAATAATATCGCATAACATAAAATGCATGTAAATTCTGAATTATACGAGAAGATTTTATTATAATTATACAAATTAATATATTTTAACAATATTAACTATACATTGTCTCATATACATCAATTCTCACGAACTATCATTTTACATGTGAATCATGATCTATTTTTTTAAAAAAAATAAAATCATGATCTATTTTGCTATCAAGATAAAGACATTACTCTCTGTCATAAATCATGTATTACAAGATAAAATATATTTTAATTACATTGTTGAAGGAATCAGTAATAAAATATAAAACAAATTAAATTAATGTTTACTTTATTTTCAAAATATTTCAATTATTCAAATTACTATAAAATACATCGAGCCAAATATACTTCATCAACCAAAACAATATATTGATTTCTGTCAAAAAAAAATTTAAAAACAAAAACCAAAAGAAACAAAACTCAAGCACATAAATTGTTAATTACATTATTTGGCAAAAAAAAAAAAATTTTGTTAAATTATCCATAAAAAATTGTTACACATGAAGTTTATTTTGTCAAAATTATTACATTTACCACGTAAGAAAAATCGTGACTCTTCTATAGGATCGCGAGCTTTTTTAACCCCATATGATATATATACAATGCATATAACACACCTGTAATTCTATTTGCCCCTAAACATTTTAATATAGTGCGAACTATATTAAAATGTTAGGGGGTAAATAAAATCACATGGGGTTAAACGCACTGTATGGATAGTATATGGGGTTAAAAACTCGAACTATTCTGGGGACAATTTGCACATTTATTTTTTATTTTAGAAATAAAATAAAAAGAAAATATTTATTGAATTTAAAATTTAATATATATATATATATATTTATTGAAGTTGATTTTGGTCGTATTTTTTCACGATCTCCGCCATTGATCCCATTTTTTTTATATATATTCTTAAATTGTTGAAACAAAAAAAAAATTGATAGTAAATAAAATTTTATCAACTTATTTGAGAAACTAGGTGAGTTTATTTACAAAAAAAAAAAGGTTTGTTTAATTAATACCAAAATAATTGTTGACACATTTTTGAATTTTTAATGTGAAAAATCAAGGATTGTTCCTTATAGAAACATATGAATACAAAAAATAGAATTAATTTTAATTTAGAAACTCATGAAATTAAGAAAAAAATATACAATTGAAATGATTTATAATAATTTAGGTGTCAATACACACTTTTTTTATTGTATGGATTAAACATTTTCTTTGATATTATATATAAATATTACTTCAAAAAAATATATATGCACAATTTTAAATTAATGGGTTTTATAAACACAATATTTATATTATAGTAGTGTTTTAAGCATTTGTCCCAAAAAAGTAGGTATCAAAACACATATTTTAAAATTAATAAATATTATACGCACTATATTTATATTATAAAAAGTTTTAAATATTTGTTTCAAAAAATTATGGGTGCGTTTGGAAAGCCTGTTTTTTGTATTTGTTTTCTGTCTTCAAATATAAAAACTGTTTTTGTATTTGTCTTTGTTTTTTTCAGGAAAAAACTAAAAACAAAAAAAGCGTTTGGATGAAGGTGTTTTCACCACTTTTATTTGGTGAAAATTGTATTTTATGGATTTAGTGTTTTCACTATTTTTACCACCTAAACAGTGAAAAAACTCAAAAAACAACTAAAAGTTGTATTTGGTGTTTTCACCACTTTTACACACTATTCACAGAAAACAGTTTTGTTGGGAAAAAAACAGTGAACAGTAAACGCGTTTGCCAAACGTGATTTTTTTTTTAGTATTATGAACAGTAAAAAAACAAAAACAAAAAACAGGGCATCCAAACGGACCAATATATGTTAATACATATTTTGAAATTAGCAAAATGGTATTTTGAGTACTTTACCCTTCTTCTATTTGATGGAGACGGAAAACGCTTGCCATGCTTGCGGGTCCCATTGGGGTCAATTGACCCATACGCCGTCAACTTCGACTCCCATTCACCAACCAACGACTACAAGCCCCAACAACAAGAAAGATTCCGCATTAACTCCATAAATGCCACAAATCTTAACCAAAAATTACGTCAGTGCCACCAACAACCTTACCATCATCTTCATGGCCTAGGTGTAGTAACGCCCCTCTAATCCCCATCACTTTTGATATATATATATATATATATATATATTCATATATTATCTCTTGTTACATGGTAATGGTATCCGTATATATTGTGATTATCAATTTTATTTAAAAACGGATTTAAAAATTTAAAAACGAATATTGAATGTGTATTGGTATTACGTAATGATATTTATAATTATTAAAAGGGTTACGATCCGAACCTGATTTAGAAATTTAAGTGAGTAGGAACAGAATCACAATATCAAATTTACAGTGAGGGTTTTAAGGTATTTTTTTTTAAATTCAGCAGAGGTAGAATAAAAAATATTTAAAATTTTAGAGTAATTAAGTTTTAAAAAAAAAAATTCAGTGGCGACGATAACCCCCATTAATCACATGTTAGGTCCGTGCATGAACCGAACGATACATAACATATAAGATGATAAAGAAAATCGATGATTTACAATTATATTATTAGTTTTGATAGCGGCCGTAAAATTGATGTAGCGAATTCAGATATGATCGACCTTAAAAGTGAATATCATATGAATATTGGTGCTACAAAATAATATCGTCACATTCCAAATGCGTCCATGTTATATCTAATGTATTTTTATTTGACGATACAGGATTTATGATAGTGCTTGAGAAAATTGGTTCATATCAGTTATAATATTCGTTGAATGTGACTGTTATATATATATATATATTTCATTTTTAACTTATTTATTTTAATATATATTTTATTTGAATTTTTTGTATAATAATCCAAGGTCCCAAATTGCTATGATGGTGATTAAGTATGTACAGGTGTCCTTGATTGGGTCCAATTTTGATTATTTAGAGGCATGTGAGGTGTGGAATTTACTACTCGTAGCATCGGAATGGTCATACTCTCGTGGAACATGACATTTTGATCAAAATTTGGAATCAACCACATAAGTTGTTTGTGGCATCACACAAAATCACATGTCCATTTTACTTTTATATATTGATGTTGGAAACTCAAGCAAATCAAGTATAAATACATTTTTTTTCTTCTCTATTTTGACTTTTAATTTGAGTTTTCTAAAATGAATTAACTGCGAAAATTTCTTTTCCACTATGTTTATTGTGGATATTAATATTTCTCACACAAGCCACATACTCTAAAGGTATTAACATATACAGAATAATCCATTTGAAGCTTAAAATTCAAAATTTAGACGGAATGTGTAGGGCCGTAGTGTCTGTTTTGTTTGTATCTCTGAAAACTGTTATCGAAAATTTTGAGAACAGATAATAATTTTTTGATAATAATAAAAATAAATTATTTGAAAACAACCATTTTTATAATTTAATTTTCAAAAAACTGTTTTCAAGAAACTGAATCAAGCATATTTTTTTACAATTTTCTGTTTTCTAAAAAATTTCTGATTTTTAGCTTTCAGAAAACAAAAAGCAGTTTTCAGAAATACAAACCAAGCAGGTTCGTAGTTACTATATTTTCATGAATTTTTTTTGAGATTCATCCTCTCCCCGTTTTTCATTCATAATAAAGTGTAAAACCTGTAATTTGTGATGTGTAAAAAAACCAGTTAAGTTATGTCTTATGTAATCTTATTACTATTACAATTTTTAATTGTTAATTCATTTATTTCACTAGTATAACATGGCAAAAATGTCACTTCTATTTATGTCAAAGTTTAATTTACCCAGGTTTAATGATTGAACTAGGAAAAACACTTGTTCTTGAGGTAAAAAAAAATAAAAAAATAAAATTTGAGTCCAAAGTTTATTTATATGATCGTGAGATCATGTTGGTTTAGTAAGAGAGATGGTTCTAACTCTTTAAGTAGGAAAACAAATTGTTTGAGTTTAGATAAAATTTATTAAATATTTCGGGACAACCAAATAAAATCATTATTTGAGGAAAAAATATAATATGATCTCGGCCAAAAATAAAGTTCAACAATTGAAAAAAAATAAAATACAATATGTATGTATGTATAATAATTTCACATTTACTTGTATATCAATTTATGATTGGTCAAAATTAGGCAATTTCAAACCACACAAAGAGTTACATGAAATTATGTATGTATAATAATTTAATTTTCTTTTTAGGTATTGTTTTTGTTTGGTGTACATTGATTTATCATAACAAACACAAGTCTTAATTAATAGGGTTTAGTAGAAACAAAAGAAACATTAATGTAAATATGAAATTAAGGCATGAATAGTACCAATAGAACACGCTTTAGGAATGGTGTCCTTAGTCAACAAAACTTAAAGGAAAATATAAAATATAATCTCCAACTAACACAAAAATAATCAAACAAAAATGAAGACTTTAGAAAGTGACTGAGTGATTAGTCACAGTATCATTTATTATAATTTAGACTAAATTACTTATAATCAAGGGACCATATAGCATATGAAAGTTACTTTTGAACCATCTACAGCCAAACAAGTCCTTGGTTCTGCATACGTGGCACTCATCAATAGGTGGAGATAGGAGTGTGGGACCCACTCGAATGTAGTTTGGAGACAAGATTATCATGATTGAACTCTTTACACCTACATGATCTGAATACTTCTGATTCTGTATTAAGATACACTCCCATTAATACATGTCTTATTTTAGACACATAATAATGTGTGTGAGTGTCGCTATATAAAGATGAGTGCTCAACATTTTCCCGCACATATGTTTATATAGTTATTTGTATACATATATACCATTGCTATTGAAAGTAAATTGTTATATATGATAAAAAGTAAAAATATTTTGTGAACTTACATAGAAAAAAAGTAAATATATTGATGTTGAAATTTTCATGAAGGAAAAAAAGAATTAAATCAATTTAAACATACATGTAGGGAAATATAGATAGTAATTCAATATAAAAATAATAAACATTAAATTTATCCAAAAAAGTGTTAGATAAGGTATTTTTATAATATAAATGAACAAAAAACTAATAATTTATTTTGAAAAAAATACAAAACACTGAAGTTCGCGTTTTAAAAATAATTTAGATATAGATAGGATTATATGTGAAAAATCAACAAAAAAAGAAAAAAAAAACTTCCTCAATTTTGATACTCATTTTTTATACTAATTATTCAAATTCATTAAATATTACGCAACTGCAAACCATGCTCAACAATCACAATCTAAAATTAATGCTATTAAATATAACAATTTATTTTCATCTATTATATAATTTAGTTGGGAAATTTAAATAGTAGGCCTGAGATATTTTATCATTTTTTTATATATTAGTAAAACCATCCTCTAAATTTTATTTTATTTTCTAATTAGACCTCAATCAATTATGATATTAAATAAGGGTAAATAGCATTAAAGTCCCCTCAAATATACTCTCTCTCTCAACTAACCCCCCTCAACTAAGTGATGGTCCCTCTAATTATGAAATTGTTACAATTCAGTCTCTGCCGTTATAATGCCGTTATTTAAATTTAGGGTAATTTGCACTCAGGTCCTCTAAAGTTTAGGTCAATTGCATTCACCTCCTAAGATTTCATTTTCCTTGTAATGACAGCCCCTGAAGGGGTTAAGACCCCATGAAATGACTCTTGTGCATTTGCTTTAGTGTAAAAGGCATGTTGGCTAAATTAATGGACCAAACAACCCTTGTATATTAAGTTCAGTTTGGAAAACTTTTCAAGTACTTTGGATACAAGGATTGTTGAAATAGAGATATCTACATATAGGTAGACATAAGGATCACTAATTACAAATAGGTAAACTTTTACCTTTCAATTACTAATACATCAACTTAATTAAACTAATACAATGTGTCAACTTTTTGTTTAAAGACTCAAATACCCCCAAAAAACTCCAATCTTCTTTTTCTTCTTCTCTCCCATTCCAAAATCCCTAAACACTCAAAAATAAAAATAAAATATTTCGGAAAAAATTAAAATATTTTGAAAAAATTAAAATATTTCTTGAAAAATAAAATATTTCGAAAAAAAATGAGGAAAAAAAATAAAATATTTCAAAATATTTTATTTTTCCCAAAATATTTTATATTAGTGATCCTTATGTCTGCATATATGTAGACATTCCTATTTCAACAATCCTTGTATCCAAAGTACTTGAATTTTTTTTCAAATTGACCTTAATATACAAGGGTTGTTTGATCCAGTAATTTAGCCAACATGCCTTTTACACTAAAGTAAGGGCACAAGAGTCATTTCATGGGGTCTTAACCCCTTCAGGGGTGTCATTGCAAATAAAATGAGATTTCAGGGGTGAGTGCAATTGACCAAAACTTTAGGGGATCTGAGTGTAAATTATCCTAAATTTAACTAACAGCGTTATGACGGGAGAGACTGAATTGTAACAATCATGATAATTTGGGGGCTTTACAGTAAAAAACATAGTTAAGGGGGTTAGTTGGGAGAGTGAGTATAGTTGAGGGGGGTTTAATGCTATTTACTCTATTAAATAATGGATCCAATTTATTTTTGTTTCATAGTGGGAAGTTTTTTTTATTTTAGGCTAATTTACAGCCACACCCCCTGAGGTTTGCATCTATTGCACTTAGTGACTGATTTTTGCAATTTTGACACCAACACCCCCTGAGGTTTCGTTTTGCTTGCCATGACACCCCAAATGACGAAAATACCGTTCAAAAAATTCGAAAATATTAAGGGTTATGTGAAATGACCTTTATGCCCCAACCCCAAATATATAAAATTTCGAAAAACATATATATAAATTCGAAAAAATATATAAAATTCGAAAAAATGTATAAAATTCAAAAATAAATATTTAAATTTTGAAAAAAATATATAAAATTAGAATAAAATATATAAATTTCGAAAAATATATATAAATTTCAAAAAATATATATAAAATAAAAAAATATATAAAATTCGAAAATATATATATACTTTGAAAAATATTTAAATTCGAATATATATATTTCAAAATATATATATAAAATTCAAAATATATATATTTTCAAAAACAAAATTCAAAAAATTATATAATTTCGATAAACATATATAAATTTCAAAATATGTATAAAAAATTCAAAAAAATATATAAAATTTGAAATATATATATAATTCAAAATATATATACAAAATTTGAAAAATATATAAATTCGAATATATATATATTTCAAAAAAAAATAAAAAATTCAAAATATATATATTTTCAAAAACAAAATTCAAAAAATTATATAATTTCGAAAAACATATATAAATTTAAAAATATATATATATAATTCAAAAAATATATAAAATTTGAAATATATATATAATTAAATATTTTATATATAAAATTTGAAAAATATATAAACTCGAATATATATATATTTCAAAAAAAATAAAATTCAAAATATATATATTTTCAAAAACAAAATTCAAAAAATTATATAATTTCGAAAAACATATATAAATTTAAAAATATATATAAAATTTGAAATATATATATAATTCGAAAATATATATATATATAATTTGAAAATATATATATATATAAAAAAAATATACATATTTTTTGAAATTTATATATGTTTTCCAAAATTATATAATTTTTTGAATTTTTTTTTTGAAAATATATATATTTTGAATTTTTTATTTTTGAAAATATATATTTTGAATTATATATATATTTCCAATTTTATATATATTTTTGAATTTTATATATATATTTTGAAATTTATATATGTTTTTCGAAATTATCTAATTTTTTGAATTTTGTTTTTGAAAATATATATATTTTGAATTTTTTATTTTTGAAAATATATATTTTGAATTATATATATATTTCAAATTTTATATATATTTTTGAATTTTATATATATATTTTGAAATTTATATATGTTTTTCGAAATTATCTAATATTTTGAATTTTGTTTTTGAAAATATATATATTTTGAATTTTTTATTTATTTTTGAAATATATATAAATTTGAGTGTATATATTTTTCAAATTATATATATATATTTTCGAATTATATATATATTTCAAATTTTATATATTTTTTTGAATTTTTTATACATATTTTGAAATTTATATATGTTTATCGAAATTATATAATTTTTTGAATTTTGTTTTTGAAAATATATATGTTTTGAATTTTATATATATATTTTGAAATATATATATTCGAATTTAAATATTTTTCAAAGTATATATATATTTTCGAATTTTATATTTTTTTTGATTTTATATATTATTTTTGAAATTTATATATATTTTTCGAAATTTATATATTTTATTCTAATTTTATAATTTTTTTTCAAAATTTAAATATTTAGTTTTGAATTTTATACATTTTTTCGAATTTTATATATTTTTTCGAATTTATATATATGTTTTTCAAAATTTTATATATTTGGGGTTGGGGCATAAAGGTCATTTCACATAACCCTTAATATTTTCGAATTGTTTGAAGGGTATTTTCGTCATTTGGGGTGTCATGGCAAGCAAAACGAAACCTCAGGGGTGTTGGTGTCAAAATTGCGAAAATCAGCCGCTAGGTGCAATAGATGCAAACCTCAGGGGGTGTGGCTGCAAATTACCCTTTATTTTATTATAGGGTAATTTGCATTGACACCCCCTTAGGTTTAGGTCAATTGCACCCAGATGCAAGTCAATGATTTTTCGGTCCCATAGCCTCCTGAGGTTTCAATTTCGTTGCAATGACACCCCTGGGCTGGTGAAATGACTAGAATGCCCCTTTAATTGGTTCACTTATTACATTAGGGTAATATATAAAATGTGAAATTACTCATATGCCTAAATACTTCACCCATCTGAAATTACTAATTACACTTCCACCCCTTATTACAAAATATATATATATATATATATTACGAAAATTACAATTTAATTTTTTTTCTTTATAAAATTCTAAATAAACACATAAAATTCGAAACAAACATATAAAATTCAAAAATATATATATATAATTTGTAAAAAGTATATAAAATTTGAAAAAACATATAAAATTCGAAAAAATATATAAAATTTGAAACAATATATAAAATTAAAAAACATATAAAATTCGAAACAAATATATAAAATTTGTAAATAATATATAAAATTCGAAAATATATATAAAATTCAAATATATATATATATATAAAGTGTGATTGAAGTTTAAGTGGACAAGCCTCAGAGTCATTAGTCAATGTAATGGATCCTCTCCAGCTCTCTCTAGAGCTATTTAAATGGTCATGATGACGACACATGCCCCACGATGGTAACCGAAATCAGAATCGAACCGATACTTTATTAAAATATTTTAATCAAAATTTAATATATTAATATTTGGATCAAAATTAACGGTTCGGTTCCGGTTCTCATTTTTAAAGAACTGAAAGTAAATTTTTATTTGAATTAAAATTAACGGTTCGGTTCCGATACTTTCGGTTCTTTCAAAAATGAGAACCGGAACCGAACCATTAATTTTGATTCAAATATTAATATATTCACGATGCGGTTCGCTTTTGATTCCGACCGAAACCGGAATAAAAAATTTACTTTCGGTTCTTTAAAAATGAGAACTGGAACCGAAGCGTTAATTTTGATCCAAATATTAATATATTTAATTTTGATTAAAATATTTTAATAAAGTACCGGTTCGATTCCGATTTCGGTCACCATCGTGGGGCGTGTGTCGCCATCGTGGCCATTGAATAACTTTAGAGAGAGCTGGAGAAGATCCGTTACCTTGACTAATGACTCTGAGGCTTGTCTACTTAAACTTCAGTCACACTTTATATATATATATATATTTTTTTGAATTTTATATATTTGTTTCAAAATTTATATGTTTTTTTGAATTTTATATATTGTTTCAAATTTTATATATTTTTTTTGAATTTTATATGTTTTTTCAAATTTTATATATTTTTTACAAATTATATATATATATATTCGAATTTTATATGTTTGTTTCGAATTTTATGTGTTTATTAAGAATTTTATAAAGAAAAAAAATTAAATTGTAATTTTCGTAATATATATATATTTTGTAATAAGGGGTGGAAGTGTAATTAGTAATTTCAGAGGGGTGAAGTGTTTGGGCATATGGGTAATTTCACACTTTATATATTACCCTAATGTAATAAGTGAAACAATTAAAGAGACATTTTAGTCATTTCACCAGCCCAGGGGTGTCATTGCAACCAAATTGAAACCTCAGGGGCTATGGGACCAAAAAAACATTGACTTGCATTTGGGTGCAATTGACCTAAATCTTAGGGGGTGTGAATGCAAATTACCCTTTATTATATTTATATGCCATATGTAGTGGGATATAAATATATATATATATATATATATCCTGTCATTCAGAAATCTGAATCTGACGTGGTGGTGTTGTGCCAGTTTTATCCTTGCTTATAAATCGGGTCTTAACTTTAATCCCTCATTCCCAGCTCACGAGCCTCTCACACATCCCAACATTTCCTCATCTCTCTGTCTACATATATATACATCTAGATATCTGTCTATACTATATATCGATTTTATCCATATCTGTATCTCTACATGTTCTACTCACATCCTCGGAGCTTTCGGAGATTTACTACTATTTATCGGGTAATTCCTTGATCTGTCTTCTTTGCTTTTGCTCTCAAATGTGAGCAAACATGTATGTATATTCTCATTCCCACTTCTTCATCTTCTTCTTCTTCTTCAATGAATCTATTACTTTTTCTTCTGTGATTTCAGTTTTATTGTACTATAATGTTTTTGGGTTTTGCTATTTGAAAGATTTAACCCATTCTTGCTACGATAAATTGCTCTGTTTTAATCACATATGGTGAATTTGACTAGACTCTGTTTTTCCAGCTCAAATATAGATCCTGGAATTTTTTTTCTGTAGGAAATGGTTGTTCTTTGATTCTTTCGGATCTCTATTTTATTTTCCAAATCAAGATTCAGAAAAAGAACTGTTCTTTAAGTTAGATTCACACCAAAATGAGAAACTTTTTATGTGCAGATTTTGTTATGTATAGATATATATACGTATGTATATGTTGAAGAGAATCCTTTGCTGGATTTTCATTTGTGGGTATGTTTGAGTTTCTGTAAATTTCCCGATTTGGACTTGATTTGAATCCAATGGTCAATCAAGATGTCATTTTCCATAGTTTGATATTGCTATTTTAGCTTTTCTTTATTTGCTTTTATTTCATTGCCCCATAAATATTCAAGTGGTTTCAGCTGAGGGCTTTTAGATCTAATCTGTTCCTTTAGTCTATAAGCAACTTGTATTTTTCTTTGTTTAGTTTGTTTTTATTTTCTTTGTTTCTGATTCTGTTAATTATATAGTTGCATTATATATCTATATATATATTTATATATCCAGATCTCTGATGTCCTGGTGACCAAAAAATATATTGACACCAATTATATTGACAGTTGGATATTATTGCTATGTTTCTCGGGCAATTACCTTTTTTTTACACTTGGATCATTTTCAATGGTGAGAATGTTTGGTGTCGGATAAATTTGTTGCTCACCCGCGTGTAAGAGATCATTCTTGTGTACATGTATATATATACACGTTTGTATTTTTATTCATTTAGATTTCTTTAAAAAATAATGTGTGGGGAGGTTGGGGTGTTGGATGGTGGTTGGTGGACTTGGTATGAGATCCCTTTTGGAAGTTTAGTTCAATCTGTTTGGTCCGTTCCTAACCTTCAATTGATTATTAATTTCATTTCGTCAGCGTACCATTTCAAGTTAGTGATTAACTTTTCTTGTTGGATGCATTTATAGAATAGACTTAGATGGTCCCACTTCACAGAAGTTTTCTTTATTTCATATTGTTAAGCTGAGAAAGCAAATAGTTATGTCAAATTGAAGATTTATAACTATTCATCAATCTCATACTTTTTTGGAGAATTTCCATTGTACCCGTTGATTTCGTATTGCTATTGTTCTCATTATTTATGCTGTTTCAACTTTCTTTCTTGTTAATAGGTGATTCAGTACAGCTGATTATTGACTATAATCAAATGGAAGTTACCGGAGGCTAAAACATTTCAAGTTCTATGGCCTTGGCTCGTATGTTTTCTTCCAGCTACTCCAAGTTTCTTCTGATTTTGTTTTAATTATTTGGAGTTTTGCATTCTATTTGGTTGCTTAAATTAGTATCATTATCTGTAGAAACTCGGGCAATGTTTGGGGAAAGAAACGGTTCAGGCGGATTAGTAGTTGGCATTACACTTGGTAGAATAACTAACAAGAACTACTCTAGGGAGAGAACAACTGGCATGGCATCTGAATCCGATTGGACAAAACACAAAAAATCATCTGCGTTCACAGCCCAAGTGATCCGTTCTGCAACCTCCTTCATGCCTTGGTCTTGTAAAATTCCTATAAGCAAAGGATATCATGAATTTCTCTAGTTAAAAGCCTGCCAATCAGTTATATAATTTTCTTTCGAGACTAAGTATTGATCAACTATTGGAGTTGTTTCAATCTCTCACAACCTTTACTAGCTTCGCTACCTAGAAATGCCTGGTTTCGTTTGTGGAAAAAAGAGACTCACAGAATCAAACATGTGCTTCTCGAATTCAGTTCAACAAGATACCCAAACCCATTCAAAAAGCGACACTTTTTTTACTTCTCTGGCTGCTGATGACTTGATCAGCCCCATCTTGCCTGGTCTGCCTGATGATGTGGCAAAAAATTGCCTTGCTCTTGTTCCTCGTTCCAACTTCCCTTCAATGGGCGGCGTCTCCAAGCGATGGAGGTCCTTTATCCAAAGCAAAGAGCTCATCACTGTTCGGAAACTGGCTGGCGTGCTTGAGGAATGGCTCTATGTTTTGACTTTGGATGCTGAAGGAAAGGGGAGCCATTGGGAGGTTTTAGATTGTTTGGGACATAAGCATCAAATTCTCCCGCTGATGCCTGGTCCCGTAAAGGCTGGGTTTGGAGTGGTAGTTCTCAATGGAAAGCTTTTAGTCATTGCTGGCTATACGATGATCGGCGAGACTGGGTCCATCTCAGGAGATGTCTACCAATATGATTCTTGCCTAAACAGGTATCTCTTTGTCACTCTTTTCCCCCTTCACTACACTTCGGATTCTATGATGTTTTGTAAGATCTACTGTTTTTGCTAGTTAGGAGTTGTTGCAGATTTGCTTAGTTTTCTGATTTATTAGTTGGGACTCAGGATACCTGGTTAGTCACAATGCCATTTGATTGCCAGAGGAGATATTTCCCGGAGAAAACTTTTCAGCTGGGATTTCCAATGCAATCAGCTTAGGCTTGGTGCCTTGATTGGAAAGTGGAACAAAAATTGCCTTACATTCAAATACGAAATTGTTTGAATTGGTTTATCAGTTGATTTGCTATCTTGCAACATTGCTTTTCTCCCTAATTATGTCGACTGCCTCAAATTCAATTGTAAAACCAGAGGGAAAAGTCGGATGTCAGAATTTGAGTTGAACCGTTTGGGGGCTCCTTTTTCTTTCTTTCTCTTTGTGTTGACAAAGTAGTTATTTACCTTTTTTTTCGATAACCGGGGTGTCTTTCACCTCGATTAATCCACGGGACCCGTGCAAAGTCCCCCCCTCCCACACGGATCGGGTAAAACTCAGATTATGTCTGCGGTCGTGGTCCAAACGAATTGTCTGCACCCGTAGGAATCGAACATGGGACCTAATGCTTCTTGAGGCACCAAGTTCCAAGTCCTATCCAACTTGGCCAACCCGTTTGGGTTAAGTAGTTATTTACTTTTCCCGTAGTTGTTATCCCAATCAATATCTGAGATGCTTATTTAGAATTTTCTAAAAACCATTGGCTTCGATATGAGTAGTCCTCTTCAACGGTGAGAAGTTTGAATCTGGTTTTGGAAGCTGATAACTTGTGCACATTGGTTTAGATTAAACAAGTTCAGCCTCAACCTATATGTCCTCATTATTGAACTGAAGTCTGCACCAATCCTTTATTGAAGTTCCTTGTTTTGGAGGGGTTAGTTATTCAGCCTAGAGACCTAGAGACTTGCCCTAGGCTACATATTCCAGATTTAGAAGGTTCAATTCATTTGTGTTGCTTTTTCGGCTGCTCGGGTTCCAGAATTAGACCCACAGTATAATCATTCATTAAATAGGTCCTCTATTAAGTGGTGGCTGTGAGATGTATTTGACAATCATGTGGAGAAACTCCTCTCTTCTAGACATTTCATTAGGTCTGTCATATCATATGGCAGTAATAACACCAGTCCATTTTGCAAGCATCATCATTTTTTAAAACTAGGATTTGGTTGGCCCCTTGGGAACTGTCATAATGGCAAATTTACGCTCCCGTAGTTTTGCCAAACTATATAACATTCTGACAGAGTGACTAGTTTTTCGCTTCTTGTCACAAAGGTAATCCATGTAGTAACTGTATAATTGATATTCATTTCGACCAACTTTTAACATGTGTTTGTCATTGCAGGTGGAGCAAACTGGCAGACATGAACGTGGCTCGCTATGATTTTGCTTGTGCAGAAGTTAATGGTTTAATTTATGCAGTTGGGGGCTATGGGGTTGATGGCGAGTCCCTTTCTAGTGCTGAGATGTACAACCCCGATACTAACAAGTGGACACTAATCGAATCTCTTCGCCGTCCAAGATGGGGTTGCTTTGCCTGCGGCATTGAGGGCAAGCTTTATGTTATGGGTGGAAGGTCAAGCTTCACAATCGGAAACTCAAAGTTCGTTGATGTCTATTCAACGGAGAGGCACACCTGGTGCGAGATGAAGAATGGCTGTGTTATGGTCACTGCTCATGCTGTTCTGGGAGAGAAGCTCTTCTGTATGGAGTGGAAGAATCAGCGGAAACTAGCTATATTCAACCCGGAGGACAATTCGTGGAAGATGGTTCCGGTTCCTGTGACTGGGAGCTCGAGAATTGGGTTCCAGTTTGGGACACTCAATGGAAAGCTTTTACTGTTTTCGCTGGAGGAGGAACCTGGTTTTAGCACCCTGCTATATGATCCAAATGCGGCGCCAGGGTCGGAGTGGCAGACTTCGCAGATTAGGCCGTCCGGCTTGTGCTTGTGCAGTGTCACTATAAAGGCATGAAAGGTGCATTGCCTTGCCCTCATGTTTATGATGATCTTCTAAATTGTTTCTGTTGATTTCCATTGACTGATTCAGTTGCTTGTTTCATTAGTTATTGGTAGGGTTTAGGTTTTTCTGCATGAATATTCTTGAGCTTTTGAATTTAATTGCTAATTAGTACTGGAACTCTACTGCAAGCACTTGTCTGTTCCTGATTATGAAATGTTTTCTGTTTATAATTTTTTTTTGTTTGTTTGTTTGTTTTTTTGTGTGTGGGCGCTGATTTATGATTTGGAGAGAGCCTGAATGTCACATAAATTTTCTTTTTCCATATGGAGATTGTTTGGATTGTTGAAGGACTTCTGTAAGATCAGACGCATGCATTAAAGGAAAATTTACTTCAAAATAAATAATAACTCACAGCATATTACCGTGTAACGAACTTGAACCATATCGGCCTTATTGAGTACATGTGCGCTACGTAATGGTATCAATACCTTCCAAAAGCTTTACGCCTTCCAAAAGCTTTACGAACTTGAACCATATCGGTCTTAGTGAGCACATGTGCTACGTAATGGTATTGGTATCTTCTAAAATCTTTATCGGTCTTGGTGAGTATATGTGCTACGTAACGGTATTGGTACTTTCTAAAAATTTTACGAGTGGTGCATAACGATATTGGTACCTTCCAAAAGTTTTACAAACTTAAACCATATCGGTCTTAGTGAGTACATGGGGCTCATGTGGGGGGTGTGAGTGTGTGGGTGTGGGCATTTCTTACCATTCAAAAAAAAAAAAAATCTTTACGAGTGGTGCATAACGATATTGGTATGGCGAGCCTTGATACCTTTCTGTATTCATTCGCTGAAATAATTTGAGTATAATGATCTGGTGCTACTGAGAAATGTTTGTTCAGAAAAGTAGTTTCAAGAGTAAAAATTTAAATTTCTGCACAAAAATGAATCACAAAGAAGGTTCACCAACTCGAACTTTGCTTATGGTCTATAGTCAAAAGCTCAAAATAACTCGGATTCATCCAGACTAATTCACACGATTTGTGCAAAGTGACCTTCTTACATGGATCGGATAAAACTCGAATTATATTGGCAGGCGTAGTCTCAATGAATTCTTTGAACCCGGACTCAGATATGAGATTTCATGCTTAATTTCCAATGCGCTGAATTTTAAGTCTTTTTCAACTAGACCAACTTGTTCAGTTTAGCTCAAGTCCATACCTCCAACCTCCAGTGATAGAGATAATGTCACTTGAAAACAACCTCCATAAGCTTTATTTTTTTCGAATATTCATCAACATTACAAATAAAGATGATAAATCAATAGTAGATTAGATTTTGAGATTATTCCTTTCAATTAATCCATGACAATACAAAATCATTTACCACAAAGGTTTTGATACATTAATAAAGGGCTTTTTACCGTTACCTCCCCTGAGGTTTGCCCTTATATCAGGGACCTCCCCTGAGGTTTGGAGTTTGTCAGAGACCTCCCCTGAAATTGAAACGTTTCATCACAGACACCCCATGCGGTCAAATAGGCTAACGGAGTAAGGGAATTTTACAGTTACCTCCCCTCAAAATTTCAAAATATATAAAATTCGAATATATATATATATATATATATATATATATATATATATATATATATAAATTGAAAATAATATATACAATTCGAAAAATATATATAAAATTCGAAAATAAAATATAAAATTTGAATTTTTTTATAAAATTCGGAAAAATATATATAAAATTGAAAAAAATATATAAAATCCGAAAAAATATATAAATTGTGAAATATATATAATTCGATATATATATATAATTCGAGAAATATATTATTTTTAATCTTTGAATCAGTGAATCCGATCTGAACCAATCCGATTTGAAATATAAAATTCGTGAATCCGAGAAATATATTATTTTCCAATCTGAAAATAGAAGTTAGATCAAAATATTCACATTTTTTTATTGATAACCGTGATGTCCAGGCCAGCTTACGCGACTAATCCACAGTATCCATGCAAGACTACTGCCCCACATTTTATATATTATTTTAGAATTATATATATATATTTGAAATATTATATATTATTTTTGAATTATATATATATTTCAAAATTTATATATTTTTTCGGATTTTATATATTTTTTTCGATTATATATATATTTTTTCCGAATTTTATATATATATTTCAAATTTTATATTTTATTTTCAATTTATATATATATATATATATATATATATATATTTCGAATTTTATATATTTATTTTAGAATTTTATATATTTTGAAAATCTGAGGGGAGGTCCCTGATATATGAGCAAACCTTAGGGGAGGTAACTGTAAAATTTCCTTACGCCGTTAGCTTATTTGACGGCAGGGGGTGTCTGTGATAAAACGTTTCAATTTCAGAGGAGGTCTCTGACAAACTCCAAACCTCAGGGGAGGTCCCTGATATAAGGGCAAACCTCAGGGGAGGTCTGTGATAATTACCCAATTAATAAATACTCATTTGCAATAAAAACAAGGGTGACAAATTAATAATAGACAAGATTTTGAGAGGTTTTATTACAATAGTTGACATATTGAAAAATACGACAGACTAGCAAGTATAAAGCGTTTGGATGTGGAATCATTTGAATAATTAGAAGGTGAAAATTATTCAATGTTTGAGATTCTCACAATTGCAAGTATACAATGAGTTCGATAAATATTTTGAAAGATAATTTGGCTGATATTAATGGATAAAAGTGTGATAATTGTTTATGAATGCCCTATAATTATCTCCAGTCTTGTACATATTTTACCTATTTACTATGCCATGCCTCACCTAGTTGAAAGGAGGTTGCAAGAGTATGTGCTGGAGCATTGTAGAAGGTAGAAAAGATTTTTAAAAATTATTTTAGATTGAATATAGAATTTGGTATATTTGTAGGCTATATATAGGTGTTAAGAGTGTAATTTGTAACCAACAAAATTTAGAGATGAGAGAGTTGCATATTATTTTTTACATTGAGTTAATAGAATATTAAAATCGGAATGCGTTTGTAATTTTTACGTGATTCAACACTCCAACTCACCGATCGAATTAATCGGCAAGCTAATATTCCTATCACATTTTTTATAACAAAGAACAAAGGTCTTTAATAAGATGTTTTGGTATATTAGATCTATAGCAATTACTCTACCTAAGGTTTGAAACTCGTAAATTTGTCATCTAAGGAGAATTTAAATTCAATAAAATCCAAAGAATCGCTTGAGTTCATAATCGCTTGAGTTCATACAACTTGTATAGTCAACTTAGCATTTTAATTAAATGTATTGTCTACAATCCTTGCAAAAATGGATATGAAGGACATAAAATAATAGTATTGGTATTCATTTATGTAATTTATGTAAGTTGGAGTTGAAGTTTGAGCTAACTCCAATGTTAGTCACACTAGTTGATCTAGATTTTCAAGGTGCTCTAATTCAAATTAATTTGATACAAAAATTGAATAAGTTATCTAACCAGTTGGGAGTCATAAATCTTGTTTAGTTCGTTTTTCTTACAAATTCCTTTTTTTGGGAGAACTATTTATCATATGTGGTATTGTTTTGTTTTTTAAAAAAATTATTTATATAAAAAAAGATAAAGCAAGCAACCTCAAAATTTCCTAATATTTATTTGAGGATCAATCAGTTCTTTGGATACTCTCCTCAAACCCACATCTACATCTCCAAGATTTTCTTTGCATTCAACCTATATATACACACATATATATATATACTACTATTAAAAGTTTGAAGAGTTTTAGTATTGATAGTATAAATTTTCTATGTGATTTTTTTAATCCAATTTCAACTAAAATTATAACTATATAGTTTAATTAAATTCTATAACTCCAATTCAATTTCTATTTGAATTATAACTACAAAATTAATTGAATTTTATAACTCCAATTCAAGTAGAATCGTATTTGAAAGCACCAACGCATATTTATGTATGAATTATCTATTTAAATTATATCATTAAAATTTAATTATATTAAATTATATTGAATATAGAAATTAAAAATCTGATTTAGATAGAATACTAAAATTTTAAATCATTTTTTATATTTTATTCCATTATCTTACTATAATTTAATTATCATTAATAATCCTAAATGAACTATAATACTGAATCTCATCTTAATTAATAATCCTAAATGAACTATAATATTGAATCTCATCTTAATTAATAATCCTAAATGAACTATAATACTGAATCTCATCTTAATTAATAATCCTAATTTTAATTGTATATGGAATAACTTTGGACATGTAAACCTAATTATGATTTGATTAAGAATCATTAGATCAAGAGCCCTATATATATTAATCTAGATTGAAACCAGGTCTCAAATTCTTCAACTTCAACCCAAATTCATTAGGTTTGGCGCTTCACCGCTCTATTCTTCAATTTTTTTATTTTCTTCCTTTTATTGCAACTGAATTTTACCATTTTTGATATAAAAATTTGTCATTCTTCAATTATTCTTTTTGGTTATTTAATTGTTCGTTTTGATTCGCCATGTATATATTTATGTGCAAGGCACGATACTTTAACTAGTACTTATAAACGCACATACATATTAAAGAAACGTTGGCATCGTTTTCAACGGTGCCTTGCCGGTGGATCACATATGGAAGCATAAAAAATGGTTCATCCTATGGATATTATAGATACACTATATGTCCCTCAACGGCAAACTGTTTTATTTGTTTCCATGCTCTTTTTATTTATTTATATATATTTTTAATGTTTCCGTGTTCATCAATTTCTGTATATGTTCCATGATTTTGGGAGGGTCATGAAAGTTCATAAAAATTGCATGACCCTCCCAAAATTATTTAAGAATTTCATTAATAACCCATAAAAGTCGATATTTATAGGTGAATTCATAAAAAATTACATATGGACACCCCTAACTATTTTTCCGGCCCCTGAACTCGGGTAATTTATAGTCCTACAGGTGCACGAGCACAATGACCCGAGCATGCACTTCCAACAAAGTCTTGATTAGCATTATGGATAAGCATTATTACCATTATGTATCAATCATTCAAGATCTGCAGCTTCTGCTTATACATGTCATAGTGAATGAGGAGTAGACTGAGTAGTACAAGAAATGCCAGTAATATTATGGAATAGTCCGAGCGTTATCCAATTCGTGTGGAGGGTCGCATTGGATTAGTCGAAGTGCGTGTAACCTGGCCCGGACATCACGGTTATAAAAAAATAAAAAATAAAAAAAATCTTTACAAAACTACAGCTTCTAGTTCTAATAGGGAAACCTATGCACATGTCTGGATAGATATTATAATCTATAGTTAGACCTAAAGACAAACAAAGCAAATTAAAGATAAAAACAATACTGTCTTAATCATCGAATAAATGACATTTCGGGGCGTTTCCTTAACCTCTTGTTAATTCAGAATACCTTTTTTTTACAGGTCCAACACACCCTCTTAGTTCTTGTGAGCAGAAAATGAGTATAATATATATATAGTAATCTAACCTATCTATTTCATATGGCATATTCTTGTATACACCTAGGAAATGGTCCAAAGTACTCCTGAGAGCAAACAATACCAGCAGGCAGGGGCGGATACAGTGGGGGCCATGGCCCCCACTGAAACTTCTTTTTTTTTTTTCTTTTTATAATTTTTACCCTAAAATTTTAGATATTTAGTATTTAGCCCCATTGATTTTTTTACCTTAAATACCACATAATTTAGATTTATTTACAAATAAGCTCCACTGAAATAAATATATGTAATTTATACCCCAAAAGTCTAATTTTTTTTTTAACCCCCACTTACACGGATCCCTGTATCTGCCCCTGCCAGCAGGCCTTTTGAAAATTCACCTCCAAGCCTATTTATAATCTTCATAAGCAGATTACGTTACGAAATATCAAACAGGAATTGATATTCTACATAGCAGCTTAGGCAGGGTATTCATAAAAGGGAAAATTACACAAACTACTCCTGAATTATGACATAATTGCAGGCGATATCCCTTACGTTTTAATAATATCATAAACTATCCTTAAAACCAGCTCCGGTATAACACATAACCCCTTCTGTTAAAAGTCAACGACGGAAAATTTTCTTTTTGGTCAATAAAGCCTATTTTTGGAGTGAACTTACAATTTTGCCCTTATATATGCATGTTCCAATTTAACCCTTACTTTTACATACAAAATTACTTAAATACCCTAACTTTTTTTACCAAATTGCCCTCACAATTTCATTTAAAAAAATATAAAAATTGAAATTGCTTGTTCCAAAAAACACAAACATCAATGTTTTAGCAAATTCCATTAACATCAATGTTGGTTTAAACCCCATAAGCTTAAATAAAAAGATTCTATAAATTATATTTTTCGTAAAAAGTATCAATTTCAAAATATATATATTTCGGAAAATATGATTTTTTCCGAAAATAATTTTTTTGCGAAAAATATATATTATGTTCCAAAATATGATTTTTTTACGAAAAATAATTTTTTTGTGAAAAATATATATTATGTTCCAAAATATAAATTTTTTTTGCGAAAAATTATATGTTTTGTTCCAAAATATGAGTTTTTTCCAAAAAATAGATTTTTTGCAAAAATTATATATTATGTTCCAAAATATGAATTTTTTTTTCGAAAAATATTTTTTTTGCAAAAAATATATATTATGTTCCAAAATATGATTTTTTTCTGAAATTTTTTTTTTTTTGCAAAAAAGTATTTATTATGTTCCAAAATATGAATTTTTTTCCGAAAAATACTTTTTTTGCGAAAATATATATTATGTTCCAAAATATGATCTTTTCCGAAAAATATTTTTTTTGCGAAAAATATATACTATTATATTCCAAAATATGATTTTTTTCCCGAAAATAATTTTTTTTCAAAAAATATATATTATTTTTTCCGAAATAATTCATATTTTGGAAAATAATATACTTCCTCCGAAAAATAATTTTTTTGCGAAAAATATATATTTATATTTTTGAATTTATAATTTTGTTGAAAAACATAATTGATTTTCAAAAAATAATATTTTTAATGGGTTGATTTCACTAAACCCCCTTATACTATTGAGGGTAGTTTAGATATTTTGACTCAAAATGTGAGGTGGGAGCATAATGATGAAATTGAATAGTATAGGAGACAAAATGGACACAATGAGAGTTAGTTGATTAAACTGGATAATATAAGGGGTTTCTTGAAATTAACCCTAAAATATAATATAAAACAATGGCTTTTAAGTAAATTCACGCACAAATCTAACTGGGGCTCTGCTCCGGTGTTGTAAGGAGTAGTAACTGATATTATTCAAATGTTAGGAATACTCTCTGTAATTAGGTCAAAGTTCAGGGGAAGTTTGTGTAATTTTCCCTTTATAAAATACTACAAAGATGATATTATACTACAAAGATGGATATAATATCTTCATAAGCAGGGAATTGTCGACAAATGAAGACAAATACTAGGGATAACATCACTACCAGGATCAACTTTTCCTCTTACCCTTTATTATTTTTCGAACTATATTCATGTCAACTCCTTACAGTCCAATCAATCTAATTATATAATTATTATCTTATTATAATACCCTTCGTTGCAGTGTATAAGAGTCTCACTCCCAGCTTCAGAAATTCTTCTGAGAACAGGAATTCCATGAATATGGAGGAAAGTGGGATGAAGGCAAGGAGCTTCCGGTACGAAGACTACAATACTAGAAGAGTGTTTCTAAGGAGCTACCCGCTTCACTGGGGAGAAGAAGATGAAGAAAACAAAGAAGAGAATGTGGAAGTTACCAAGGGAAGTGGCGGGAAAAAACCTTTAAAGAAGATGATTATATCACTTCTCCACTGGGGCGAAGGGAGGGTGATCGTCTTCAAGAGGTTTAAGCATAAGGTTTCGTTCTACGTCGTCTCTTGTATTCCTGTTGGGTTTAAACCTCCTACTGCCTTTATTTCAGCATAATATCCTTCTTTGGCTTCCATGTATGTTATGTACGTGTATGGTAGTAACCGGAATAAGCATAAATACTAGTATATAGCAAACAAATTCACAAACAAACTGTAATCGTGCTAAACTTGTCACAAGAAAATAAATTCAGAGACAGATTGCAAAGTTGTCACAATTATATCAACAAATTCACTCAATGCTAGAATAGATGCTTTGAATATGAGAATAGTAAATAAATAACCTTGTATCACACTAGCCATCTGACAACATGCCGTTGGGATTTCCTTCAACTAAACGAACATGACTGTATCTCAGAAGAAAATTACCGACACACCCATTGTGAAGCAACCTACAGCTACCCAAGGGCTCAAACGCTCACCTGTTCAACCAATCAGAGAGGCAAATATAAGTGAGTTGATATGTGTTACATAGTCTATCAGCAAGGATGTTGCCATTTCCGGGAAAAAACATGGCATGTTGACTGAGGAAAATATTTCTTTGAACACTACTTAAGCTCACATAGAGCATCAATCGAGCATTGATATCTACCTAAACTACTGTCTATTTTAGTGAAAAGAAGGATTTTTCCTCTTTAAAAGGTCAGGACGTTTTCAATAAAAAAATCCCATGCAGCAACAAATCCTTCTAATGGTGATTGCCCCCTATAAACATATGACTCTATATCATCAGAGATTAGGAATATAGAATTATTAATTACTTATACCTATTGAAGAAAGAAATAAGGGTTCCTAAGATGTAGCAGATGGACCTGACATCCCACTGTACAGGAAACAGCTCAGATATGTGCACCCTAATCAGAGTTGTACTAGGTATTACCAAAAACAACATCTGAACTATTTAAAAGATACAGCAGTTGTTCACTAATCCAACAAGAACAGCAGTTTGTGTTGTCAGAAAGCAAAGCAGTACCTATTCTAGCAGCCTTCCAAAAAAAACCTCGAAACCTGCAAGATGAATGACTCATCAGAATGCAACTTGATCCACAGAGTACAGAAAAAGATAATATGTGTTGAATGTAAGGCAGGGCTGAGACCATGAAGATTTAAAAGCAAGACGAAAAACGAGGAAAAATTGGAAGCAATAAGCATCATGAAGAAATGAGTGCCAACAGTAAAGATTTTCCAACCTTCAAAAGTCTAATTTTCACAAAAATTCATACATAAGGTTAGATAAAAGATCACAAATTCTTTGAATATGATAATAAAAAACATGAATTTACAACAAAATGGTATTTAAATATGAGATTCATAACATTTGTAATTCAACGAATCATCAAGCATGTAAAATTGATCAGGGATGGACACAATAATACAAGCGAGAACAAGTCAATAATAGACATTAAAAGGAGAAACAATAACGACATAAAATGGAAAAAAACTACGGCATGCTATGCATTGCCCAAGAACGGAGACAATAATAAGTCAAAACATCAACAAGTGAGAACAAATCAATAATAGACATTAAAAAGATAAAAATCAATATCCTAAATGCAAAAACTAAGACATGCCTATAAATACCCTACCTGCAGGTATTAGTAATTCAGTACAGCTTTAATATACAACACATATCCACAGCAAACTCCCTAGAGCATGCCCAATGATAGTGGGTTGTACCAAGTCACAGATAAGAGCTTCTTTTTATTCCCTATTTTTTTTTCTTTTGGGTGGGGATAAGTAATTGAGTTGCTCCCGAATGATACATAAAGGCGACATGCCTCGATGGTCCCAAGGAAATTCAGACTCCTGAACTTTTTATATATATATATATATAAAGTGCTGAACGGGGGAACAAAAAATTGATGTGAGATCCTATCATTAGGCTACTGTAAAGCCTCTTGGGATAACCACCGCAATTGGCTCAATAGTCTCTCTTCTACTCCAATTTTTCTGTAATCCTATTACATGCATATTTCAATACTATGCATACCATTTTGGAGCAACTCTAACACAGGAATCAATACCATTAATTTTTGGATGAGCTAGAAGAAGACCACGGCCAGATATGACTTTTATTGTAAAGTCAGTACTAGACCGTCAATATTTGCGTGCAAGGAGGCCATACAGCTGAGAGTTAAAAGCATTTAAGGTAAACAGAAATAAAACTATAGTATAAGAAGGGCTAACTCAATGCACGATGTTCCAACCACTATGGGAGATAGGGAGAGCCAGATGCACACAGCCTTAGTTCCTTATACTCAGAGACTATATCTCATTTCGAATCCGTGACCTCCAGCCCAATGGAGCAACACAAGACTTGCCGTTATAAAAACTGAATTATATAAATTGGCATTCTAGTATACACAGGAACATGAATGAGGGATATAGTGAAGATTGCTGATCAATTTATACAAAGTAAGAATGATGACCTATATGGATTACAACCAAGTGTAGAAGCACGACTTCAGTGAGTGTAATGGAAAATATGATACATGTGGTGTAATTGAGGGTATGGCCTTAGAAGACAAAGATGAAAAATGAGAAAATCAACTGACTAACTTACATAGTTACAAAACAAAAAACTTTGTTGTTGTTTATAGTATCCGTAAGCTGAGAAAACACACTTTTCCATATTACACATGGAATCAAAGAGAAGAACCATATGTTTAAGAACCAACATTCTATATATCAATCTTCTACAGTAATTGTCCTCCAAACATAAAACAAAAATATTTAACAGAGAGCACATACCCAGTTTTCTCTTCAAGAAGTGCAGGAAATTGCATCTTCAAATAAGTGCAGGTACAAATCCCTAACAGCACTACAGTAAGAAAGGAATTGAAGTTGAAGAGTGCCGACTGAAAATCCAACAATAATAATCTTAGAACTTGTTTTTCTAAATTAAATCAATAGCAATTCCTTATATTTAGAAAAAAGAAAATTATTTTTACCATTTTCTGGTTGTCCCTGTACTGACTGCTTTCTTTTTCCCCTTCTTCCTTCAAATCCAAAAAACACGGGAAATATCTATTAGCTTCCGATGAGCATAGAAAATTGATCTTAACAAGGTGCAATGATAGACATATGTGATGAGTCTGTGTACCTATTTTAAATCATACATTTGGTTCCATATTAATGTGACACAAACAAATGATTTTGATCTGTCCTATAGTCTTTTGCTCACTAAGGTAAATTTTTATGGGTAAAGGAATAGATAAGATAGAGCCCAATAACATCTGAACAGGTCACCTAGGGGCATGACCCTAATAAGAGAGGAAGGATCACTATAAATCATAAAGCAGCCTCGATAATCTGCTAGGTATACATGAACAAATTTAGAACAACTGGGGCAATGAGGTTATACGGCCTTTTTCCACTTTCATATAGAAATCCCACCTCTCACACAAGGAACGAGCAGCAGGTATGTCTATCACATTACAAAGAACAGCAAGCCTATCCTGACATGCGTAGCCACGAAACCATGGTAATTGTTCTGAAATAATCCACCTATTAGGTTCAACTTGAAAATAAACCTATCATTTTCGTACCTTTGAAAGATGAACTAATAGATGAATGATAGAAGATAAAATAAGTACATAACCAAAACACTGCAAGTATTATACATAAACATGACATAGTTTGAAATAAAAGAGTTAAGAAGAAACCTATATGTGGTATTCCTAAACACTGCAACATTCCAACCAAGAATGTTAGCAAAGATGACAACCCAAAACTAATTGGAGGCTTAAATAACACGTTATCATGCCCAGCATGAAACCCAATGCCATTTAACAGCTAAGATATCAGTATATCACTGCATGGAGAATACCACTAAACTACAACTACTCAAAAAGCTTGTGAGAGAAAAAGGATAAGAATGAGAGGACTGTTAAACAAAGAATCAGAAATAAGAAGGATCCTTCACTTTATAGATTGAAAAATTCAAATATTACATGCGTTCACTTGTTAGGTAAAAAAAACAAAATCCAAATATAACATGATCCAAGTGCAATTGACCAGCACACTGCAACATGAACATCAGCCATGTTAATAGCATTCAGTTTATATTCTTGAAACTCTTAAATATTATTAGCAGACTGCAATATGAACATCAATTATGTAAATATTGGAACTGCAAACAGATTTTTTGCCATCCAAATCATTAGTGCAATTGATTCCTCTGACAAAGTAGTCCAAATCTGGGCAAATTAAATCTGAAACACTGCTAGAACCTATTAATACAAATCAAAGTTGCCCTTTTCTTATAGAAGTGACATGACTCCAAGTATTAATTTGTAGTGCATCGATTCTCCTGCAAAATCATCTGGCAAAACCATTTGATTGCTTTCCCCTCTACCTAATGCCGTGAAGCAAATTAACATAGCATGCTTTATAGAAGAACAATTCAAATCAATGAAACGGGAAGAAGTCACGACATTGAAGGAAACGGGATGTGATGAAACAACAAAAGCTAAAGCCTTTCAGAAATGGAAGTGATGAAAATTTGAAATTTGATCATATCTACATAATTATAATAACTCGGACCAAATATCATTACAAATCGCAACGCGGAACATAAAGTCCCAAGGTATGGATCCCCATGGCATTGGCAACAAATGGGTACCACCAATCAGTAAAGGCAACGTAGGCATTTCATCAAACAGCACCAACCCACAAACAAATGAATTCATTAACACACACAAAACTTAATATAGTTCCTCTGTCAATGAATTTTATACACGCACCGTGACACCCAGTTCGAATTCAACTGCAAGAAGTGCTTATATATTTGTTTCTTTAACACCCATCTTCTATATTGAACATGGCAAAAAGAATAATCAAAATGACCCAAAACACACACACGCATTGACTTGTTCTACTAAAAATACATTTCTCAAAATAAGTAAGAAGAAAAACCCAACAAGTAAACGGTTAAAAAAGACAATCTTTAGCAATTGAGTAAATTCTGGAACTTATAGATCAGAAAATTGAAGGTATAACCCACATAAATATAAATACATATATGTATACATAAATATATATATACATATATATTGTAATGAGGTTTGAATGATTTACCTAGAACAGAAGATTTGAAGATTCGTTGAAGCTTGAACGGTGAAGGAAAGAAAGAAGCCCAAGAAATTAGTGCGGATCTTCGCGAGGGTTTCTTCTTCCAATACTTTAACCTCCCATCCCACTTTACAGAGAGGAAGAGGGACAGGTTGAGATTTTCTTTTTATTGTTTAAATCAATAATTTAATAACTGAATTCTCAGCCCAAATTTTAAGTAGTAGTTTTTAAAAATATTATTGTAATATTCTTGTCAATTAAATCTTATATCTTTCAATATTTGCTGATATTCAAATTATATCTTTATACGGTTTGATAAAAGTTAACTATTACAACTACTAAAGACTGAATTTTAATTTGAAGTTCTTAAGTGGCAATTAATATATATATATATATATATTTAAAATTTGCAATATTTCTGCTACCTAAAATCTTATGTCATATTAAGTTACACTTATCATTTTACGTGATATTTAAATTACTCAATAAAATATACTTAATTAACCAAGTACTTAATTAATTCACAATTAGGTACTTAATTGAATTATTGAACACCACCGTATATTAATCACCATTTTAATATTTTATTAAATAATATTCTCTTTAAATTCGCGGATAATGATGTCATGAGTCTTAAAACACCCAAAACATATAAATCATTTCGTCCTACATACATTGGAAATTTTCTTTTAGAATTACATCTTAACAGAAGTTCCTATAAGTGTAGAAAAGGAAAGATGAAGCAACTTGTCATGTAATTTTTCTTTCGTTATTTTTATTTTATTAAGAACATTTTTTCCCATATGTGATATTACTATCCCAAAACACATCTTTACATGTATTTTGGTTGGGAAAGAACATAGAACTAAAGACATTCCATATTTAAATAAAGGAAAGTAAAAATGTAATATATATGTATAGGAAAAACAAATAAATATATAAAAGAGAAAATATATAAGGCAAAGCCCAAGGAAAGGCCTTGCAAAACCCAACCCAAAGCCCTGTCAACCTATAGCTGTAACAACTATTCAGAAAACATGTTGGACCAACAAAATCAAGAGAAACAATTTCATTAATAGAACAGGAGAAGAAAATTTCATCGACTCAACTCTAACATTATGATCTCTCTTGAAAGCCAAATATCACTTTCCACATTGTTATGGTATCTCAAGGAGAGGTTTAAGGGTTCGAGCCCCATAGACTCTCATGTGAGGGTGTGTAAGTGTATGAATGTGTGCGTTTCTTACCATTGAAAAAAATATAAAAATCACTTTGTAGTTCCTGCAACATTCACCCAAAAAAAAGGAGGGCATTTCTTGACGATGTTGTCCTCAACTCCATTTCATGTTAACATACAATCAACAAGAGGAGGGGCAGCAACAACTTGACGTTGTAGAGCTTTAGGAAAAACGTTTAATAGAACTTCATCGTTCAAGATATATGAATCCGATGATCAACGTTGAGCATTCTAGTCATACAACTTTTCTCTTTATCACCTCCATCTCATATGCAATATAGTACAAAAGTTCTACAGATATTACAGAATCAGAAGAAACCTTCATTGGCTTTAGCAAGTACACTCCCATGGAATGGCTTCAAAAGTTGAAGCCATTTTATCCATAGAATCCACGTCTCCAACTTAAACGTTATACTGTATGAGACGCATCAATTCTCCATAAAAAGCAATATTATCTCATTTTTATCTCGTATACTGTACACTCTTGTCAGAATAGACAATTCTTGGTGAAGAGAAGGAATCAACATATCTTCTGCATCTATTTGATACAAACATAAATTACAATTACAAGCCAAACCTTTTAGGTCTGAGGTATGTGGAAGAACCTTGACGCAAACCGGGCATTGAGACTTGTTGCTGCTGCTTTGCCCTCTTCTCCTTATCCTTCTCCATGTTCTCTTTCTCTATCTCTGCTTGGACCTTTCTCAAGTTTTCCATCTCCTCTTCCATGGCCGTTTTCTCTTCCTTCTGCTTCTTTTTGTGCTCCAACATTGACGTATCCGAGTCCTTCACTGAAAAGAACATGGGACCCAGCTCAGCCAACCACTGAGCTTCTACAGATGTTGCGCACTGCATGTATTCCTTCGACGTCAGGATCAACTCATGATATACCACGTAATCAGGGGTGTAACCTAAGCCATACAGGGCACTGCTTGGGTGCAGGTGACAAGGCATCCCATTCCGGCAATTTACATATTCCCCAACACCTTTCAGCCTTGCTGAATTGTGGAAGTACGCAGAACAGATGGCCTTCCTCACAATATCCCAATCAGGACCACATGATTTGAGTGGGATTTTCAGTGTTTTCAGAATATCGAGTAACTGGGACCTTACCTCTCTTGCTTTCCGTAACCCTTTTACATGCAAAAAATGATCATTGCACCAATCACCCCTGTATTGATTAGATTTCCATTGCTGGTAAACATTTAGTAGCGTGAGGTGGTCAGATTCTGGAACAAAGAATTTTTCCCTTGCTGCATCACTCTCCTCCGCCCTGTCCTTGGGCCTAAAGAACACTGATGGCACTGAAAGCATTGATACAATTGTCAGAACCTCATCTATGCATTCTAGTTGTTCTCCCGTCAAGAGCATCTTAGCAAGTGGTGGATCCAATGGGAACTCCACCATTTTCCAACCAATATCAGTTAGGTTTCCGACATTGTTCAGAGCGCCTAAGACCCACAATTGGTACATGGAGTTAAGGATGTTATCCTGAGGAGGAGGGTCCATGAAATCAAAATCTAACAAGTTTTCAATTTTGAGAGACTTCAGCAACAGAACCACATTGCCCAGATTAGTCCTCTGGATTTCTGGCACGGGACTGGGCAGCATTTCATTCTGGTAAGCACTCTCTGTATAAAGTCTATAACAGGTCCCGGGTCCAGTTCTTCCAGCACGTCCAGCACGCTGATCAGCAGCAGCACGGCTAACTGGGAAAACCTGAAGAGCATCCATACCCATTCGGGGATTGTACACCTTCATTTTCCCATAACCGGTGTCAATCACATAGTATATTCCATCAACCGTCAACGATGTCTCAGCAATGTTAGTGGCAACAATACACTTGCGGGCCCCCTCTTCAGCTTTCTGGAAAATTTTTGCTTGCAAGTCAGCTGGCAGCTGGGAGTATATTGGAAGAATCAAAAGTTGAGAGACTGCTTGCTTCGCGGAGGAGATTAGCCCCTCCATGCGCTCTGCCAGGGCATAACAGGTTGCCTCAATTTCATCTTGGCCCGTCATAAAGATGAGTATGTCACCAGGAGCACTTGTAATGTGGATAGTCATGGCCTGCTTCACCGCAGCTTCTACATAATCTTCACATGGTGTTTTACTATACAAGGTTTGCACAGGGAATGTTCTTCCGGGGATGTGAAAAATTGGTACACTGCAACAAGATCAATATATACTTAATCAGCAATATATCTCTTTATTTTTGCAAAGTGCAAGGATGTGGTGAATGATGACATAGTCTGGTATTTCAAATAATAATCTTTACCTTCCAAAAAAGTTTGAGAATTTCTCAGCATTTAGAGTTGCAGAAGTCACAATAAGCTTAAAATCACGACGCCTTGCTACGACTTTCTTGAGGATCCCAAAAAGCACATCGGTGCTTAGTGATCTCTCATGCGCTTCGTCCATCACAATGACACTGCATCATCAGAAAACAATCCGTTTAGGAAGAAAATATATAAACATAAACTTCAAATTTGTAAAACTAAAAAGGAAAAGTCATACCGGTACTTGTCAAGATCAGAATCTTTCAGTGTTTCACGCAATAGTACACCATCAGTCATGTACTGTAGAAAAGAAATACACATATTCAGTTTATCAAGTATCTGTTTGGGGAAAAGTAATTAGCAAAGTGAATTCTCATATACTAGTCAAACGAATTGGGAAAAGGAATTACTTCACAGCAAGTCGAGCCTAGGACAAATAGATTGGTACGAGTCCAAGAAAATCTCTAATTCTATGAAACCAAGCGCCAAAGTGATTTTCCATCTTACACTACTTCTAAAGCAACATCCTTAATGAACTCTCCACGGTCACAGACGACAAGTGCAAGCAATCTCAAAAGCGACTCTCACACACCTCTTGACCATCAAGTTTCACTACCTTAACTTCTACTTTCAATTTTACCATGTTAGACGCATATATTTGATCATAATGTCTTCATACAGAAGTTTTTCAATAAAAGTTACAGTTCCATATCTTCAACATAATTTAACCTTCTCTAGTTTCAAAAATTGCAATGAGGACATCAACAAAAAAAAATACCACAAAACACTAATTACAAATGCCTGATAAGCTTATCCATGGGTAATTAAGGATGAAAACAATAAGGTCATTCCAACCAACAAAACCCCTAGTAAGTAGTTACCTTGATTACAGTCTTTGGTCCTGTAACATCCTCGAAACGAATGGCATAGCCAACTTTATCACCAAGCTCAGTTTCCATCTCTTCACTAACTCTTTTGGCAACGCTCATAGCTGCCACACGTCTTGGTTGGGTGCAGCCCACAATACCATTTATCGTGTAGCCATCTTCATGTAAATACTGCAAAAAATTTCCAAAAATGAGCCTAGAGATCATATCATATTTGCTACATCATTACTTCATAATAGATATTACAAGTATAGCAAAACCTGAGTTAATTGTGTTGTCTTTCCAGAGCCAGTTTCTCCAACTACCACCACGACCTGATTTTCTCGGACTACCTATTCCAAGGAAAGTTGGAATTGAATTAGAAGATAACAGCAAAGATCAGATTCGAATGTCGAAATAGCATAGCCAACAAACAAAAAAAGATAAGTCAAAAAACAGTCGGTGATGTCTTCACTTCTTAAACCAATATATCATGTAAGGACCAAGGAACGAAGAAGGACAATACAAAGCTATGAATATAATCAAGGATCGCAGTCATATTGCTTTTAACAAGAAAGAGCAAGTCTAGACAAAGCAAGTACAGCAGTTTCTGACACCAACAAACCAATCTTCAAAATCACAACACCCCCTTGCCCAAAATCACGATTAATTTAAGCAAAACCAATATTTGACAGAACTTGATAATCGGTCTTCTGAAGGCTAACCAGTTTTTTCATCATCCAAAGAACGAGATCAGACCAACTGAATATGATTCACAATTTCCTAAATATTACAAAGATTTCTAGATGGATTAACTTGAGCAAGTGTATGAACAAGCAAATTGGTAGACTTTCATAACAAAGAAGGAAAGCACACAAACAATTAACAACAAGTGCCAGACCTGCAACAACTCATCCCGTACAGAATATATGGGCAAGTACTGCCGTTGCTGTGCTAATGTCTTAGACTTTGCAAAATCGCTCACTGCTTCCCCCTTCTTCATGTGCTGTGCAAACTTAGCATCTTCTTTGAAATCAACTTCACCATCTTCACCGACTACAGCAGTGTCTGCATCGATCTAACACAAAAAAATTCAATAAAAGCTTCAGATCCACACCTTTGTAAATAAATATTATATCAATAAGAAAGTAGATAATTCTATTCCACATTAAAGGTATGTACCTGCTCTGCTGTCTTTTCAACCCCAAGGATATCACCAAGTTTTGAGCCAGCAAGCTCCCAAAAACGTTGACGTGATTTGTTCATACTTTGTTTTTCATGAATTTCCCGAAGTAGGGCAGATCCTTTGCGTGATATTATAGCCATATCCGATGTGGGATCCTTCAATGGCATTATTGGCTCCGCTTGCTTAGTGAAAACAACTCTCCCATCAAGGAAAGGGGGTTTTGTATCTACGCAAGAAGACATTGTGGAAGTCTACGTAAAGAAAATTGCAACGATATTCACAGGGGCATAGATCGCATCACTTTTTATTTATTTGATAATTTGTAATTAGTTTTCTTACCGTGCACAAGAAGAATAACCTTCCTTTCTTCCTCGTCATCAAATTCAGTCTGCACCTCCGTCCCTCGAACAGCTCCAGATCTCATAAGTTGCCGGTCCTCCCACTGAGCATTATCGGCTGTTAGCTGTGACAACTTTTTGCTCTGAGCAAGTGTCATCTTGGTTCCATCCTTTCGGACCTGTAGTTCAGAAACCACAATTAGCTGAAGAGTTGCAAGGTAATAAAGTCAGTGCACATTATCCTATGATCACAATATTACCCCGAGAAAGATCAATGAACTTATGAGAGAGCGAGAGAGAAGTACAACACTTGTGCATACAAACTTGGGCCACAACAAGCATCTCACACACGCGCGCATAAAAATACATCACACACTTTATGTATAATTTGTATGCAAACCCAACCGTAAGTTTTAAAATGTTAAAGAACTCACCCCCCCCCCCCCCCCCCCACACACACACACACACACACACACACGAGCTCTATAGGGCTCGAACCCCAGACCTCTCCCAATTTGGGGAGGAATGGAAATACCATTAGACCACAAAGCCATTGGTCAACCTTAAGCTGCAATCCAGTAAAATTTACTTTATTTTCTGTCTTACTTTCACCGTCCTTTTCTTACTTGCACTTTGGGAAAGACACACCTGTATTATTATCACACTCTATTTGTCAAGAAGGAACTACTGGGCACAACAAAACTAAATCAATGCACAAATCACACTTTCTTATCACAGTAGATAGCACTTATAGCTTCATCCTACCTGGGATAGATCTTCTGACTCTTGCTTAAAGATAGATTGCACCCTTTCTTCATCAGTACCTTTTTTGAGATTTCAGAAATTTTATAAGGGGCTCCAAATTGTTGGGACTGCAGAAGCACAAACAAAGAGACTACATATCTCTCAATCTCTCAAGTCTCAACCACATCCTAGGTACCTATTTCTAAGGTTCCCAAGTTAACTTTGTAATTAATTTCAAGTTTCAATCGTCCAGGAAATAAATAGATTCTGATTTAACAAACAAATGTTCGTAACTTCATTTCCTATACAAACTTTGGCCACCCCAAATGATCAGTCATGGAAGTTCATAGATTTTCAAGATCATTAATTAATTTTATTAGAATATCATTTGTAAGTGCTATTAGTACTTTATACCTAACAGGATGGCAGAGCAATAATTTTGCTTAAATATGCACATTAGAAAGTCTCTCTCGAATAAACAGCCTTAACATATATATTTTTACAAGGAATGAATTATATAAACTTCATTTCCTATACAAACTTTGGCCACCCCATATGATCAGTCAAGGAAGTTCATAGAGATTCGAGATCCTTATAAATTTCATTAATATATCATTAGTCCTATAATTGCTTAACAGGACAGGAATAGCAATGATTTCTACTTAAATAGACACATTAAGAAAACTCATGGATGCTGTAATAAACAGCCTTAGCACTCAAACCAATAAATATAAAAATGTAGGCAGTTTGAAACAATGGTGACAATATAGAGTTACGTATAGTACTTATGGAGTAAACATGTTGCCACAGAAAAAACATATATACAACAAACATATCTACAGACTACACATACCAGTTTTTTGGCCAATTCTGCCTCTTTCTTTTTGAAAGAAGCCTCATCGCCAAGATAAAATGATGAGCTATCCGCATCAAACATTGTGTTGCCTTCTTCTCTATCATACCTATACAAAGATGATCATATTGGTTAATAGAAGAGACTAATGATTAAGCACCTAAAGTCTAAGAAATAGAACTTTCTCATGCAATTATACACCAGTAGGGGATACTGATCACCAAGACATCAATGCCTCAGGAGCTGATAATCCGAGAAATGGCGAAATGAGTTAAAAAAATTGATCTCGGTAAATAGAAATTACAATATGAACCTAGTTTATCACATTTACCAAATGCAAGAGAAGCTTTGGAAGGGGAGATGAGTTCAAAAATTGATGAAGGTAAATTACAATATGAATGCTTTATACAACATTTACAAAGCTGAAAATGACTTTCGGAATATACACAAAACAATGAAAAAGCACCTAAAGCATAAGTAGAAATTTCTCATGCAATTATACACCAGTAGGTGGATACCAATCACAAACACAACAATGCCTCGGGAGCTATAATACAGGGAATGGGGAAAGCTGAATTCAAAATTTGAAGTCAGTCAATAAGCATAAGAATATGAACCAAGGTTACAAACGTCTGCCAAACTCAAAAGGAGTTTCGAATATTACCTAAAAACAGAGAAAGTGCATAATGAGCACGAACAACATAATTATACCAGGTCTTATGGAATTAATACTGTTTAGGCTTTTCTTTCATCAAAAATTTAAAACAGTCATCCCTAGAATAAGTACATCATATAATTGACATCATGTAAATTGCAAACAGTTGTAGCCCATCAGTTAAGAACAAGTGCAGTGATATCAACAATAGAATACTGACAAAAAATATCTGTATTAACAGTATTCGATGAAATGTTTAAATGTGATTACCATGCACGGTCGGAATTGTATTCCATCTCTAAGCGCATACTTTCAGTGATCTCTTGATTCTCTTCTTTAGATGAATATATCTTGTAAGCATCTTCATCCTAGATAAGAAGAAAAAAAAGGTGATAAGGACATTAACTAAAGGTCCCATAGCTAATAAATAATATAGATACATAAAACACAAGCATGATAGTCCACATTAAACCGTGGCATTAAATCTTAAAAATTGCGTAACTAATTTTTCCATAAAATTTGAAGGAAAACATAATTTGCCTGAAGTAACAACTAATGTACCTCAGACGGTTGCGAATTTTCTGCAGAATAATGAAGGTTTTGAGAACGAGATCTTCCGCCATATCGAGAACTCGAAGATAGAACTGAGGATCCAGAAGCCCGTATTGGAACTGGAGAAGGAGAGATGCTATCCCAGGGAGAAGCAGCAGGTGCTGATATTATAGGGTGTTAAAATATGATACTCACAATATCGGCATTTAGAAGGAAAAACCAAAGCACCTGTAAACAATCGAAAATAAAAAGATGGAACTTGAAAAAACTTCCAATGACTATTGACATACCATCAGAATGAGGTGTATGGCCACCCAACCATGGAGATACCAATCGTGCATCAGGAGAGACACCAACAAACATTGGGGAAGGCGAAGGTTGATGGCGTCTGCTGGCATTAGAGTGACTATCCCGACGAGGTGTATCTTCCCATTCCCATCTCCCATCATCCCAGTCAGATCTGCCTGCAAGACTTGCATATTTTAGTACATGCAATAAAGGAAAATTATGTATAAATAATTGAATTGTATCCTTTCAAGTACAAGTTCAGTGATTTAAGTGAAAATTATGTAAATATAAGGGGCTTCTTTGGCTATATCAGAAAGTTTCAGAAATTGTGAGCTCTAAAATCAAAAGAAAATTAAAAGGCAAAAAGATCTGAGAACCAGTGCTTGCTGATTCTGAATTTTACAAAGGAAGAGAAGGGATTAGCATTTCAAAATCTAATTTTGAGGGTTTAAGGTCATGTTTGTTCAGATAATTAAAGCTGTTTTGATAATTACAAGAATTAGTCAAGATAGGAATAATTCGCTACAAAAAATAATAATACTAAAAAAAAAGAACATATGGAAAGGAGAGAAGGGACCAGCATTGGAAAATTCAATTTGAGTATTTGTTAATGTCGTGTTTGTTCGGATCAATCAAGCTTTTTTTGATAATTTCAGCAAATCATTACTAAAATTAGTCAAGTAGGAGTAATTCCCTCGGGAAAAAAAAAACAATAATGATAACAAATAAAAGGAATATGTGAAAAGGAGGGAGAAGGGCGAAAGTTCTCATTTCATTTTCCCAGAAAAAATAATAATCTCAACTCCAAGGGCACCTGTAAGAATATAATCAAAATGAGCAAATCAAGTTTTAATTGTCTCTTCGCTTGTGCATTTTCTTTAATAAGTTTCTTTGCTTATGCATTTTCACTCAATCAAACTGTGATTTAAAACCAAAAACTTATCTAGATCATGACTCAGATTAAATCAGCTGAACAATATAGACCAGAAATAAAAGAGAGTTTCTCTTATTTCCACCATGTTATGCCCAGTTATCTTCAAGAAAAACCTCTTGGAAACAAGGACAGACATTTCCAAAATCACAAAAAAACGATACATACCAGGTGTCCTCCTGGAACCTTCATATTTACTTTGTCTTCTCCCATATTCTCCATTATACTCTTTTTCATATCGACCACGTGATACTCTTTCATGGTGCTGTTCTTTGCTGTCATTACTATGTCTCTTCCTCGCTCCCCTACTTTCACTTCTTGAGTCAGCCCTGAAATCGCTTCTCACCCTACCTTGGTCATCCATGTCATAACTAGGACTCCTAGACCGAGCATGCCGGGACCTTCCAGTAGATGTATCAGAAATCTGTAGTTGAGAAACAGAGAATTACAGTATAATTATTGACTAACCACGTAACAGTAGCAACTAATCGCATACCAGATACATTCACACCACCATAAGAATCATGTCTCATGACAATAAGCACAGTGTGAATTCCACAAAAGCAGCACGACAAAGCATCAATGAGTAAGTAACTAGATGAACCCCAAGATTAACTTTCCATCCCAAGTGGGCCAAGCAGCAACAAATTTTGAGTCAGTATACAAAATGAAAAATAATCAGACTGATTCAATTCAGCGACCTTTCAATAAAACACAAACCCCACCTTATGAAGTCTAGAACTTGATAGATTTCTAATTGTGAATACTTCAACACCTATACCACTTCAAGTAATGACACAATCTGATTTGGTCAATTGAGTAAATACTTAACCCCCACCTCCAGTATTGTTTACATGAAGTGGCTATGCTCACACGTAACAACTGAGCTTCTACCATTGCAAGAGCCAATGATGCTCACATACATAAATGACATCAATAGCTTGTCAAATTCCCCCCAGAGTTCATCTTTTAAGCGTCTCAATGGCTAGTTGGTTGTAACTTCTCCAAGGTTTGGATGAAACTTCTATTTGGTGCAGTGGGACTTGCTTTTGGACATCTTAATATCATCCTTTAGCTTGTTCATGGTTATTTTGTGTTTTCTTCTTGGACTGGATCTGGTGCCAAATTGGGCCTTGGGGTGTTCCCAGATATAACTATCATCTGCTCTTTAAGCAGATTTTTACTTACAAGTGGAAAAGAAAAAGATTTTAAAACTTGAATCAAATTTTACAATTAAATAATACATCCTTTCTTAATTATATATGGCATTCCTACAGATCGTGATTTCTTCAATATCTGATTGACAGGAATACATCAAGAAAGAAATGGTATTCACAGACCAAGTGTAATGATTTTGAAGGTTTACATGTCTATGAGAAAGGGATTTGTAAGCTATGGTAGAACCATAAAATATGAGATGCTTAAATGCACATCCAGTTGCTTTCGGTTTCTTGATTTTCTCACACTTACTTTGTTTTGAAGCAAATTCTTTGGGGTTTGGTTCTAATACTAAGTGCAGTTTCATTTCTGTATTGGAGTGAACTGGGATTGCAATATATATATATATATATATATATATATATATATATATTATCTGTATCATTAAACCCCTATAAAGACGTGAAAAGAGGTTTGTAGAGGGCCGAGATAGGTAAGGTAAATAACAATCATTTCAGATAAGGTAGTTATTTTTCAAACCCCATCCAACTCTCTCAAGTTTCAAAGGATTTCTGTAGCTTGCAATTTTCATTGGAATTCTCCTCATCCTTTTTTTAACCCAAGAATTCCAAAAAACTGAAAGTCCTTTCATAATCCAATTTCTGTGGACTCCTACCGGTTCCCAACAGTGTACTTGCAGTTTGGGAAGTGACTTCTATGAATTAACAGAATAAAAGAGCCCCACTGATTGGGAGGGGATCTGACCTCCAGGAGAAGGTGTTCCAGTATTCTGAAAAATGATATAATCTTCACAGAGAACTATCTTACATGGGCTACTAAAGAAAACATAACAGACACAAGACACCTGGATGTGGGTATAAAATATGTGTCCTACCCAATTGGTTGGACATGCACCAAAAAATCATAGATAAAACAATTTAATTGATTTATTGCTTCGATTTCCAAAAACCTTATTGCTTCAACACGATCCTAGGTTGAACCCAATATAAAAGAACATGTCTAGTTACTATCTAGTGATGTACTTACGCCCTTTTAGAGGATCTGATACATCCAACAATTGGACATATACCTACACTCCAGATACTTACCGAAATCCATGTAAACAGAGCAAATCAATGATGACGGCTATTATGTATTTACGATCTTCTTGATCATATCATGAGCAGAAGTGGGTAATATATAACTTGTGTTGGGAACAAAGTGACCCAGCACATCAGCAGCTGGCTTAGCCATTTATTTTACTTTTGAGTTATAAGTTCTGCAGTTCCTCATCCAAAAATCTAACTCCACTAGCAGATACACATGCAAAATACTTATCATCACATTATCATCCTTTACCCATCAAATCAATACCTAAGAAATTACACACGTCAAATTCATATTTTTGGAAATCAATCTCAGGCACAGTCCAAACCAAGCATCTTCTGCCTATGATGCTTTATGCTTTGCCACAATGCCATCACACAGCCTGAGGCATTCAAAACAGAATAAGACCCTAGACCCACTTGGGTCACGTGTGGATTTGTTAGCTTCCATGTGGCTAATATATGGAGAATCAACCCTTTACAGATCACAATAAGTCAGAATTTTCAGTTCTTTCAAAGGCTCCTCACCCTGTCAACAAAATCTAACTTCCAAAATAAGTGTAATATATAGATATATAAAGACTTATATATATAGAGAGAGGGGGAGATGAGAAATTCACATGTATAGCAGTCTCAATTCATTTCTGCATATAAATGGCCAGACTATATGGATATTTTATATTTTTCAACATCTATAATAATCCCCTCATTCCACAGAATCTTGTACCATCAGTCCCATACTTTTGTCAGATTTTCCTATTGACCTCATATCCTATAAGCAGATCCACCAAATAATATTTCTTCGTGCTAAGTGCAATTTCACAGAAAGAATGGCCTTGTGTTATAAAATTCTTTCCCTACAACTTTTTAAATTTTCTTCAGGTTACCTTTTTTTTTGTTGATAAGTATGTATTATGTATTAAAAGGCGCTCAAAAGGGGAACGCATCCCAAGTACAAAAAGCCCTAAGAGCCAAGCGAGCCCAAAAACTCTAACTTCTTATCTAAAGATATACAAAAACGTCCTTCCACCCAATAAAATAGATTAGAGATAAAAAAAAATCCTTTATGGCCCTTACGGGGGACTCAATACCCTCAAAACATCGTCTATTCCGCTCAAGCCAAATGCCCCACCAGAGACAAAGGGGGGCCGCTCTCCAAAAGGATCCAACATGGGATCCAACATGCACGCTCCTCCAAAGACACAAAACGTCGCGGACCGATGCCGGCATAACCCACTGCAGACCAAAAAGGGCTAGAAGAAAGCACCAACAATCATATGCCATTGGGCAGTGCAAAAGGAAGTGGTCCACGGACTCCCCCTCCTTCTTACACAAAAAGCACCAGTTGACCACAACCATGCCTCTCTGCCTCAACACATCCAAAGTGAGAATGCGACCCTAAGCAGTCGACCAAGAGAAAAAAGCTACCTTGAAAGGGGCCTTGGAGCGTCAGACCGCCTTCCAAGGAAAAACCTCTTCCACCCTAGGCGACAGACCACGAAAGAAAGAGGCCACAGAGAAATGCCGCGAGGGGGAAGGAGTCCAAATCAAAACATCATGTCCACCACCCACATCCTGCGAGTATAAGAGCACCAACAACCCAGCAACCTCCTCAAGCTCCCAGTCCTGAAACTGGCGCACAAACAGAATATCCCAAACAAGCCTCCCGGTATCAAGGTGATAACAGTCGGCAACAAAAGCAAAACGATTGCAGGCAATCTTGAAACGCTGAGGGAATGAGGATGCAAGAGAACACTCACCACACCACCAATCCGTCCAAATAAATGCATACAAATACTTGAGTGATGAACCAGAAATACCCGTTTCACTTGCTAGACCAAATAACAATAAAAGGAAATGGTTAAACTCACCTCAGAACGCATGCGTAAGTGCTGCCTCCCAGATGTCTCAGTAACTTCACTCTCTTCAGTTAATTTACTTCCTGAAACATAGAAATAAAGGGAAATTTAAGACACAAAGTTCAAAGCTGCAGAATCACTATAGTGAGTATGTCAATCTAATTGGGCACATTGGGAATTACTGAATGACAATATTTATTTCCTAATGTGTGTATCTGTATATTGACCTGTACTACGAGGGATGACTTCGAAGCAAGGAACAGGACATTACTTGCACACACTTAAAACCAAGACAAACTAATAAATTAAGAATATTTTGAAGAAGAAAGCGTATTACAATGGTAGCTCACATGAAATAATATAAACTTCACTTAAAGCCTTAACTATACTACATCCCAGGAACTAAAGTACCGAGGAATGATTGATTTGTCATTGAAGGCAGAATAAAGGAACAATAATTAGATACAGCATGATAAATGTCCCCTTTTGTTGGTAAATGCCTGGACAGGGTTTGTTGCAAAATTTAACCTCTGAACCGTCAATGCACTGAAACAGTACCCCCCATGGATCAGTCACCCAACCCAATAATGTCTTGCCCAATCATTTTGTTTATCTTTCCTACCTTGATCCATATTCATATTGGCCTGTAACATCTTTTCACCTCCCCACGCCCCTTATTTCTCATGCAAACCATTGATGCTACTTTTAAATATACAAGACCATCAAGTCGTATCAAAGTAAAACAAAATCAGGAACATATATATATATATATATATATATGTAAGTATATCAACGAACAAGCGCACCAAATTTCATTCATTGACAGACCTTGAGGGTCCTATTTTATTTAAGGAACACTTCTTTTCAATTTTTAGTAAAAATGTCAATAATTAGCTTCTTAAAATCTCCTTAAGAGACGAAGGGTTTGACCAAGATCAGGTTACAGTTGTTGCAAAATAATATGTTGATAAAACTTACGATTTCCAATTAAACATCATTACCAGCATCCACTAATTATCATGAAGTAAAAGAAAGAAAAAAGAAACACATACCTTTTGATGCCTCGCTTGAAATCGTATCACGATACTGCCGTTTGGTGTGGCCATGTGTGCTACTGGAAGCACCACCTCCTACTTCATCAATGATTGAGGATGAAGATTCCTCTTCATCCAAAGATGCCATAACTGAGGCAACTCTTGGAACCTTAAAGGCTGCATCTACATTAGGTCCTCCTCTTTTCGCATATGCAAGGACATCTAGCCCTGTTTTAGTTATACATCAACTATTAAGTACCAAAACAAAGGGAAAATCACTATGTTATGCCTGCAAAACTAATTTAAACAAGTAATCACATATCATTGGCTATCGTTGGAGATTCAACAAAAACATATGTTAACATGGAAACGCTGAGGATTAATAACCAGTTCAAGGACTATAATTAAAAAAGAAGAGAAACGCATTACAGTAAAAAAACAATAATAGAAAAATGTTACCAGCAGGTTCGATTACCATAATTTATTTTGAAGGTAAGACCACTTCAAATTTTTAGGTAGACCTTTAGTTTTAGTATAGCCCTGTTTTATATTTATACTTACGTTCATATGCAATTGGTAGACGATTATTTGTATTTTATTCAATCTTATAAATCAAGGGTATTTTGGTCACTTAAAATATTTCAACAGGTCCATCAGATAATGCCTATCACACCATTGTCAAAGACACGTTTGAGGACACTTGAATCGCTATTTAAGGCCCATTTGAACTCCCGGGAATAAGGGCTACATGCTACCACCGAGCAACAAAGTCAAGCCAAAAGCCCCTCCCACCATGCACCAGACATGTTGGGAAAATTGATAACCCTTCCGACTATCTTTCCAAAAGCCCAATACCACTGGCTTTCCCATGTTTGCTTCCCCCACTACCCTCCTCCACGAGAAAAGAGAGAAATAGATAAATAATCATGTCTTCTGCAAGTAACCCCTTTCCCAACTTAGCCAACATATTTACAAAAAATGTACGACTTAAATTGTACCATGGCAAGACATATGTTAAAGGGGTTGAAGCAGATCATACCTAGAAGAGACTTCCTGTCGGGAGGTCTAAACACTACTCTATCTTTCCCGGGAAGAAATAACCCTCCACCACTGGCCTCATCTGCATCCATTGTAACTGTTGTTTTGTCCAGGTCAATTGCTCCGCTTGCTTGTTTCTAAACATGAAAAGAAAAATTAGTAACCTATGTCGTAGAGAATACAACAAGAAAGCTGTATAATAAACACAACAAAGTACCACAAATTTGAAACTGACCTCCATTTCAATAAAAGAGAGTCACAAAACGGCTGCAACCTACAATACCGGAACCTGCATAAAGTATTACAAGGCAATCAGATCTATTCCCGAGTTTTTTCATAATAAAGGACTAATGATTATATAAATTCTTCACACAAATGCTAAGGGTTCGACATATTTATATGTGTGTGTGTGTGTGTGTGTTTGTTTATTGATGTTCGCATGTATGCGCTTCAGTTTCATACAAATTCTTTCAGACAAAGCCGCAAAGGCTAAGGATGCAAAAAACAAATATAGCTTTGTATGTACATTGGCCTCTTATTGTGTAAATGCTAGTGTGAGTATTCCTTCATGTGCAAATGCCTGCACTTGTATCTATGTAGTAGTGTATATTATATGTATATCCATGAACATACACACAAAAAGAAACATACACATCATAAATTATCCTCGGAATGCATCTTCAAAAATTATTTCCAAAAACTACTTTTAGAGAATCAAAACCAAATATAGTTTTCAGGTTTTTAAGAGTGAAAATTTTCTTGGTCGAAAAAATTACAGAACAATATTCAGAAACAAAAAATTAACTAAACCTGCTTGGTTGAAAAATTGAAAAGTGAAGATAACAATTGGTTCAACTCTAGATACAAACTCCTTTTTCCAATGAAGACTAAGAAAATTCACTGAAAAACAATCTTAACAGTCATTTCTGAAATCTCCTGTATATATCTATATATATATATATATAAACATACACACTTCCCATAGCTTTTGTACTATTGTTTATAATCGAAAAACAGGGGAGTGTTCTTGAATTACAGAGCTTGACTATGACTACTTTGGATTCTTCAATTCACTTTACCCATCAACAAAGTAGATCATCTCTCAAAACCCTACTTCCTTCACTATTTTCTTCCAAAAAAACCCAAACAGAAATCACCCATTAGCCTGAAATGTGCAAGATAAAAACTATATATAGATGAACCTGATTCAGACCATTCAAAGATCTGGGTCGCTGTGGCGGGAAGAGGGAGAGGCTATGGCATCGATTGAGAATCCGATATTGTAAGGGAGAGAGATTGATGGAGGCGAAAAGAGAGGCCAATGAAGCTATAGGAGGGAGAGAGAGAGAGAGAGGTCTGATGAGAAGAATGAGAAGGAGAAGAACGGGACCTAGGGTTTTATCAAATAGAATGCCCCAAAAATCGATAAAAATTGAATCTATTAACGACCTAGGGTTGTTTTTTCCTTCCATTCTCCAAATTTCAATTCATATTTTCTTTGGATAAAATCATAAATCAGAGCTGATTTTTCATAATTGACCAGTAACGATTCTAATAAGGATTATGTTAACAAAAGCGGAGTTATTGATGAGTCACAGAAAAACTTTACCTACCTTGTAGTATCTGATAGCAGAATTAGGACGAGAAAGCGCGAGAAAATCTGGAGGAAATTTTCCGGGAAATTTTTGGGACTAAGACGAAAAGAGGACTGAAGTTATGCCGCACTATGGTGTGTCTGCACACAAATTACAGACTCTTCAGAGATTGAATCTGGAATTTTCCGTTGTTTCTATGTTGGGTAGTTTTGTATTGTCGGAGGGCTCCGCCGCGCACGGTAGCCGGAGGAGGCGGCTGGCGGCAACGGACGACCCAAAAACACGCACAAAGTGGGTGAGATTGGGGGAGTTCGCGGTGGCGGAAAAGAAGAAGAAGGTGAAAGACGGGGGGTTGAGTGGAGTTGGAGTGCGTAGACCCGAATGGTTGCGGGTATAAGTTCAAAACGGAACTGTTATAAAGAGGCGGTTGAATTGAAGCGTACAATTTTTAGGTCCATAGTCCATACCCGGCCTTGAGTCTAGTGTCACGGACTTGGTGTGCAGGACGTGACACTAGGGTGGGCTGGGCCTGGCTCTACTCGGACAAATTATATATATATATATATATATTGGATAAATTACCAGATGTACTTTTTACTATTTATAAATTATGTAACGCGAACAATTCGTCTATGACGTGAACATGGGTTTTTGTGAAAAATCTCTTCTAGTTTCATATCTGCCGTGCAAAACCTCCATTTATTATAAAATATGTGTATAAATTCATTCTGAAAAATGTTACAACTTATCCCTTATACTTTAAAATAAGGGTTAATTTCAGTAAACCTCTCTATATTATTCAAATTAATCAACTAATCCCTTGTGTGTTCACTTTGCCCCCTATATTATTCAATTTCATCAAATTGCCCCCTCACTTCTCAAAATGCCTAAACTACCCTCAATAGTATAAGGGGGTTTAGTGAAATTAATAGTATAAGGGGGTTTAGTGAATTATTTCGGAAAAAATAATATATACTTTTGCAAAAAGAAAAAAATTTCGAAAAAAAATCATATTTTGTTCCAAAATATGATTTTTTTTTTCGAAAAATATTTTTTTTGCGAAAAAGTATATATTATGTTCCAAAATATGAATTTTTTTTTCGAAAAATATTTTTTTTGCAAAAAATAGATATTATGTTCCAAAATATGATTTTTTTTGCAAAAAATATATATTATGTTCCAAAATATGATTTTTTTTCCGAAAATTATTTTTCGAAAAAAAAATTCAGATTTTGGAACATAATATATACATTTTTGTTCTAAAATATTAATTTTCGAAAAAAAATTCATATTTTGGAATATAATATATACTTTTTCGCAAAAAAAAAATGTCGGAAAAAAAAATCATATTTTGAAACATAATATATATTTTTTGCAAAAAATTATTTTTCAGAAAAAAATCATATTTTGGAACATAATATATATTTTTTGCAAAAAAATTATTTTTCAGAAAAAAATCATATTTTGGAACATAATATATATTTTTTGCAAAAAAATTATTTTTCGAAAAAAAAATTCATATTTTGGAACATAACATATACTTTTTTGCAAAAAAAATATTTTTCGAAAAAAAAATTCATATTTTGAAACATAATATATACTTTTTGCAAAAAAAAAAAATTTCGAAAAAAAATCATATTTTTTCCGAAATAATTCACTAAACTCCCTTATACTATTAATTTCACTAAACCCCCTTATACTATTGAGGGTAGTATAGGCATTTTGAGAAGTGAGGGGGCAGTTTGATGAAATTGAATAGTATAGGGGGCAAAGTGGACACACAAGTGGTTAGTTGATTAATCTGGATAGTATAAGGGGGTTTACTGAAATTAACCCTTAAAATAATATGAAATCCCTAAAATACTCCTTCTAACCTAATAAAAATAATAAATAATGTATGATAAATAAATAAAAATAAAAAATTTGAAAGAAACCGGCTTAATTTTTTTAAATCATAAATAAATAAATAAAAATAAAAAGTTTTTAAAAATATGCTTTTATTTTTCAATTTTTTAAATTTTTTTGAAAATAAAATTGAAATTATTTTGTTGATGATTTTCTTAAATATATTTTTTATAAACATATTTTCAATTTTTTGTTTTTGTTTTTTTAATTTAATTTAATTTTATTATTTCAAAGAAAAACTAAACTGGATTAATTTTTTAATCAAATGTTAAATAAATAAAAATATTTTTTTAAAAACAAACATGCTTATTTTTTTCAAATAATTTTAATATTTTTGAAAAAAAATATAATTATTTTGTTGATGATTTTCTTAAATATATTTTTTATAAACATATTTTCTATTTTTTTTTGTAATTTTTTTATTTTATTTAAAAAAAAAAATTATTCTAAGAATATTTCAGACAATTCATGTCACAAAATGGGCAAAACGCACATATTCTCTAATAATAGGGTATCAAAGAACCACATGGGCGTTATGTGCACTATATGCATACTACATGCGGTTAAACGATCCCGACCCTTTAAGATATAATATGGATACATATAGGACACTAAAATCGTTAATATTTTTTAAAAAAAAATGAATTTAATTTAATTTTAAAATACACTATGAACCAATTAAAAGAGAACATAAAACTTGAAAAAACAACATAACAAATAATAAATTTTGAGATCCAGTAATGGATTTTTTTTTATTGATATAGGAATAAAATGATTCAAATTTGTTTGTTTGAATTATATGATAAAATGTTCTATTATTGTTTATTGACTGTTTGTGTTTTTCGTTTCGTGTCCTTCTAAAAGAAAAAATGGGATTGGAGTGCTAGTAATGTGTCGTATCTTCATAACTTATGATTGAGAATTCTTTTCGAAAAAAATATCTAACACTTCATTAGTATGTTAACTCCTATATTGGGCTTGTTCATTAAAAAAAAATATACTATATCGTTTTTACTTACAACTGTCAAATGTATAAAAGTTATAATAAAAGTAACAGTATAATTAATAAAATAATTTTAGTTCTTTTTTTTCTTCTTGTAGAAAGTAATTTTGCATTAAGTGAAGAGGAGAGAAATCTATATCTGTATTACTTATAAATGTACAAGCTCTTTTTATTATTTTCAAACAAATTTTTTTTTTCATTTTAAATCAAAAATAAAATGAGAAGTGAATAGATGTGAATGAAAAGTGGCATATGTCTTAATTAAATAGGTGTGAATGAAAAGCAACGCATGTCTTAACTAAATAGGTGTAAGTGAAAAGTGACGTCTCTCTTGCACCGTTTTCATTCATATCTCTCCCTCTCTATCCATATATTTCTATTCACTCCAACAATCATGTTGATTTATTGCGGATGGTCACCAACCCCTTCAAATCACACCCCTTCATCATTACATATATTATAATTTTTTTAAATTGATTTTTAATTGCTATTGATCTATATTCAGTTGATTTGGAGTCTTTTATTTTGCTGTAATCTAATTTATCTCGTTTAGAAACTTACACTTCTATGAGTTACAAGTCTCATATGGTAAGTGTAAGTCATAGTCAATAGGAATTTCGTTTACTCCATCTGGGTTTTGTATTGATTTTATTTTGTTTCTTATGGTTTTTCTTAAACAATTATTTCTGCTTTTTTATTTCATTATTATTGATTCTTTTTCCTTATGTGCTTATTACATCTGTTTCTTTAACTTATTTTCTTATTAACGATCACACAATCAGTTATTGACAATTTCCATCCTCTTTCTATGTATTCTCTTTTTTAACCAATGAATTTCAATTTTTACTGTAATCACTCACAAAGAAGAACAAGATCTTAATTTCTTTTACAATCTTATCTTCTCATTGCCTTTTATTTGTTAATCAGTCAAATACCTTGAGAAGGATTTCTTTCATTGTTTTTTAGTTTTGAAAATATTCTTATTATGTTTGTTCTTCTTTTTTCAAGTAAAAGAACCAAACTATCTATCTTTATTATTATTGAATATATTGTATTTATTTGTGATAAAGAATCAAGTCAGATTTGTCAAAAGATGAGTGTGCACACTTATTTACCTTAAATTATTCTAGTGAAAATGATAAACAGAAAGATTTAATTTATTCTTCTTGAATGTAATAATCTTTATAAGTCTAATTTCAAAAGAATTCGGTACTTATGCTCTATTTGGTTATGCGGAATATATTTATATTTTGTTGGTAGTATTGCCTGTCAGTTGATAGTACACATTGTGCTTTCGGGAAAAGGTGATAAAGAATTTCCTTATTAACCACAAAACAAACATAAATTGGGTATTAAGTTAAGTGACACTTTCATAATACAAAAGATTACCGGTAATACGTTAGAAGAAGAAAAAAATCAAGACACATTTGGATCCCATTTAAATTTAAAAAATATAACAGTATATTGGGTAAAATTACAATTTTTTTCTTCTCTCTTTTACCTCAAAGACTGCTATCGTTTCTTTTCTTTTTCATCATAATTTATTTGTTATCTTTCTTTTTCTTCTCTTATAACTAATATTAGGTTATCAAAATGTTAATTGAATTACAACACAAATATGGTTAGCAGATCGCAGCAGTAGTCAAAAAATATAACACCACCCAGATCTTATTCTGAAACTTCACTGCTGGTAAACATTCAAACAAAACTGTTATCGTTTCTTTTCTTTTTTATCATAATTTATTTGTTATCTTTTTTTTTTCTTTTTCAATTCACTAGAACTGAAAAAGAAAAAAAAAAGTAATATAATGATTAAAATTTGTACTGACCCAAGGTATTGAAGATGGATAACCACGAGTAAACCTAAGCAGGAACCAAAAGGTACTTCATTGACCAATACAAGAGGAAGGAGGGGGAGAGAGGCGATGGAGGGTTTTAGAAAAAGAGAACAAGTGAGAGGCTATATAGGGGATTTTCATTCAGAGCCGTTGGATATAGAGAGATCCGACGGTTACCTTGATGTAGTTATCTATTTAAATTATTTATTTATTACTATTATGATATTTTTTTTATTATATTCCATCAATTATAATTTCAATTAATCTATTTTTCATGTATTTAAGTAAATCAAGTACAAGATATAAATTATTATAACCACTAAATATAATTATAATATAATATTTATCAATTATTTTTAATTTTATATTGGAATAATAAATTCGACAGAAATCATTTAAGAAAAATGAATCATTTTTATAGAATGTAGTCTATACGATGCCTTAGTGAACTAACTCTATTACTGTGAAAATTTTAATCATATGCGTTGTTGTTATTATGCATGTGCACATATGCATCAACAACTTCTATGAGGAAAAACATGCAGAATGCAAAGCTCATTCTTGTTCAAATAAAGTGGTTAGGAACAAAAATAAATAAATAAATAAATAAGCAAGTAATACCGTATTTATCATGACACTCTATCGTCATTCTCTCAAAAAATTAAAATATATAGGTACTCTGTCTACTCCTATATAATCTCCTGATCACAACTACAAGTGAATTGTAAACACATGAGACCTCTTGCCACACCCCCTAAGTAAATAAATAAGTAAGTATGTATGTATGTAAATTATGCTTTTATTAATAATTTCTTTAATAAAAAAATTAATTTAAAAGATTAAATAAATATATACTATTTATATATAAAATCTTATTGTTAGTCAAAAATAAAATCTAGGAAATTATTTTATTAAATTATTTCATATAACATGTGTTTAACATATATCATGAAATATAATTTCTATCAATTAAAGTCATCGCATATATTTTTAAAAAATACCCTTTTATTTATGCATTCATCATATAATACTAAATTTAAAGTAGTAAAGCTAATAATGAATGATATGGCATTCAAAATAATTTGAGATTGAACTGCATGATACGCATCAGATTATTTTTCTTTTTAAAAGAGAATTTATCAGGCTTACCTATAAATAGATATATTCTTCACAATAAGATTATTGCATTAATATTAAAAGAATTCTTATACTTTTTTAATAAATTTGGTCTTTTTAGAAATACTTTCTACATTGAAACCGCACTCTCAAACACTTTCAAATGGCTTAGGCCTATGGTGAACTCCTTTTTTAGCACGGGCAATTTAAAGTCGTGGTAGAAAGTATGATTTTTTCATCACGGACTCATGTCTATGGTGAAAACTCCCTTTCTACCACGATCATTTTACATATGTGGTGAAAAGTATGAGTTTTTCATCACGGGCTTATATATGCATGTGGTGGAAACTCCCTTTCTACGACAGACAATTTAAGCCTGTTGTGGAAAGTATGAATTTTTCACCACGACCTTTATACCTGTGGTGGAAAGTTGGATTTTTTACCATATGCTTTGTAACCATAGTGGAAAGTAAATTTTTATCACGGATAATTTATGCACGTTGTGAAAAGTATGAGTTTTTAACCATGGGATTTATAACTGTGGTGGAAAGTATGAATTGTTTAACACAGACTTTATACGCGTGGTGGAAAGTACATTTTTACCACGGACTTTCCACTACAACATTAAATTCGCAGTAGAAAGTTGCTTTCTACCATGTATTAAAAATTTTGTGGTAAAAAGTCATTTTTCACCACGGGCTTCAAAAGCCCGTGGTTAAAAGGTACTTTTTACAACGGCTTACTCCAGCCCATGATAAAAAAAATCGTGGTAGAAAGTAATTTTTCTTGTAGTGAATGTTATTATTTTTATTTTCCTCTCTCTCTTAACTAATGTTATTGTTTTATTTTTTTTAATTTTCTCTCCAATATATTTTTTTCATTTTAAATAAAAAATAAAATGAAAAGTGAATAGGTGTGAATGAAAAGTGGTGTATGTCTTAACTAAATTAGTGTGAATGAAAAGTGACGTCTCTATCCATATATATCCATATATATTTGTGCCTCTCTATCCATATATATCTATTCACTCCAACAATCATGTTGATTCATTGTCCATGGTCACCTCTGAAAATCCCTCCAAATCACATCCCTTCATCATTATATATATATATATATATATATATATATATATATTTGTTTTTGCTCATTGCAATGTCATTTGCATGGATGTTTGGTGAAACAAAGCCCAGTGGTGTAGAACTTGTTCTTGGTGAGGATTTCTTGATCACGATGCAGCCGAATTTTTACACATATAAAAAAATTAATTGCGTTGAATCCGAAGTTATGCCAGATTGGACTATGTTGTAGATCTTCTTCTTTTCTTTTCTTTTTTTGTTTCAACTTGAGATTTTTTTTTTATCTTATAGTTTATATTTATCAGATATTGTTGTATTTAACTATTTAATATCCGGTGATGGTTTATATAATGATATGGAAACAAATATTTTTGCAGGTATACCTAATAGTCTTATTGTTGTCAACTATGTATTCCCAATTTCCAATACTATATAATACATTCACATTGACTCCTTTTTTTTAGCATTTCTTTTTCTGGTCTTTTTGAACTGCAACACATAATTGATATTATCCATATAATAAGCAGGGGATTAAACTTTTGATTTGGCAGTTTTTCAAGAACAGAGTAATTATCGGCCATAGTTTACCAAGACTCAGTATTTGAAAAAAAATAATTGTTTATTTAATCATATTCTACCTGACAAGATAGTCATTAAATGGATGAAATGAACAAAGGATAACCAAAAGGGAAAAACCCAATATATTCATAAATTGTTTAAATAAAATCATCATAACATGTTTTTCCCTCATATCTCATACATGAGAACCCAATTAGATAGTAGAAAGAGGTGTAATACATGGATTCTATCACTTGCGAGTGTTTATCCATGTGGTAATCAATTCAAAATACATTTTATTAAATCTTTAGCAAAATAATGGTCCAAGTAATATATTTATAGATGTAAATGGATGTATAGATATAGGGGTTATGGTCCAAGTAATATATTTAATGATATATAATTCTATTCTTTCTTTTTTATTTGTGGATATACTTGATAGGGTCTTATTTATTTCCTCTTTTTTGGTTTTTTTTTTTTAACTTTGGTTTACCTATTTTAATATTCATATGTTTAACTTTTCCTATTTTAGTGTATATTTATTTTTTGAAAAATATTATTGTAAGAAAATTATTTAACATAATTTGTAATTTTGTTATAAATAAAGATTTTGCTTACGTGCAACGCACGTGCTTTATACTAGTTATATTAAAAACATGTATTTTTTCTTTTTTTTTTAACCTTATATACTTTGCTTTAATGTAGCACAACTTTTTCTGGAAAAAAAAATGACTTAATTTGTTTTCAAAAAGAGTGATAATATTATTTTTAAAAAAAAAAGAAACATAACCTTTTTCCGTCATATTTTTTAAAAGAGTTTTGTTTAAAAAATATTAGTTTAGTTTTGCAAAAATAAATAAATAATAATAATTAAACACACTTTATGTGTCTTATTTAATTACTATACATGATATTACTTTCTATTATGTGCTAAGAAAACAAAATCAAGATTTTACTTTTAAAGAAAGTGAAAGTAAAATGTCAAAGTTGTTAGTGAAGACTCCATCATCTTTCTTATTTTTCTTGAACATTTTCAATTAGAATAAAAGTTTTCTCATATCACCATTTATTTTCATGTTTTGTATGAGAGGATGGCTACCAGTATCTAGAGTTGGTGATCATCCTTTTCTAATTTCAACAATGGGAGAATAGGCATCACAAGTTATATAACAACTTGTTTTATGTAAATAAAAATATTTAAATTCTTAATTTTAAGAGATTCAACCGATAGAAAATAGTGAAAGCGAAAAACATTTATTTACCGAAGAAAAAGAAAAAAATAATACTGAAAGTGAAAACATTCATTTAGGCCCCTTTTGAATCGCGTTGTGCTTTTTAAGTTATAGTTTTTACTAAAACTGTGAATTGAAAACGGAGGCATGTTTGTTATCATAAATTTGTTATTGAAATTGAAATTATCAATCAAACATTTTATATATATTTTTTATTTTCTTGCTACATGCAGTTATAAAACATCAAAAAATTACTTCCGAAATTTGCGCTTTTACTCAAAAAAATGTCACTATTTGTTGAGCATAACACTGACTTCAAACACGCTTATGCTATCAAATAGTTGTATTGTAATATTTCGAAGTAAAAACAATGGAAGCACAACACGAACCAAGCATAGGCTTTAGTCTGTCATTTTAAATAATGTGAGTTCACGGTATTCGTGATTGCTAATCAATAAGTATTGTTCTGGAGCAACATCGTCTCAATTTCAATATTCTGAACCTAAAAATTTGCTTTGGTAAGTGAGAATATCGTGAAATAAATTTCACATTCAGTTTCAGCTACACCATCAAGAAACTTCTAATGATGCTCAGAGCCATTATACATAAATTTTCTATTTTTGCGAGATTAACACGTTTTTTTTTTTAGAAAGTTAAGCATTTATTCACACACGTCTTCACAAAAAGCTCGAACTCTCTGACCTCCCATTTACATCTTCTTGCTTCACACATTGTTGGTTTTTAGTGTAGGTTTAGATAACTTGGGTACATGATATAACATATTCGTCCTGTAATTTGCAGTGGTTAAGGAAAGCATATTTTATTTGGTATTTGTGTTATATATGGAAAGATTTCAATTAATGAATAATTGCTTACTGTAGTACTATACTTTGAATTTTCTTTCTAGTAATAAAAGGCATCCTACTTTGGATTGTTTATTTGCTTTCTACTTCTAGATTACATAAATATATATAATCGGATTTTCTTTTTCCATAATGAACTGTTTTGTTGCAGTCCTATCATTTTTTCATATACATATATATAATATAGCATCATCTTATTTTCTTCTTAGAGTTAGGGGTGCACACTGTTCGGTTCGGTTTCGATCAAAACCGAAACCAAACTATTATTTTCGGTTTCTTAAAAATGAAAACCGTAACCAAACCGTTAGTAAAAGAAACTAAACCAAACCAAACCATTTTTTTCGGTTCGGTTTCGGTTTTTATAATTGCCTTTAAAAAAAAACGACATAACTAAAAAGATAATATAATTAAAAGCATAAATTAAATTACATAGAATAGTTCATGTTTCAACTATTACAAACACAAAATCAAATCCATAATTAGTGGAATGGAAGAATGACGTTCAAAATTACATCACACACTAGTTATCTAAATTTGCTTACACACTAGTTATCTAAATTTGCTTACACACCACTAGAGGTCATTAGGGGTTGTGTGAGTGTGATAATGGTTGATACTAGATTAGACTAAAGGAGTGAATGGAGAATAGTGTGATAAAATTGTGTTATTTTTTCATACAAAATTATGAACGCACCCTCTTAAGTCTCAACATAATCTAATATGGATAATACATATATAATATGATATATAATATATTATAAAACCGGTTCGATTTGGTTTTTGAAGGGTAAAAACTGAAACCAAACAAAAAAAATCGGTTTTTGAATTTTAAAAATTGTAATCGAACCGAATCATATTAAAACCTAACCAAACCGCCGGTTTTGGTTTGGTCCGGTTCGGTTTTCTCAGTTTTTCGGTTTAATGTGTAGCCCTACTTAGAGTCACCTCCATTGGGTGGTCTTGGGTCTCTCTCACCCCAAAAGCTAGCTCAAAGGGTAAGGTTTTCCCTCACACTTATATACTGACCATCAGCCATTTTCATAACCGATGTGGGACAATCCCAACAATCTCCCCATCACACATCGGGCCTTGGGTAGGAAGAGCGATAACCCATTTCTCCCGGAACCTGGGCCGAGACTTGTTGGTAACCTGGGCTCTAATACAAGTGTTGGGTGATCTTGGGCCTCTCTCACCCCAAAAGCTAGCTCAAAGGGTGAGACTTTCCCTCACACTTATATACTGACCACCAGTCCCTTCCACAACCGATGTGGGACAACCCCAAGAATACACATGATTTATTGTGGTTCGACCAATTTGACATACGTCCACCAGAGCAGTCTTTGTATTTCGTTTATCAATGAATTAATGTTACAATAATGTATATATACACCTAATTCATAGGTACTGGTAAAATATCAAAAAACCCTTGACCGTACCTCGGGGGGCGTAGCCCCCTGAACACCCCAACAAGTTAATCGATGCCCCTACCCGGCCGACCGGGCCCGTGGCAGAAGGCCCCCGACCCTTTGGACCCGGGGACTTCCTTCCTGGATTATGAGCCATAACCCAACAATCTCCACCTTGACGAATATCCTGTCACCTTGAAGATATCTTGCATTACCTCGAACTCACTTTGTTGAGGGGGTCTCATTTTCTTTAACATAAAGAAACATTGAACAAGTCCAAGCAAAGCTTGGACTTATCTGTAGTCAACGGTTTTGTCAACATATCTGTTGCATTCTCTGTAGTGTGTATCTTCTACAAAAGAATATCACATGTAGACACCAACTCTCGTATCTTGAGAAACCTCACATCTATATGTTTGGTTCTTGCATGATATACCTAGTGATTTGCCAAATAAATGGCACTTTGGCTATCACAATGCAACTGAACTCCACATTGATCAATACTAAGTTCCCTGACCAAACCTTTCACCCACAAAGCTTCCTCTGCAGCCTCAATAACTGCTATGTACTATTCCTATGTTGTAGACAATGCAACTAAGAACTGAAGTGTTAATTTCCAATATATTGGCCCCCTTGCTAATGTGAACACATACCCTATGGTCAATCTCCTATCATCAAGATCACCTGTATAGTCTACATCCACATGCCCCATAACTGACATAGTACTCTGCTGCCTTGCAAACATAATCCTATAGTCTGCGGTACCTTTCAAATACCTGAAGATCCACTTCACTGCCTTCCAATGTTTTTTCCCTGGATTGGCCATATATTTGTTAACTGTTCTAACTGCTTGTGCTAGATCCGGCCTGGTGCATACCATTGCATACATCAAATATCCCACAACATTGGCATAAGGTACTTTGGCTATCTCTTCACTAATGGTGTACCTACTTCTTTAGCATCACTTATACTGAACATCTCCAGCACCTTCTTGATATAGCTCTTCTGAGAAACCCATAGTTTACCGACCTTTCCGTCCTTGTGAATTTCCATGCCAAGAATCTTCTTGACTACCCCTAAGTCTTTCATCTCAAACTTTTTACCCAATAAGGATTTTAGGCTATTAATCTCATCCATATGCTTAGCAGCAATAAGCATATCATCAACATATAACATCAAGAAAATTTTAAGACTAATAATACTACAAGTAGTTGCCTAGTCCCAAAAAGGATGCGATCGGATCGTATTCGCTACAATCTATCTTCGATTAGTATAACTGTTGTATGCATCTATACTACAACTACTCCTAAAACATGAAATGAAAAAGCACGCTAACAATCATCTTCTCTAAGCATGGACTGTGTAAACCTAAGACTTTATCATGCCAAATAAGTACCATTATATAGAAACCGTTATTAAATCACGGAATTTCTTGCCCCGTTGATAAAACACAGTTGTTCAAGATAAATCATTAATTCAGTCTCAGCTTAAGTAAAGAATTAATAAATAAATCTTATTTAGGTGGTCTTGTTCGGTCTCTCACTACATAATTATCATATAAGTGCCCTTCATCAGATTCCCCCCTTTGCAATAAAAATAAATAAAAGAATACATTACTTAGCTAGGGTTTCGTTGGAAACCCTAGATACCGAATAGTCGCTCATGGTAATGGGAGACTCCATTGTTGATGAAGCCACCGTCTTCATGATTGGATGGTTGGTTCTTGAGTTCTTGAGGAATGGAGCCTCTCTCAAAGAGAGAGATGTTTTTATGAATATCAAAAGACGTAAATCAGAGATATTCTGATCTTCCAAGGTATATTTTCTTCATAACTTATACCCGTATTTATAGACAAAAGTTTGTGCAGATATGACATGTTCCTTGCTTGCACTCCAAGAGAACTTAGGGGCTAAGAAATGACGTTGAATGGACGATTCTACCCCGATATATACTTGTACACAAAGTCAGAATTCTGCAGCGTAAGTTCACACAAATTCCAAGATGGCTTATTCCGAACGATCGAAGAGCCCACCGATCGATTGGTGGCTCTTAATTTTTAATATTTATTTAATCCGCTAATTTTCATGCTTTAGCCGTTTGTATTCTACTTTACTTACTTGTACCTTGATGATTTGAGTGCAAATATCTTCTAAGTGTTGCTCTGATTTCAGCATATTTGGTAAAAACCCCGAATTAACACATTTTTTGCATTAAGGCCCTGAAAACACACTTAACACACAACTCTTATAAAAATACCAAATTAATAGAATAAAGAGACTAACAAGAGGTATATTAACGCTTAGAATACTAACCATTCTGGTCTCATCAACACCTGCCCCTGCGATATAAGATAAAGAGATGAGAGTTGCATCAAAGCTCAATTTGAATCTCTCTTCTCTAAGAAGCTGCCAAATAGAAGGTTTAGTAATACAGAAAGTATCGGGTCTTTAGATGGAATTTTCTTATTGATGATCAACCCAAAACTCATTAAATATAAAGAAAGCTTGATCAATGATATCTTGAGGAGACCAATTCTTGTCATTAAAATTCAAGTAATTTCTCGCCCTCCAAATTTGTCATATAATGAAGGATACCAAGCTCAAGTACCTCTCTAGTTCTTGGTGATATTTCCATAACTCAAACAAGTGAATCCAATGTTATTTCCACGGGAAAAAAAAATAGGTCCTTGAAAGGTTAGTTGAAAGGGGCCGATTCTCCAAACCATTTAGGCAACTAGGCATTGACATAACATGTTAGAGATTGTCTCCTCCCCAAGTCCATAAATACGACAAATAGCTTCCGGAAATATTTTCTTTGATTGAAGATTTTTTAGGACCATAATATTCTTTAAGAAACATTGCCAAATGAAAATTTTAATCTTATCTTAGGTTTAATTTTCCATTTATCCTTCCATATACTATTGACCTCATTGGATGTACTGTCACTAGGATCAATGAGTAAGTTTGATCGATTTAGTATGTCGGCTAAAGATATGCTTAAAAATGGACCTTAGATGTGACATCGTTTTGCCTATCGCAAGCGTACGAATTAGTTTGTAGTATAGTATAACTTGAGACAGGGATTATCTATCCTATAGAGACTAAGCGTTATTCTAAATTCTAATATGCTAGTATTCTTGAATTAAGAGTGAAAATAGTTTTGATTTGTGGTTATAACTAATTTCAATAATAAATTAAACTAATGAAAATAATTGATAAAATATTTGATTAAATTCAATAATGAGAGAGACTATGGCATATCTAGTGCCACCACTAGCCTCGTAATGCAAACATGATATTCATTTTATTATGAAAGGGAGAGACATCTCCTACAAATCAAACTAGTGCCGTTGTAAACAAGCTTCTAGTCCCTATCAAAGGTTACAATTAATCGAGCTCGGTCACAATTCATCTTCGGATGAAACATGATTTAGATACGCCATTACCCTACACTACTCCTACTATGCATTAAATTAAAAACGCATCCATTTCATATTCCTTTAGCATGAACTATCTAAACTAAAGTTTCCTATTTTAAGCATCGTTATGTAGATAACTAACAACCTAGCTTTCGGAGTTCAAGCTCGTAGCAATTAGGTGCAGTTGTGCAAGAATTAACATAAAATCAGCCTAGGATAGATAAAATGAAAATTCTTATTTAAACATGAAACACAAATCTCCTATCTACATAACCATTGTAGGAGTGCTCTTTAGCTTCCCCTTTCACATTAAAAATAAATAAGCAATATAGTACTTTACATGGGCTAGGGTTTTGCTAGAAAACCTTAGTTACCGTTTAGTTGCCCATGGACGTCGATGATTACATCGTTGATGGTGAACTTGACTCCATGGATTCTCTTCTTCCTTCCCTTCCTTCGTGACTTTTGTGGTGTATTCTTTTTACGCACTAACATGGTTGCAGAGAAAAGAGGCGATGAAAAGCTCCCCAAAATCTGATTGCCAATTGCTATTTATATTCTTAGTCCTCCCCTTAGTCAACTTCCTCCCCCTATTTAGGTTAACTCTTTAATTATAGTGTATATATCATAAAATGGGTCCACCCTCTGATTACTCTTCAAAAACATCTTTGACCAGTCAACACACTAAACGGGGTCCACAAAGTTGCCAAATTCGTAATTTCCCGTACGTAAATTTCTGCCTGACCATGCTATCTTGTTTTGGTCATAACTCGAGCTACGTGTGATCGTTTTCGGCATTCTTTAGCTCGTTGGAAAACTGACTTCATGAACTTGAATAACTCAATTTAAAGTTGATATAACCAGGTTATCATCACTTGAAGTTGGTCCTTTTCCACCTCATTTACCTCAACCTTGGTTCTTGAATAATTAGGAGCTAATACTTTAGTTAATTCACCGGATTTATCTCGCTTTACACGTACCGAACCTGAGACATGCTTAAACATACAAATAACATAAAAATAACAAGGTAATAAGATATAAAGACTAACAATACCAAATTAATCGCCTAAAATGTGTAAGATTCAGCTCCTATCAAAGTTTTGATGTCCTCTTAGAATTTCCAATGCCAAAGTATAAACACTTCTCATTGTTAATTTTCCATTGCTAGAAGAGCTCAAATCTTTTTTTCTTCACCTCCTATTTCTTTAAGGGGAATATTTAGGATGATATCATTATTCTTTTTGTTGAAATTATTTCGAATAAGATCAGTTTTCGATCACTTGGACCTATTATCAATGAGGTCAGCAACATTATACAGATTATACGGTAATGCATTTGAGGATATAAAAAGATTGACTTGGTTAGGAAGCCACAGATCAACTTTGCAATTCACTTTTTTCCCATTTGCAATTTTCCATCTCCATCCTTTTTCAATCACAAATTTAGTAGCCGTTATCCCTTTCCAAACCCAATAATCAAATGTACTACATGTGGACTGAACGAAAGAACTTTTTGGAAAATATTTTTGTTTACAAATTTTATAGAGAAGAGAATTATCTCCCACCTCCATTCTCTAAGCCAATTTAGCTAAAAGGGCATAATTGAATACTTCCACATCTCTAAAACCCAAACCATCTATTTCCTTTGACTTGCACAACTTTTCCCAACTGATCCATTTGATTTGATTACCTTTCTCTCTACCACACCATCAAAAGTTCATCATTTTTCTGGCTTAGGGACTTGCAAGTAGAGACTAGGAGTTTAAAGCATGCCATTGCATAGTTTTGGAGGGCAGCAATAGTAGATTTAAGGACAACTCTCCTGGCCCTTGAAAGCATATCACCCTTTAAATTTCTGACCTTTCTGGCAACATGTTCTTTCGAATATCTGAATGATAAAAATTTAGACCTCCCTATGACTGAAGGCATTCCAAGATAAGAATTGTTCCACCCTTCCTCAATAATGCACAAAATTCTACAGAATTATTCCTTATCTTCCCACTTTGTATTTAAGTTGAAAAATACCAGTTTTTTCATAGCTAACCATCTAACCTTAAAAGAAACTCATAGTTGTTTAGAATGTTCTTCATATTGTTGAATTCATTTTTGGTTGCTTTAAAAAACAAGATTGTACCATCAACAAAAGTAAATGAGAAATAACAGTCACTCGATGATTGAGTTTTATACCAATAATTTGCTTTTGTTACAGTGCATTATGAAGTATGATAAATAATCCTTCAGAGCAAATTAAGAAGAAGTATGGTGAGAGGGGATCACCTTGTTTTAGCCCTCTTGAAGGATTAAATAATTTATCCACTTCACCATTGATTTTCACTGAATATGACACAATGTATAACTATATCAACCCACTTGCGATAAAACCCCTTCTTCAACATCATTATCTCAAGAAAATCCCACTCGACCCTATCGTATGCCTTTGGCATGTCAAGCTTGAGAGCTAAATAGCTTTTCTTCCTGCCTTTTAGATTCTTCAAATAATGCATCAGTTCTTAACCAATCAAAATGTTGTTATGAATCAGCCGGGGACGAAAGTATTTTGGTTGAAACAAATGACATTGCAAAGAGATATAGGCCAAAATTGGTTTATCTGGAAGAACTTTTAATTTTTGGGACCACCACCATTTGAGTATATTTAAACATTGAATTCTAGAAGTGTTGGAAATAAATTGGTTGAAGCCAGTTACAATATCTTCTTTTAGGATATCCCAGTTGAATTGAAAAAATAGTGGGGCGAAGACAGAGAGGGTCGGTATTCATATAAGCAGTTATTTTCTCCCGAATAATGGTGTCTTAAGAAACATGAGGTCTCATGTTTGATTCTTACACTAGGTACAAACAATTTGTTAGGGTTACGATCGCGGACATAGTCCGAGCCTTACCCGATTCGTGGGGGGGGGGGGGTTGCCTTGCAAGGGTCCCGTGGATTAGTCGAGGTGTGTGTAAGCTGGCCCGGAAATCATGGTTATAAAAAACAAATAAAAAAAACAATGGTGGGGGATGGGGGTGAATAATTGTAAAATAACGAGAGCATACAAGTACCCATTGAGTGTGATAAATAAATATGGTGATATGGTCACTTTATATTTTGGTGAAGTAAAACTAATATTATCCTATAAAAAAATAAATTTATAAAACATTATTTCGGAAGCATTGGTAAAAAAAACCCTAGAATTTAGTTTTTAGTTGTATATTGATTTAGTATGTGTTAACAATCAACCATATATATATATATATATAACCTTTGTTTTGATTGGAGTATATTTTTTGTGAAATTGATTGATTGGCGGTATATACATTAAAACTTGTTTGGCGCGTGCAATCCACAGTTCCCTCCCATAGTAGAATTTTTCTCTCTGCACTGCAAACCACCTAATGGTGGTAACTAACTCACGGCAAAATTCCTTCTTCTTCCTTCCCACTCCACTCCACTCACATACAAGCACACACTCACCGGTAAGACCATGATAAAAATCATGCGGCCATGATGCATTCACCATTAGACAACACACGGTTATGATGGATTAGGCGTGTATACTCTCGTCATACACCATAGCAATATATTGATCGCCAATTGAGAAGTGACAAGTGTCTTTTTTCCTCTCTATATAACACTACCATTACCCTCAAAAACATTACAGAGTATTTTCTCACACACACTCTCAAATGGTATATAGAGTCCTCATGAAAGGTTCTTCTCCAGTGGTTGCAAGCGTTTTCGGTCGTTCCCATTCAACGATGCTAGGTCCAATGGTCTCCCCATCACTCCTCCGTTCACCACCATCCACCACCGTCCCTGGCTAGGTCCTCGTTGTCTTCACGCACCTTTTCAACACCGTCTTTTCTCGCATTTCTCACCTCCCAAGGTATACACCATGAAATCTCTCTCCACCTCTATACTATTTTGTATATACGTAATTTTATATATTAGTACTTTGTGTTCAAACGGAGTATTCCAACTCACACGTCCAACTCACCACCGATTGGTGACTTGGGAGTGTTGAATCGGATACATTGGTCAGTACTCCAACTACAGACTCTCCTCCTCTGCCAATTCAACCTCCAGAGTTTTCTCCGATTGAGTGTCGTTGAAACAGAGTATTCCAACTCACGCTTCCAACTCACCACCGATTGGTGAGTTGGGAGTGTTGAATCGGATACATTGGTCAGTACTCCAACTACAGACTCTCCTCCTCTGCTAATTCGATCTCCGAAGTTGTCTCCATTTGAATGTCGTTGAAACAGAGTATTCCAACTCATGCGTCCAACTCACCACCGATTGGTGAGTTGGGGAGTGTTGAATCGGATACATTGGTCGTAGTTCAACTACAAACTCTCCTCCTCTGCTCATTCGACCTCTGGAGTTGTCTCCGAGGGTTGAAACAGAGTAGTTCAAAGACGGTTTAATCGGAAAAGTAGTCCAACTCACACGGTCCAACTCACCACCGATTGGTGAGTTGGAGTGTTGAAACCGAGACATAGGTAGTGGTTCACGGTCCAACTCACCACCTATTGGTGAGTTGGTGTGTTGAATGGGAGAAGTAGTCCAACTCCGATTGGTGAGACGGTCCAACTCACCAAATCGGTGAGTTAAACCGTGTGTTGGGCAAATGCCGATTCAACTCGGCTGAGTTGGACTCCTGGCTAGTCAACTCGGTTAGTCCCCAAATGCACCCCCTCTTTCTGATTTTTTTTTTATTCTCGAATTTTAGTAATTAATTGACATTATTAAATGAATTGGTGTTTTTTTTATCTCGCAGAGGGAAAATCCAGTGAATTGGTCCCTGTCTTGGATCATAGTAAGATGTTCACGGTGGATGTCACTTTTGAGGCCACGATTTTCAAGCTGAAGATGCTAGGACACAGTAAGAGTGATATATCTGTCCGTGTTGAGAAGCATCAGGTGTTATTCAAACCCTATGACATTCTAGTCATTGAGGGAGTTGAACCCCCAAAATGGGAGGATATTGTTTTGTTCTTCATTAAAGATGGTAAAATTTTGGATCTCGAAGAAGTAGCTATGGGCGATGATGGCGTTAAGAAACGCTATCAGTACTACCATTACGTATTTCAGCATGGAATCGATGAAGTTGATGAAATTAAGGCCAAGTTTGAAGGGGAAATTCTGACTGTGGAGATCCCGAGGGTGACACTGAAGAAATCGAAGAAGGAAGTCATCCAAATTAAGGTGGAGTAGGAGTACTGAATGTAAGGGACAATTTTAGTTTTGCTTAATGGATGTTTTATCTGTGGATTGTAATTTTGACAGAGTAATACTCTCTCTCTTTTATTTTTTATTTTTTTCTTTTTTATGATTAAATACTCCTTCTGTGAAGGTATGGGATATTTTGTTTGCATGGTTATAATTTTCAGTCTTTTCCCAATGATGACTTGATGTATGTGCAACGGTCCTTATAAATTTTAATACGGTTTCCAATATTTCAATTCTGTGATTATTTGGTTATATGTCTTTTCAACAGTTGCATATGAAGGCCTACCACCTGCCCTGTATGTATTATTGTGCAATATCTTTTCCAGCCTACAATAATTTCCTAAAAAGTTGGATAAGAAAAAAAAATGAATAAAAAGAAAAGGGGGAATAGTGGAAAAACATTTTTCAAGACACAGCATATATAATTCAAGCATCTAGAGGTGACCACTTTAGGTAAGGAAAAGATTTCTAAATGGTTGTTAACAACTTTGAAGATAAATACCAACAACTCATCGCAAAGCAAAACATGATATGATATATGTGAAACGGAAAAATTAAAGTAGTTAAACTGCAAATTAGTAAAACTAAAGAAAAAGATGAAAAAGAATAAGAAGAAAATATACCTTGAGATGTCTTGGTGTTGAGCAAAAGAAAAGATAAAAAGATGAAAAAGTCCAACTCACGTGTCGAACTCACCACCGATTGGTGAGTTGGGAGTGTTGAATCGGATACATTGGTCAGTACTCCAACTACAGACTCTCCTCCTCTGCCAATTCGACCTCCGGAGTTGTCTCCGATTGAGTGTCGTTGAAACAGAGTATTCCAACTCACGCGTCGAACTCACCACCGATTGGTGAGTTGGGAGTGTTGAATCGGATACATTGATCAGTACTACAACTACAGACTATCCTCCTCTGCCAATTCGACCTCCGGAGTTCTCTCCGTTTGAGTATCGTTGAAACAGAGTATTTCAACTCATGAGTCCAACTCACCACTAATTGGTGAGTTGGGGAGTGTTGAATTGGACACATTGGTCGTAGTCCAACTACAAACTCTCCTCCTCTGCTCATTCGACCTCCGGAGTTGTCTCCGAGTGTTGAAACGGAGTAGTCAAAGACGGTTTAATCGGAAAAGTAGTCCAAGTCACACGGTCCAACTCACCACCGATTGGTGAGTTGGAGTGTTGAAACCGAGACATGGGCAGTGGTTCACGGTCCAACTCACCACCTATTGGTGAGGTGATGTGTTGTGTTGAATGGGAGAAGTAGTCCAACTCCGATTGGTGAGACGGTCGAACTCACCAAATGGTGAGTTAGACCGTGTGTTGGGCAACTGCCGATTCAACTCGGGTGAGTTGGACCCATGGTGATTCAACTCGAGTGAGTTGGACTCCTGGCGAGTCAACTCGGTTAGTTCTGATTTTTTATTTTTTCTCGAATTTTAGTAATTAATTGACATTATTGAATGAATTGGTGTTTTTTTTTTATCTCGCAGAGGAAAAAACAGAATCAATCCGTTTCTGGGAGAAGCGTGAGGACTTAACTATCGATGACACTCTTGAGGCCAAGGTTGTTGTCAAGCTAAAGATGTCAGGACACAGTAACAGTGACATATCAGTGCGAGTTGAAATAAGTGAGAATTTCTTTATGAACAAACTATACACTTTGGTGATAGAGGGGATCAAACCCCCTTATTTATGAAGTGTATGGCTATGGGCAGGAAATTTGTCCCCCCAACCGAAGAAGGAGCCAAGGTGGGTTCTGGAGTTGAGAAGCGGTACGACTATACGCTCCACGAAGGATTTGCATTCAATCAAATTACCGCTAGGTTTGAAGATGAAGTCCTGACTGTTAACATCCCCAGAAACAAGTTCGAAAAACAAATCATCGAGGTTAAGGTGGAGTAGGGTAGGATTGGTTTTAGTTTTAGTCAATGGGACTCGGTTTATGAACTCATATATCCCTTATTTTAGTATCTTGTTTTAGTTTGCAGTTATCGTCTTGCTGGTTATGTTCTCCAAAATTTATTATAAAAATTTTCTATTGACTTCAAATTGTTATATTTTTTGCTGCGTAGGACTTTAAATGGGTAGGTTGTTGAAGAAAAGTAGTTCAATTACCGATTGACGCCACAGAATTGCAAATTTTTTGTGCAGCTACCTATCATGACCAAAATTCACTCAAGTAAATCTTGATACCAGTACATAACATGTTATGAAAGCACTAAGTTACCATATTTCTAGTTTTTGACTTTTGAGTCTCGGTCAGATTTTTAAATAATCACCTTGCACCGTCTAAGTGACGAACAATTCTTAGAGTCCGTTTGGGAACTTGATTTTGGTCTTGATCTTGATTTTGGTCTTGAGTGATTTTTATAATCTAAAATTAATATATAATGTTTGGTAAGGAGTTGGTTTTGATTTTGGTTTTGGTTTTGATTTTGGTCTTGGTATAATTATATATATATATACTAACATGTATTAAAAATATATAAATATGAAAAATATATATATATAAAATTGGAAAAAAAGTAATTTTCGAGAAAAAATTATTTTTCCGAAAAATATAAAAAATAATTTTAAGGAAAATAATTAATTTTTGGAAAAATAAATAAATAATTTTTTCCGAAAAATATTTTTTGTCGAAAAAATATTTTTTTTCGGAAAATTAATTTTTTTCCAAAAAATAAATTATTTTCCGAAAAAATAAATATTTTCCGAAAATTAATTATTTTCGAAAAAATAAATTTTTTCCGAAAATATGATTTTTTTTCCAAAAATTATTTTTTTTCCGAAAAATTAATTATTTTCCGAATTTTTTTTATTTTTCTGAAAATTAATTTTTTTCCGAAAAAATAAATATTTTCTTAAAAATAAATTTCTCAGAAAAAAAAATAATTTTTTGAAAAATTACATTAAAATATGATTTTTTTGCAAAAAAAAAATTTCCCGAAAAATAATTATATATAATTATTTATTAATAATTATTCCGAAAATTAATTTTTTTCCGAAAATATGATTTTTTTCTGAAAAAATAATTATTTTCCGAAAATTAATTTTTTTCCGTAAAAATAAATATTTTCTGAAAAATAAATTTCTCCCACAAAATTAATTTTTTCCGAAAAATATTTTATTTCCGAAAATTACTTTTTTAAAAAAATTACATTAAATTATGATTTTATTGCAAAAAATAATTTTCCCGAAAATTAATTTTTCCGAAAAATAATTTTACCGAAAAATATTTTTTCCGAAAAAGTTAAAATAAATTTCAAAATAATTCATATTTTCGGCCATATATATATAGAGAGAGAAAAAGAAAAAAAAGTCAAAATTGGTGGGCCAAAACCAGGTTTTAGTGGTTGGTTTTAAAAAGCCCAAAACCAACTCCAAAACCGGCTTGCCAAACATGGTTTGGTCTTAAAATCCAAAACCAAGACCAAAACCGACTTGCCAAACGGACTCTTATACTTTTAAAAGTCACTGCATTAACCCATGTCAATTTTTATTTAAAATTTGATAAACGAAATTCAACAATGTCACGTCCTATAGGACACATCAATATAATGTATCCTATTCAAGGGAATAAACTACTGAAAAATAAATAATTAAATAATAACACTCGAGTCCACATCAAGGAGAAGGAAGGAATTAGATAAAATTCTAGATGCCTTGGTGTGGTCAAATAAAGTTAAAACACATTATTTGAATTTTTTTAAAAAGGAATTAGGTGCTCTTTTTTATAAATTATATATATATATATATATATATATGTGAGTGTGTATTTCTACTTAAAATTATAGATGCACTTTTTATATTTGGGGTCTAAAAATATTAAAGAGGTCAAAAACAAAAAAAAAAGGACAAATTAAAAAAAGTAGTGGTGTTTACTGAGGAGGGTCCCAGGCCAGGGTGAATTATTATTTTTCAACATCATTTTGAAGTTTCATGTAAATAATAAATCCACCGTTACCTAATGAGTTTCAGCAACTTTATATTATTATTGTTATCATTAGCAATTATATAAAGAACTTTAGTTATTGGAATTATGTACTGAAATTTCCACGTGATTGTTACGAATCGTGTAAACTGAAAATTTATAGTATGTTTCAAGAGTGAGTTTACACCACCTTAAACATTTAAATGATAGCAATTAATTGCTAGCATATAAATAATTACAGACGAATCAAAGCTTAATCTGACTAATTTAGATTCTATGATTGAGTGTACATATTATGATTTACCCTCGCCAGATCAGTCTCATCACCATCACAATAAAGACGGTATCAGTCTTTCAATCGTCAAAATTCATTACTGTTCATGATAGAGTTTTTGGTTCCCAAAGTGGCTTAACTCTGCCTTTTATGCTTCGTCTGGCAGGAATGATTTTGGGAGAAAAGAAAAGAAATGAATGGGAGTTGTGTATTTGCATTACCATTTATAAGAGAAAGAAAAGATTTGGAAGGATAACTATAAAGCTCTTAAGTGTTATTCCTCAAAAAATGAGAAGATTTGAAGAGAAAAAAAATGATAGCAACTTTAACTATTAAAATGACAAAATTATCATATATAATTAAAAGAACTACTTTATTAACTAAATGATATACTGACCATTTAATTATTATTCTTTCCTTTCTTTTCTCTCATTTGACTTATTCAAACAAGAATGATATCATTTATTTTATTTTATTTCATAATCTATCCAAACATAAATTTAAAATATTGATATCCTTTCTTTTCTTTTCTTTTTCCTCATAACTTATATTATCCTTTCTTTTCTTTTCTCTCATGTCAATCCAAACGAAGCCTTAGAGTGTGTATTTTTTGCCTTTCATGTTATGATACCTTTAAAGGAAAATACCATTTCATCATGGACAATACTTGGGTCCTTTTTACCAATGGTCTTGTGGTCTAATAGTATTTCCATTTCTACTAAAAATTGGGAGTAGGGATAGCAAAATGGTCCGATCCCGCTGGGGCGGGTTTGGTGTATTCAAAAACAGGTTTGGGGCCAAAAACAAAAACCTGAAGTGGGTTCGGGTTTTGCAAAAAAAACCGTCGGTAACCGATTTGTTAGTAACCCATTGGTAACCAGCTGGTAAAAAACCCATCGGTAACCTGACCCGTTAGTAACCTGTTGGTAATCCGCTGGTAATCCATTGGTAATCCGTTGGTAACTCGCTCCGACCCGTTTATGGTTATATTTTTTTAAAAAAAAACATGTACAATTTTGTATGCCCAAAGTAAGCCTCAAAAATATATAATCATCCCTTTTTATAAAAAAATCAAAGTGTGAAATACGATAAAATATATTGATAAATTTATATAAATTTTAAAATAATTATTCTAAAAGCATCTTATAAGAATAAATGTCCATAATCCATTAAACAATATTATAGTAAAATATTTCATTAATAATCAAAAGAAGTAACAATATAATGTAATTATTGGATTTCAATTCAATTTGACTCAGTTGAATTAAGAATTTACTTAATTTCACTAATTGAACTCAAATTGACTCAATTAAATTGAAGTTTTTCTAAATTGAATTGTTATTTTACTTATTTGAATTCAATTTGACTCAATTGAATTATGAATTTACTTAGTTTTATTAAATTGAAGTCAATTTGACTCAACTAAATTGGGATTTTTCTAAATTGAACTTAATTCGACTTAATTAAATTGGTATTTTAGTTATCTAAACTAAATTTGACTCAGTTGAATTAAGAATTTACTTAATTTCACTAATTAAAGTCAAATTGACTAAACTAAATTGAGATTTTTCTAAATTGAACTTAGTTGAATTGATATTTTACTTATTTGAACTCAATTTGACTCAACTAAATTGGGATTTTTCTAAATTGAACTTAATTCGACTCAATTGAATTTGTATTTTAGTTATTTGAATTCAATTTGACTCAATTGAATTAAGAATTTACTTAATTGAACTCAATTTTTTTTTTGAATGGTAAGAAACACACACACTCACACCCCCCCACATGAGCCCCATCGGGCTTGAACCCCTAACCTCTCATTTGAGGAAGAAAGGTTATACCATCAGGTTACAAGACCTTTGGTAATTGAATTCAAATTGACTTAACTAAATTGAGATTTTTCTAAATTGAACTCATTTGAATTGATATTTTACTTATTTGAACTCAATTTGGATCAGTTGAATTAGGAATTTACTTAATTTTATTAAATTGTACTCAATTTGACTCAACTAAATTGAGATTTTTCTAAATTGAATTTAATTCGACTCAATTGAATTGGTATTTTAGTTATTTGAACTCAATTTGACTCAGTTGAATTAGGAATTTACTTAATTTTACTAATTGAACTCAAATTAACTCAACTAAATTGAACTCAATTGAATTGGTATTTTACTTATTTGAACTCAATTTGACTCATTAATGCTTTAGTGAGTGGGTGTTTCTTTGTTATGTTGCTTTATTAAAAAAAAATTAAGTTCAAAATTTAATAAAACCGATGGTAACCCGATGGGGTAGTAATGGTATTACCGATTATAACCCGTCGCGGGTTTGGGGTGAATTTGGTATTAGTAATTTTTAAATGGGGTGATAATGATATTAGCCAAACCCGTCCCAAACCCGACCCGTTGACATCTCTAATTAGGAGATGTCTGGGGTTCGAGCCCTATAGGGCTCATGTGTGGTGTGTGAGTTCCTTAACATTCAAAAAAAAAAAAAAAAGATAAAGAAAAAAACATATATATCTATATTACTTATAAAAGTACGAGGGTTTTTTATTATTTTCAAACATTTTTCTCTAAATTTTAAATCTAAAATAAAATAAAATTCTTAAGCAAAATTAGATAATTGCGTTGTTTGAATTAAAAATAATGTCTCTTTGATTTTATTAAACACACTTATATTCTACATGCTCTTCCTTCTTCATTCTTAGAGAAAGTATTCTATGAATGGAGTTCTACAAATTTATAAATACCACTGATATGTATCCTATGATGTTTCCATAACCATATAACTTGTTATAACAGTTATTTCTTACCAATTTAATTTGAAGTTTATCAAAACTCTTGTTATGGGTAATATGTATATCACGTTGTTAGTTGGTGATTGAAAAATAGTTAGAATTAATCAACCAATAACCACGTTTCATTTAACAAGGAATCTGTATTCAGGAGTAAACAATCTTACAAATCCATCTTCCCAAATAGAATCAATTGAGTCTTCCTTCAATTCTTGCAAAACACACACACACATATATATATATATATATATATGAACATAAATTCAATCAACTCCGACACAAGCCAAGAAACCCCAAATTGGGCCGCCAAAATCAATTTTGGTTTTCATTGGTTATAGCTTTTCGAAGATGGCTTTGCAGTTTTTTGAGGTTTTTGCTTCAAGGATTGTGAAATTCTGGTAGCTGATTGGGACTTCTAGAGAGAGAAAATGTAGAGAGAAAGATTTATGCGATGCTTCGTTGAAAAAATAGGAGTCTGGTTTGGCTTTACTCATAAGATGTTCATGTGTATTATATATATGTTCGAATTTACAGAGGAATTGGGTAACTTTGGGTTTTGGGTTTGGTTGAGTTTGGGATCGTGAAGAATTGGGGACATACATGTGTATATATATGTATTACAGAAAAAAATGTATCATATATATATAGGCACATATATATATATATATATAGGCACATATATATATATATATATGGCTATATTAGTGGCAGAGATGGTTGATGGGTTGGGGGTCGCAGCGTCAGTGGGGATGAGGGGCGGTGGCGGGGAAGGGTTGCGACGGCGGCGGTGGGTATGGGGGTCTAGGTGGGCGGCGACAACTGGGGTGGGGTGTGACTAGGGTTTAGGATAATGTTGAGGTTGATGATGAAGTTGTTTGGTGATGGGATTAATCTTGTTTGGGACAAGTTTAATCTTGTATGGATATACGGTTTAGATTATCCTGAAATTAAATTAATTTAAATTTGTTTGACTTAAGGATATTTAGGGTATTTTATAACAAATTTTATAGACAGTGGGTGTAAATAAATTTTAGCAAATCTCAAGGGTGTGATTAATATTAGATCCTTATATAAATTATTCTCTTGCCAATAATCTTAAAAAACAGTAAAATTTCTAACAAAGGTTGAAGCTTAGAGAAGAGTTTATTCTTGTTTAAGAAATCTCAACAGAATGCAAAGTAGAGAAATATATCCAATTTTTTTTATTTTTTATTTTTAGGGATCTTGGTCAATGTGATAATATTGTCATGTGCAAATTTGATATATTTCGGTACATGGTGTGTAGGACCGTATTTTAATTGGTTAATTTATCTTGCCTGGTATGAGCTTGCCATCTGATTTCTAACTCAGCCTTTTGACACTTCAACTTAAAAAAAATATATATATATATATAGAGAGAGATGAGCTTGCCATTAAACCCCATACTACTCCGTGTGTGTGTGTGAGGGAGTGGGACAGTATACCTCATGGCTCATACTATCATCTATTTTTTCTTTTATTTCTCTAAAAAGGGGAAACAAAAATACTTCACTGCACCAAACCAGTGCCCAATATTTTAAGCATCGCAAGAGAGATAGAAGAAAATCTTTAAATTACCTGAAAAATGCATCTTAACAAAGCATACCGAAACAATAATTTGCAGTTTTAACAATTACAAAATCCATAATCCCACCTAAACAGTTTTAACACTTCATTGTGTTTTAATTTCTATTTTTTTTTAATATATTCGATTGGGCTTGGACATAAAAGACAAAAATATTTATTTGTTCTTTTTATAATTTTTTGCCATTTTATATGGGTGACCCAACCTATTTTTCACCTAAAAAGCTCAATGTAGTAGAATTGTAATAAAATCATAGAATCGTACAATCCTACCAATCCTATGACAATATTACCCCATGAGCGATTTTTGTGGGGTTTGGATTATAGGATCGTACGTTACTACTACATAAGATCGTGATCCTGACAACCATGCATAAAGATAGTTGATTGATGGAGGAGTGAACAAATATTGAGTTGAGTTTCATGTAATCTTACTGGATAAGATATAAATTTTTAATAAATCCTGTACAACTTGGTATGAAATATTGTACAACAGATTTTGAAAATAATCAAACATTTTCAAATAATTTCATATTTGATTTATAAGTACCTATTCTCTCCTTCTTATACCATCAATAATGAACCCATCTCATATATTTGAAGTTTTCTCACTAAACAATTTTTCACAAATTTCAACGAAATTGGTGATTACGCGACCAATTCAATGAAGTTATGCTCGTGTTTGGTTTTTTGTTTTTGTTTGATGTTTTTTGTTTGTTACTATAGCTGTTTTTCAAACAAAAGCATGTTTGGCTCTCGTGTTTTGTTTTGAATAGTAAAAAACGTTTGTGTTTTTTTCCCCCTTTTTGCAAATAAAAAAATGTATTTTATTGTATTTTATTATTCACTCAAAATAAAGATGTATATATTTACACCACGACGACCACCATCGCCATTGCCGCCGCTGCTGCCGCCAACACCACGGCCACGGCCACCTCCAACCACCACCACCGTCGCCGCCTCCCACCACCACCACTTCCCTTTGCCCCAAAACACCACATATACATATGTATATATTTACAGCAAAAACATTAATATCAAACATGCTTCTGTTTTAAATTCCAGCACTCCACAGACACAAACATATGTTTATGTTTTTCAAAATTCCACAACAAAAAACACAAACAAAAACCAAACAGGGCCTTTGCTATGTAACATGAATAAGTTAGGTTATATAACATATATCAGATGATTCAGCTTTAACTAAGTAGACAACTGCTTGAAAGAAAAATCACACATGTAATTGCTATATTACACCAATTCAAGTTACAACCTAAAAAACCCCAAGAAAACATGGGATTAACAGCCTAAACAAGGTTGATCATGCTAAAATGCTAATTATACATCCAAATACAAGAGAAAGCTATATGCAACAGAGGAAGCAGTGAGGTTGTACCTCTTCTGAACTTCTAGAAATCCCTTGCTAAGGACCTGCTTCACCCAATCCTTCACTTTGTTATTGTCTGATACACATATTGCTGCAAGAATCTGCCCCATGACTTTCCAACCGATCTCTAGCGAGCAATCGAAATCAACAATCTTATTAAAGCACTCACTAATTTCACATACTATGTTCTCACCATGTGCATCGAAATCGAATGGCATGAAAACCACTGCTGCCATGCCTTGGAGTTTTCAGAGAAAGAATCTATCTTCTCGGCAGGGAGGTTCAAATCGAGAGACAAGTTTGACATTTTGCGCCCTCTTTTGGATGTTTTGGAGGTTTCATGCTCTTCCATTTTCTCACAAACACCAATTAACTTCCTTTATTCAGAAAGATGGGATTCTGAGATGCCTTTTCTAGGGATATTCAGCACACTTAAGTCGTGGCTGACTAGAATCTGAATCGCCACCCCTTGGTTTTTGTAAGAACATATGATAGTTTGATATCCCATGATCCGTTGGTACAAGCACGTTGTAAACTTTGTTTCTGCATATTACGTCTGTCATTGTCACTCTTTGGAACACCACTGCAATACGCCATTGTCAATATTAACACCATCTGCAATCCACTGTTCAACATACATTCATCTGTCATCGTTCATACTGCAAAAACTCCATAAACACAAGATAGAAAAGAATCCGAGCTCTGTGCAACCACAGTTTTCTTAAGACAGATTTGCTCCCTCTTCGGTGCTCAAGGTTGATGAACAATTGTCTCCCAAGATAGAACTGATTTCGTTTTTGAAGAAGTAGCACTTCAATCTTCAAAAACCAACGAACACAATTCTATGTTTGTACTCGAACCACTAAGAACCCTAATCTATGTATGTAATGTGCAGAGAGGAAGATGAAGAGGAAAATGTCCTCTAAAGCATATACAATGACTTGCGTGGATGGGACATATATACACACTGAAAGAATGTTTTAACTCTCAATGCAACAATTGTATTGCTCAGAACAGTCACCCAAACTGTTCACGCACTGATTCGGGTTTAACTCTAACCCAATTGCCCAAGCACTGATTTGGACAGACACCACCTTTAGGTTAAATGGGTAACCCGTGGGTCAAAACCCGACCCATTCAAAACGGGGAACATGCGGGTTAAAGCCGCTTGGCCCAAACTAAACCCGCGCCCGCGCCTTTATTGTTGCAATGACAAATGTAATGTATGCTGAGATAATTTCTCATTCAATATTTTCCAACAGTTTTTATATCATTTCTTAGGTATAGTTGCTGGTTTTCTTCGCAAAAGAGAGAAGTTTATTACCTTTTGTGAATCTTGAGTTCGCCACGAAAACAGCATTGTTGCTGCTCACTTCCTTCCATGCTGAGTCTGAAGATTTATACATCCTTACTGCATGTGATAAGCTGCTATTCTGAGCTAGCAGATCAGCCTTATCTATATTTTCCAGGAAAACAACCGAACAAGGTTTCCTACTCAATTGTCTACTAATGTAATCAACAACAGTTTTCCCACTTAAATCTACGCAGATAAAGTCATTTGCTGCTTCCATATAATGTTTGAGCAAGAGTAATGGCAGCTCTCTTGTTACGAAAATAATCAGGTCCAAGGAAACAGAACCATATATCTCTCAGACTTGGCCCATAACGGTTTTCATTTTTTGTTCTGCAGCGAGCTACTGTTTGGCAAATAACACTTAGCTTCCTCTTGCCTGCTGATCAGTTCAATGAGTGTCCTGTGAAGCGTCTTGAAATCTATCTGATCAAGCTGCCAGTTTAAATCAGGACATGAGAAGCCTGAAGGTTGAGCTGGATTGTTCAGGATACTTGCATTCACCAAATCAACACCGACTGAGCAACCTGAGAAATTTTGCAGAAAATCTCTGCGACTGGTTCGTAGGATTTTTTGTTGAAAATAATGGTAAACTTGATTCATGAAGAATCAAGTGTGAAACAAGGAAAACAAGAAGTTATCTAGAAGCAGCCTTTGAAGACTAACTAGAGGCTGCTATGAATATTCAAGAGTGGTGGCTAAGAAAGATGTCAAATGTTCACACGTATAGGTTGAACATTCAAAGCTTATTTATTGTTTTTGTATGCCTATAAATAGAGATGTGTTGTGTAGTTGTAGAATCAGAAGCGAGGAAAAGAATAGAGGGGTGTGAGAAAATTGAGAGAAAACTTTGTATTTGAAAAATGTGAGTATTGAATAAAAGTTTGTTTCTCTCGTATAAATGTTGATCTTGGTATATAGAATCACCATTAGTGATTTTTCAACATTTTTCAGTTCCTTGCTGATAGATGTAGAGCATATCCGCAAACCTAATTCAGTCGGAAATGAGTGACCATAGCTAACACATGAATTGGACACGCTCGAAAGGGAAGTATTGAGACCATCCAGCTCAAGGTTTTCAGTTATCGAAACATTTTCACGAGGTTTTAATATGAAATTCTCATCCGTAATCTTTGAAACCTCAGGCAACTGAAGACTAGGTTTTGGGCTTGAATGCTAATGCGAATCTGCTGATATGTTTTGATTAGCAGCATTTCCCTTTTTATCATCAAAAACATGAAAGTCTGTAACAGTTGGAACTTGAGAACCCACTAGATATGTATTTGGCTTGGGAGTATGGTAAAGAAGCTGACTGCTATTGTCCCATTTTATTTGGCTCTAGTACTCATGAGTCCCAAGCCATTAGCTTCGGCCTGCACCGAACAGGGGGAAAAACCAGTCTTAAATGAATATCGTAAAGCATTTCTTCAAGAAAATTTAGTCGATATGCTGCTACATAATTCACAGTCTCACAAAGGATTCAACCCCAAAAATTTAGTTTTGAAAGGTAACTTCGATAAATCTACCCACCTCGAAATTTGATACTCAACTTGACAAATCTTCTTTCCCAACTACTTGGATCGGCTACATCAATCATATTTCTTCATCCTCTCTAGACTCTACCTAATGTCATGGCCTCAGTGAAATTACATATTACCATTACCTTTTTTTTTTTTAACAAACTCTACCGTTGTGTTCTTTCCTTACAGTAGCATTACCTACTTACCGACAATCTTCTGATTTTATCTCCAATTGGTACTTCACCCACCTCACTATTGGGTGCATTTCTAATTCAGCCGTCTTGCCACACATCCTTCCCAACGTTTGCATTTCTATCTCATGCAGATGTTTTTCCTTAGTTATCCAACCTTTGGTACCATGAACTTGGGCTAGTCCAGTAATTTATTAAACATACATTTCAATCTGAAAGAATAGGCCACTCACATTATATATTAGACATAACACTTCATTTAACACACCCTGACTTCATTTAGAGAATAAAATGTATCGCCCATTCTTTTTCATTTATATACAGAGCCTAAATTGCCAAAATTTTCACCTATTCATATCTCTTCTCAATCTCCACTATATCCCTATTTATATGTATATAAGTTTTTAAAATCTTACTAATGTTAAACTCCGTCCAGAGCTCCAATTTAGCACTACCTCCTCTAGTGTTATCAACTGACACAAAAATTTCAGCAAATCACAAATGCCATGGGATCATCGGGAGTGCATCTTGTCCGTTCATCACTAATAAAGGCAACAAGATACGGGTTCATTGTTGATCCTTGTTGTAAGCTTATAATAGCTGAAGACTTGACAATTTTCTCCACATTAGAGTTAGCTATAGGCATCATATATGTTTGCAAAACCATCATATATCCCAGTGTGACTTTTTTTTTTTCAGGTTCCCAAACCCTCCATTTTAGAACTCTAGGGAAAACCTTTCATTGCCCTCCCCAACGTGAATTCAAATTGATTTTTCAACGTCTTACTTTTTTATTCTATCACTCTCTCAAAGCTCCAGAGGCTGACTCATTAACTAAATATCAAGATAACTAGAATAAGTTTGTATCTTCCTTTAGTTTTTATACACAACTATTATGGTATTCTTGCACCACTCGTCATGCATTCTCATAGTTGTTTTAATCTTATAAAACGAATCCCCTCACCCAGACACCACCATCCACTGAACACTTCCAAACCTTTAACAAGAATGTCATGTGATCCTAAAACCCTTCATGATTTCATCTTAGTTAGGACATTCTCAGCCACACGCTACTTGATCTAATGAAGAAAGCGTAAACTTCCTTGGTGGGAATCATTTAACAATTTCTAAATGTATAATTTTCATCTTTCTTTAGTTTCATCATCATTTTTCAAACGCTTCAATGTTCACTTCAACTTAATTTAATACATTCTAAGATAATCATAATTTCAAATGGTGTTACTTCAAAATAATAAAATAAATTCAAATGGTGTTGATGGGCAACCTTAAGGCCAGAAACTCACCCAATCGGATCTTTCTCGCGTCTTTAGAAATACAAATAGCAATCTCTCACTTTGAGACATCTACTTTTGGAAATGTATTGTATATTACACCTAAAGTTGAGGTATCATCAAAGACAACAAGCATAAGCAACTATTTCTTAGGTCAAAACTCAAGGGAAAATTGACCCCAGATCAGATAACCAAAACAAATTTATGGCCAAGTTCATTTCTGATCCCCTGCTCGCACCAAGTTCAGCCAGGTGCAACCAGGAAGGCAAGCTAGATTGATTTGAGCTTCTTAATGGACTCTTCAAATCAGGTAGCTAGAGCAGAAAATAGCCCACCAAATGAAACAAAGGAGCCTATAAAACTGCAAGTATATCATGAGCATAGAACTATGGGATCTAATCGACACAGGATGGTCATAAGTCCCAATGAATGCTGGTAGAGAGTGTACATGCTTGAATCAAAAGTATCCGTGCTGGATAGTCACCCATCGCACGGCTTTTAAACCCAACCTGTGGTGGATCCTACAGAGAACTCTCTCTTACTACTATCAGTCTAGCTAAACCCCTGTTTCTCCGCCTTATTGTTGATGGCAACATCTCTACTTTGCGTACACGACCATTGGCTGTGTCTGTGATGTCCAGTATTCGGGCCTCAACACCGGATTTCATCCTGAGGCCGAGGTACGTCAGCCGTTTTGGCGGGGCGTACCAAACCCACTACGTACCACCCCACCGTCCAATCGGAAAAGGGAAAACTGGGATCGCATTTTGAATAATTTCCTCATCTTTAAAAATTAACGACAACAATTCTTTATGGAAAAGAAGAAACAAATTAATTCTAGTCAAACATCAAGTGTGATCACGTTAATGAGTACAAAAAGGATTTAGCTTTTCAACAGCCATCAGAGCTTGTGCAGAAGCTAGCTACACCTCAACTACACATTTAAAATGTCAAAAACATTTCCTGGATTAAGTAATATGACAAACAAAAGCAATGTTAAATCTGTGACAAGATTAATACACAGGATCATTAAAGATTAATTGACCTGAACAAATCAAAAGACACAGAGAAGGAGATATGAAATCACGAATTTACAAAAGCAATCCGCTAAAGAAGTCACAATTATCCCTAGTTCAAGCTAGGAACAATAGACCATACAGAGGTATATCAATATGGAATGGAAAAGTTTCGATTCACAAAATAAACTACCACTATAAACTATGAAACACGTACACACACCCTAAGCTTGACTATAAAAACACCAAAGAGCACAATGGACACTTGCCTGGATTTGGGGGTATGATCCCCCCATGGAAGGCCTAAAAGAAGTGATGGGTAGAAGCTGCAAATCCCAAGCTTTCTCAATGGCGGGAAACACATTTGAATACTTCAAATACATTTCATAGCTTGCCTGCAGCTCCAATCAACCACACCTTCTCACCATACACATCCAACAACCTCGTCAATTCGTCAACAACACAGCTCACAGTAGCATTATCACCAATCAAAGCACTCATATCTCCATAACTGATCACCACACCACCTCCTCAAACCTCAACTTCACCACCCAATCCTCACAATTATGGACCCACAAACTTGGAAATGTAACTTTCAACACAAATTGAACTCATTCCAGATATATATATCGGCAATACACCTCTGAGCATAGTTGAAGCATACACCCACAATCAGACGATTCCTCCCCTTCTTCTTCCTCACAAGAAATTCCCCAATTCTTCAGCAATTCACATCTCAATTGAAAAACCCAGAAATGGAAAGCTAAAACCCTTGTGACCCAGATCAGATTTATCACTCCTATTACAGAGAACAGTTGCAGAACGATGTCGTTTATAGTGAATTGAGTTACATCCAGTAAAGTACGGACACTTCGTCTAGAGTCACCATACCCATGTCGAACGGTAGGACACGTCAAAAATACGCGTGTTGTGTCCTATTTTTTTAAAATTTACTATATTACTGTGTCGGTGTCAGTACTTCATAAATTATATCAAAGAACCGAATAAATGAGAAATATTTTATAGCATCTTAATTAGAGATATATTGTGAACTTACTTTGTTTGCTTAAATTTTTGAAATTGAAAATAAGAAGTCGCCTTCACTTTAATACAATCAACATAAAGTCATATTCTTTCAAAAACGTGAGATGTGTTTATCATAGATTATTGCAAAATTAAAAGAAAGGTGCAGGTGTGGTGAAACACATGAATAATTTATATAGAGTAACTTTCGTTCAACTTTTTCTTTTTCTTTCAATGAGTGAGACATGCAGGGTTGTATACGAGTAAATATTATTTCAACCTTTTTTCAGAAATTAACAATGCTTTTGACATCAAATTCCTATTTATTAAGGTCTTCTCAGTTCTCACCTTGTTTCGAGTTAAGAAGCTCAAATAAGGTTTTAAAACTAAATCTATAATTTCATATGGACAGAAAGTTACATTTCATTTTCTTTTTCATATTAGCCATAAAATATTAATCCTTTGTCCTCCAATAATAGTCCTAGTGGACTTTTTGACTTTTAAAGATAAGTATATTTTGTTATATTAATATTAAATAATATTTTAATTTTATCCTTGTATGATTAAAAAAAAAAAAAAGTTTGTAGGGTCCGATACTTATTTAAAATTAATGGAAGAAAGGAACTTTGGGAGATTTGAAACTATACCACTATTTTGGGACTGTTAAATGGAAAAAATGAATTATTAATATGCAAGGAATTGAATAATGTTTCGTGATTAAAATAATATTGCATTGCCATTTCATACTCCATCACTGTACGCATTTAATTTTCTCGTCCACTCACTAAATTAATAAAAATACATAAATAAAAAGATCTTTAGATGATCCGAACTTAACTTGGGGAGGTTGTGTTTATCAAAGTTGGGTGCAACCATGGATTCTAAATTGGGTGCAGGTGAAAAGAGGAATGGTGGAAGACGTGGAAGATCGTGTGTGTTTGTTAAAATGGTGATATTTTATTTAATACTCAAAAAATATATATAAATAAAAATATTAAAATTTTGGGTTTTTAATTATTTTATCATAAATTTGAGTCATATTGAACTAAATTATTAAGATTTTAGGTCTTTCATATAAAGAACCTAAACATCAAATTATTATTTCAGTCCAAAAATTTATAACACATACATGATTATAATCGTAGTAAAATCGTACTAAATTGTATAAAATCATAAAATCATTTCATAATTGGAATCGCAATTCTGATAATAACTATGGGTGAATGTTTGGTTCGGAATGGAATGGAAGACTTTAGAATAATGTGTTGATACCAAAATAGAAGGCTAACAAGGGCTTCAAATAGCCCATCCGAGATATTTTCACATTATCTTCTTACCCTTTCAGAGGCCCAAGAGAGACATGATGGGGCTCCCAATAAAAAGCAAAGAGACCACTAGAGATAATCCAATTGGTGCACAGTTGGGGCACAAATTCATGTCCAGGACTCCAGATGGACTTAAATATCTAAGTATATCTATTAGCTCTTAAAATCTAGGGTTATTATCAGTAAATCTCATATTATTTTAAAATGGATCAATTAAATTTCTCTATTCTAGAAAACTCCCATATTATTATCAAATTATATCAATTTGCTCACTTTCCTACAATTTCGGACAAAACTACCCCCAAAACTAGAGGGGGGTTTACTGAGAAATGGATATTTTTTAATTTATTCCGGAAAAAAAAAACATTAATGGAAAAATAAATTATTTTTGGAACTAACAATTAGGGTACAATATAAAAAATATTTTGAACTACAAATGAGATTTTTTTTTTCCATTTTTAACTTATTTTTATATTTTACTATAAACGAAAAAAAAATTGATTTATGCCTAAATAAAAAATTAATGCATCAATATTTGTTTTTGAACTACCAATTAAGATAAAAAAAAAAAAAAAGTCCGAAATATAAAAAAAATAAAATAAAATCATACAACCAATTAGATTTTTTTTTTCGTTTTTAAATTTCGATTTTTATATTTCACTATAAACGAATAAAATATTGATTTACTCATAAATAAAAAATTAATTTCAAAATATTTTATTTTAGAACTACCAATTGAAGGGGGGTTCAATACAATTTATATTTATATTAGGAACCAATTCTATTTTTGATTATGAAGAGAATCAAAACAAGATTTGAACAGGAGGAAAACACAAGACTAAATGAAGAAGCAATTCATAGGAATAATGTCTGTCTTTGCACATGGATGGAGCTCTCTATATATAGGCTCGAGGGTCCCCTCGATTACTGAACCTCATGACAGGATATGATTTGACACGTGTAGGGGTGGCAATGGGGCGGGTCGGGGCGGGTATCATATTCCCATCCCCGAACCCGGTTTAATTTCCCCGCCCCACGACCCTGCTGGATCTGAACCCCAACCGCGCCGCCTCCGCCGGCGCCGCCATGGACCATGGTGAATTGAGCATCGCCGCCTCCGTCCATGGTGGTGGCCCAACCCGTCCGCATTAGGGCTTGATCTACCAAGTCCTTGTCTGTGCTCGTACGGCTTGACAAACATTCCAGTGCTGCAGCCATGGCTCGACTCAAACCAAACGTGGTTCGAAACAGGGTTCTAGAGAGAGAATTTTCTAGATAGAGAAAGTAGTGGTGGGTTGGTTCTATAGAAAAGAGACTCAACTGTAGAAATATATACATATATTGTCCTATATGAGTTCAAAAAAAGATGTGACAATTTTGCCATCCCACATGGTGTAATTGATATGTGTAGATATAGGTAAGGTCAAAGCCATCCCACAATCAGAGAGAATATTATGAGTCAGAACTAAGATTTGGAAAGAGACAGATTCAGCTAGGCAAGGTCATTCACCTAAAATAAAGTTGATCGTCCTTTTTCATTTTTTTTATTACGCTAGCCTATTAACCTTTTCAGTAACAATTTGACAAGTCATACACATATTTCCCTATATATATATATATATATATATATAGCTATACATATTCTGGGTGGGGTGGGGTTGACCCATACCCGCCCCGTTTATAATCGGGAATTTTTTTTTGCCCCATAACCACCCCGATAAATGGGATTGGGCGGGGCGGGTCCCTATCGGGGCAGATTTATTTGCCATCCCTAGACGCGTGCTTCTAAAGTCAACAATAATAGGTGATATTGAACAAAGTATTAAATGAACATTTAATGCTTCTGCCTCAACCTCATCATTTCCTTTAGCTTGTTGTCATCGGATCTTTTGAATTTTCAACAATCTTAAGTGCTAGATCGATTGAATCAATTGCGTCTTTTAGTTAGATCTTCACGATTCCTTCTTGTGTTTTTATCCTCCAATCCAAAATACCTGCTTGATTCCCTAAGGCATGTATGAGAGATGTTTCCAATGTTGTCATCTCCTTATTGTTGTCGATTCAACTTGCTCGATATGTGTTATGTTATTTACAACACCTACAGTTAGCCCCCATGCACGTGGGCGCATATGACTGGAAAGAGCCCAAATCTCTTTTTTTTCACCTCCCATTTCTCTAAGGGGAATATTTAGGAAAATATCACTATCCTTTTTGTTGAAATTATTTTAAATAAGATCAGTTTTCCATCACGTGGAGCTATTATCAATGAGGTCAGTAAACTTAGAAAGATCAGACGGTAATGCATTTGAGGATATAAAAAGATTGACTTGGTCAAGAAGCCACAGATCAACTTTGCAATTCACTTTTTTCCCATTTGCAATTTTCCATCTCCATCCTTTTTCAATCACAAATTTAGCAGCCGTTATCCCTTTCCAAACCCAATAAGCATATGTACTACATATGGACTGAACGAAAGAACTTTTTGGAAAATATTTTTGTTTATAATTTTTATAGAGAAGAGAATTATCTCCCACCTCCATTCTCCAAGCCAATTTAGCTAAAAGGGCGTAATTGAATACTTCCACATCTATAAAACCCAAACCACCTATTTCCTTTGACTTGCACAACTTTTCCCAATTGATCTATTTGATTTGATTACCTTTCTCTCTACCGCACCACCAAAAGTTCATCATTTTTCTGGCTTAGGGACTTGCAAGTAGAGATTGGGAGTTTAAAGCATGCCATTGCATAGTTTGGGAGGGCAACAAGAGTAGATTTAAGGACAACTCTCCTAGCCCTTGAAAGCATATCACCCTTTAAATTTCTAACCTTTTTAGCAACACGTTCTTCCAAGAATCTGAATGATAAAAATTTTGACCTCCCTATGACTGAAGGCATTCCAAGATAAGTATTGTTCCACCCTTCCTCATTAATGCCCAAAATTTTGCAGAATTTTTCCTTATCTTCCCTCTTTGTATTTGAGCTGAAAAAATACCAGTTTTTTCATAGCTAACCATCTGACCTGAAAGAAGCTCATATTTATTTAGAATGTTCTTCATATTGTTGAATTCATTATTGGTTGCTTTAAAAAACAAGATTGTATCATCAACAAAAGTAAATGAGAAATAACAGTCACTTGATGATTGAGTTTTATATCACTAATTTGTTTTTGTTACAATGCATTATGAAGTATGATAAATAATCCTTCAGAGCAAATTAATAAGAGGTATGGTGAGAAGGGATCACCTTGTTTTAGGCCTCTTGAAGGATTAAATAATTTACCCACTTCACCATTGATTTTCACTGAATAGGACACAATGCATAACTATATCAACCCACTTGAGATGAAACCCCATCTTCAACATCATTATCTCAAGAAAATCCCACTCAACACTATCGTATGCCTTTGGCATGTCAAGCTTGAGAGCTAAATAGCTATTCTTCCCGCCCTTTCGATTATTCAAATAGTGCATCAGTTCTTGACCAATCAAAATGTTGTCATGAATCAGCCGGGGACGAAAGTATTTTGGTTGAAACAAATGACATTGCAAAGAGATATAGGCCGAAATTGGTTTATCTTGGAAGAACTTTTAATTTTTGGGACCATCACCATTTGAGTATATTTAAACATTGAATTCTAGAAGTGTTGGAAAAATATTGGTTGAAGCCACTTACAATATCTTCTTTTAGGATATCCCAGTTGAATTGAAAAAATAGTGGGGCGAAGACAGAGAGGGTCGGTATTCATATAAGCAGTTATTTTCTCCCGAACAATGGTGTCTCAAGAAACATGAGGTCTCATGTTCAATTTTTACACTATGTACAAATAATTCGTTAGGGCCACGACCGCGGACATAGTCCGAGCCTTACCCGATTTTTTTTTTTTGGAGGGGAGGGTCGCCTTGCACGTGTCCTGTGGATTAGTCAAAGTGCGCGTAAGCTGACCCCGATATCATGGTTATCAAAAATAATATAAAAACAATGGTGGGGGTGGGGGTGAATAAGTGTAAAATAACGAGAACATGCAATTACCTATTGAGTGCAATAATAAATATGGTGATATAGACACTTTATATTTTGGTAAAGTAAAATTAATATTATCCTATAAAAAATTAAATTTATAAAACATTATTTCGGAAGCATTGGTAAAAAAACCCTTAGAATTTAGTTTTTAGTTGTATATTGATTTAGTATATATTAACAATCAACCATATATATATAAATATAACCTTTGTTTTGATTGGAGTATATTTTTCGTGAAATTGATTGATTAGCGGTATATACATTAAAACCTGATTGGCATGTGCAATCCACAGCTCCCTCCTAAAGTAGAATTTTTCTCTCTGCACTGCAAACCACCTAGTGGTGGTAACAAACTCACGGCAAAATTCCTTCTTCCTTCCCACTCCACTCCACTCACATACACACACACACACACACACACACCGGTAAGACCATGATCAAAATCATGCGGCCATAATGCATTCACCATCAGACAACACACGACTATGATGGATTAGGTGTGTATACTCTCGTCATACACCAGAGCAATATATTGTTCGCCAATTAAGAAGTGATAAGTGTCTCATTTCCTCTCTATATAACACTACCATTACCCTCAAACACATTATAGAGTATTTTCTCATACACACTCTCAAATGGCATACAGAGTCCTTATAAAGCGTTATTCTCCTGTAGTTGCAAGCGCTTTCGGTCGTTCCCGTTCAATGATGCTAGGTCCTATGGTCTCCCCATCACCCCTCCGTTCATCACCATCCACCACAGTCCCTAGCTGGGTCTCGTCGTTTTCACGCACCTTCTCAACACCGTCCTTTCTCGCATTTCTTACCTCCCAAGGTATACACCATGAACTCTCTCTCCACCACCATACTATTCTGTATGTATGTAATTTTATATATTAGTACTTTGTGTTCAAACGGAGTATTCCAACTCACGCATCCAACTCACCACCAATTGGTGAGTTGGTAGTGTTGAATCGAATACATTGGTCAGTACTCCAACTACAGACTCTCCTCCTCTGCCAATTCGACCTTCGGAGTTGTCTCCGATTGAGTGTCGTTGAAATAGAGTATTCCAACTCACGCGTCCAACTCACCACCGATTGGTGAGTTAGGAGTGTTGAATCGAATACATTGGTCAGTACTCCAACTACATGTTAGGATTTGATAAAAACCCTTGATGATATATGTGATGACATGTGTGGAGGTTAAGAAGAAAAATTGAAATTAGTCTTCATCATGAATTGCATCACATGGTAAATGTGGTACAAAATACTATAATGGTCAAAAGTTGTGGGTAGTCATCAAAGTTGAATGAAGAAGATTGAAAGCCATCTTTGTTGAAGGAAATTAGGCTGCCTGATTTTGGTGAACATTGGAGGCCTATAAAAGGCCTTAGCTCTTCATTGTTAGAATGTATCCAAAACATGTAATGACTTCTTAAACATGTAAATATTGTGGGAGCATTTGGCTCCCCAATATGGGTATTACGGGTGTGCTTTATAAATGAGTATTTTTCTTGGGATCATGTATCCAATTCCATAGAGAGAAAATTGGGTGAGCAATTGGAGTATGGGTTTTGGGTGAGAGGAAAATTACTGAGAGCATGGTTGTAACATTTTCCACATAGTGCTATTTCTCTGGTTGTCTTTGACAACGACAGTGGTTTTTCTCTGGTTTGGAGTTTTCCACTATAAATCTTGTGTGTTGTTTTTCTATTTCTCAGTTCTTTGAAATTCTGCAAAGGAGGATCCTGTGATTGTCCAAATGATCCAAATTTCCTAACAATTGGTATCAGAGATTTGGTTCCTTGGTGTACTTTTGGTGGTGGATCCCGATGATCCAGAGAAGCCAGTTTCAAAGTACGAAAGCAGATATGTCAAGAAGTTGTTTCTAACTCCGTCGAGTTTGAGGTGGAGAAATTTGATGAGTAAATTGATATTGACTTGTGGCAAATGAAGTCAATGATAGTCAATCTGGTTTACACAGGGATTTGAAGGTGTGGGCAATCTTGGCACCTGAAGAAAAAATTATCGGTGGAGCTGGTTCGGCAAGTTGCTCCAAAATCAGTAAATGGAGATGTTGATATTGTCGTCAGTAGTGGGTCTCTTTTCTCCATAAGAGACCGTGGTGATCCTTTTGGCATGTTATTTATCTCCAGATTGCCATGAAAGAAGACGTGTTACTGCTAGTGGGTCCACAAATTTGCACACGGGCATTGGTTATTGTTGATGCAAGGTGTGTGGTGGAGTTGATGTCGATGACTGATGAACTTCCAGGAAAGCCAATGTGGAAGTTGCACCATAATATTTTAGCGGGTTAGTTCGACATGAGCCGAGGTAAAATTCTTAGAATGATTGATTCTAAGTGTGTGAACTCTTTATGGTGGAGTATGATAATTCTCTATGTTGAGAATTATCACTGTTGGTGAACACAGTGTTTGTAGCAGAAGTTATGAAGAATTTTTGCCAAAGGTGAAGATTGTTAGGATTTGATAAAAATGTTTGATGATAAATGTGATGACATGTGTGGAGGTTAAGAAGCAAAATTGAAATTAGTCTTCATCATTAATTGCATCACATGGTAAATGTGGTACAAAATACTACAATGGTCAAAAGTTGTGGGTAGCCATCAAAGTTGAATGAAGAAGATTGAAAGTCATCTTTGTTGAAGGAAATTAGGCTGCCTGATTTTGGTGAGCATTGGAGGCCTATATAAGGCATTGACTCTTCATTGTTAAAATGTATCCAAGACATGTAATGACTTCTTAAACATGTAAATATTGTGGGAGCATTTGGCTCCCCAATATGAGTATTACGGGTATGCTTTGTAAATGAGTATTTTTCTTGGGATCATGTATCCAATTTCATAAAGAGAAAATTGAGTGAGCAATTGGAGTATAGGTTTTGGGTGAGAGGAAAATTACTGAGAGTGTGGTTGTAACAATTTTCCACATAGTGATATTTCTCTGGTTGTCTTTGACAACGACAGTGGTTTTTCTCTGGTTTGGAGTTTTCCACTATAAATCTTGTGTGTTGTTTTTCTATTTCTCAGTTCTTTGATATTCTGCAAAGGAGGATCCTGGGATAGGGAATTTGTGATTGTCCAAATGATCCAATTTCCTAACACTACAAACTCTCCTCCTCTTCCAATTCGACCTCCAGAGTTGTCTTCGTTTAAGTATCGTTGAAACAGAGTATTCCAACTCATTCGTCCAACTCACCACTGATTGGTGAGTTGGGGAATGTTGAATCAGATACATTGGTCGTAGTCCAACTACAGACTCTCCTCCTCTGCTCATTCGACCTCCGGAGTTGTCTCCGAGTGTTGAAACGGAGTATTCCAAAGAAGGTTTAAGCGGAAAAGTAGTCCAACTCACCACCGATTTGTGAGTTGGAGTGTTGAAATTGTGACATAGGCAATGGTTCACGGTCCAACTCAGCACCTATTGGTGAGGTGGTGTGTTGAATGGGAGAAATAGTCCAACTCCGATTGGTGAGATGGTCAAACTCACCAAATCGGTGAGTTAGACCATGTGTTGGGCAACTACCGATTCAACTCTCGGGTGAGTTGGACCCCTGGCGATTCAACTCGAGACTCCTGGCGAGTTAACTCGGTTAGTCACCAAATGCACCCCCTTTTTCTGATTTTTTATTATTCTCGAATTTTAGTAATTAATTGACATTATTGAATGAATTGGTGTTTTTTTTTATCTCGCAGAGGGAAAATCTAGTGAATTGGTCCATGTCTTCGATCATAGTAAGATGTTCACGGTGGATGTCACTTTTGAGGCCACGATTTTCAAGCTGAAGATGCCAGGACATAGTAAGAGTGATATATCTGTCTGTGTTGAGAAACATCGTGTGTTATTCAAACCCTATGACATTCTAGTCATTGAGGGAGTTGAACCCCCAAAATGGGAGGATATTGTTTTGTTCTTCATTAAGGATAATAAAATTTTGGATCCCGAAGAAGTATCTTCCCTCTTTGTATTTGAGCTGAAAAAATACAATTTTTTTCATAGCTAACCATCTGACCTGAAAAAAGCTCATATTTATTTAGAATGTTCTTCATATTGTTGAATTTATTATTGGTTGCTTTAAAAAACAAGATTGTATCATCAGCAAAAGTAAATGAGAAATAACAGTCACTCGATGATTGAGTTTTATACCACTAATTTGCTTTTATTACAGTGCATTGTGAAGTATGATAAATAATCCTTCAGAGAAAATTTAGAAGAGGTATGGTGAGAGGGGATCACCTTGTTTTAGGCCTCTTGAAGGATTAAATAATTTACCCACTTCACCATTGATTTTCACTGAATAGGACTCAATGCATAACTATATCAACCCACTTGCGATGAAACCCCATCTTCAACATCATTATCTCAAGAAAATCCCACTCGACCCTATCGTATGGCTTTGGCATGTCAAGATTAAGATCTAAATAGTTATTATTCCTTCCCTTTCGATTCTTCAAATAGTGCATCAGTTCTTGACCAATCAAAATGTTGTCATGAATCAGCCAGGGACGAAAGTATTTTGGTTGAAACAAATGACATTGCAAAGAGATATAGGCTGAAATTGGTTTATCTTAGAAGAAATTTTAATTTTTGGGACCACCACCATTTGATTATATTTAAACATTGAATTCTAGAAGTGTTGGAAAAAAATTGGTTGAAGCCACTTACAATATCTTCTTTTAGGATATCCCAATTGAATTGAAAAAATAGTGGGGCGAAGACGGAGAGGGTCGGTATTCATATAAGCAGTTATTTTCTCCCGAACAATGGTGTCTCAAGAAACATGATGTCTCATGTTCGATTCTTACACTAGGTACAAACAATTCGTTAGGGCCACGACCGCGGACTTACCCAATTTGTGGGGGGGGGGGTCACCTTACACGGGTCCCGTGAATTAGTCAAGGTGCGCGTAAGCTGGCCCAAATATCATAGTTATCAAAAAAATAAAAATAAAACAATGGTGGGGGTGGGGGTGAATAACTGTAAAATAACGAGAGCATGCAAGTACGTATTGAGTGCGATAATAAATATGGTGATATAGACACTTTATATTTTGGTAAAGTAAAATTAATATTATCCTATAAAAAATTAAATTTATAAAACATTATTTGGGAAGCATTGATAAAAAACCCCTTAGAATTTAGTTTTTAATTGTATATTGATTTAGTATATATTAACAATCAACCATATATATATATATAATCTTTGTTTTGATTGGAGTATATTTTTCGTGAAATTGATTGATTGGCGGTATATACATTAAAACCTGATTAGCGCGTGCAATCCACAGCTCCCTCCCAGAGTAGAATTTTTCTCTCTGCACTGCAAACAACCTGGTGGTGGTAACTAACTCACGGCAAAATTCCTTCTTCTTCCTTCCCACTCCACTCAAATACACGCACACACTCACCGGTAAGACCATGATCAAAATCATGCGGCCATGATGCATTCACCATCAGACAACACACGACTATGATGGATTAGGCGTGTATACTCTCGTCATACACCAGAGCAATATATTGATCTCTAATTGAGAAGTGACAAGTGTCTCATTTCCTCTCTATATAACACTACCATTACCCTCAAACACATTACAGAGTATTTTCTCACACACACACTCTCAAATGGCATACAGAGTCCTCATGAAGCATTCTTCTCCGATAGTTGCAAGCACTTTCGGTCGTTCTCCTCACGCGTCCAACTCACCACCGATTGGTGAGTTGGGAGTGTTGATTCGGATACATTGGTCAGTACTACAACTACAAACTCTCCTCCTTTGCCAATTCGACCTCCGGAGTTGTCTCCGTTTGAGTATCGTTGAAACAGAGTATTCCAACTCATGCGTCCAACTCACCATTGATTGGTGGTGAGTTGGGGAATGTTGAATCGGAGACATTGGTCGTCGTCCAACTACAGACTCTCCTCCCTTGCTCATTCGACCTCCGAAGTTGTCTTCGAGTGTTGAAACGGAGTAGTCCAAAGACGGTTTAATCAGAAAAGTAGTCCAACTCACACGGTCCAACTCACCACCGATTGGTGAGTTGGAGTGTTGAAACCGAGACATAGGCAGTGGTTCACGGTCCAAATCACCACCTATTGGTGAGGTGGTGTGTTGAATGGGAGAAGTAGTCCAACTTTGATTGGTGAGACGGTTCAACTCACCAAATCGGTGAGTTAGACCGTGTGTTGGGCAACTGCCGATTCAACTCGGGTGAGTTGGACTCCTGGCGAGTCAACTCGGTTAGCACCCCCTCTTTCTGATTTTTTTATTATTCTCGAATTTTAATAATTAATTGGCATTATTGAATGAATTGGTGTTTTTTTTTTATCTCGCATATTGAAAATCCAGTGAATTGGTCCTTGTCTTGGATCATAGTAAGATGTTTACGATGGATGTCACTTTTGAGGCCACAATTTTCAAGCTGAAAATGCCAGGACACAGTAAGAGTGATATATCTGTCCGTGTTGAGAAGCATCAGGTGTTATTCAAACCCTATGACATTCTAGTCATTGAGGGAGTTGAACCCCCAAAATGGGAGGATATTGTTTTCTTCTTCATTAAGGATGCTAAAATTTTGGATCTCGAAGAAGTAGCTATGGGCGATGATGGCGTTAAGAAACGCTATCAGTACCACCATTACGTACTTTAGCATGGAATCGATGAAGTTGATCAAATTAAGGCCAAGTTTGAAGGGGAAATTCTGACTGTGGAGATCCCGAGGGTGACGCTGAAGAAACCGAAGGAGGAAGTCATCCAAATTAAGGTGGAGTAGGAGTACTGAATATAAGGGACAATTTTAGTTTTGCTTAATGGATGTTTTATCTGTGGATTGTAGAAACGCTATCAGTACTACCATTATATTTTGTTTGCATGGTTATAATTTTCAGTCTTTTCCCAATGATGACTTGATGTATGTGCAGCGGTCCTTATAAGTTTTAATACGGTTTCCAATATTTCAATTATGTGATTATTTGGTTCTTCAGAAAAAAAGAAGGAATCAAGGATCAAATTAGTCAATTGCCAGACGAAATCCTCATTACCATTCTGTCTCTTTTAGAGCTTAAGGAAGCAAGTATTATCTCTCACATATGGAGATATGTAACTGGAAGTTTGAACTTTGATGCAAAGACGTTAGTTTTGATTGATAATAACAGTTATATATCTTTTCAACAGTTGCATATGAAGGCCTACCACCTGCCCTGTATGTATTATTGTGCAATATCTTTTCCAGCCTACAATAGTTTCCTAAAAAGTTGGATAAGAAAAAAAAATGAATAAAAAGAAAGGGGGAATGGTGGAAAAACATTTTTCAAGACACAGTATATATAATTCAAGCATCTAGAGGTGACCACTTTAGGTAAGGAAAATATTTCTAAATGGTTGTTAACAACTTTGAAGATGAATGCCAACAACTCATCGCAAAGCAAAACTTGATATGATATATGTGAAACGGAAAAATTAAAGTAGTTGAACTGCAAATTAGTAAAAGTTAAGAAAAATATGAGAAAGAATAAGAAGAAAATATACCTTGAGATGTCTTGGTGTTGTGCAGAAGAAAAGATAAATAGTTTCTCCTGTGGCTCTGATTGCAGCAGGAGTATTTGATCATCGCTCCTCTAATCTGTTGTTTAAAACGCTTTTTATTACAAAAAAAATTAGAATAGACATGTTTTTTCTACAAGAGTGTCCAATTCAATTGATTCGACTGGCCTGGTCAATTAGTTTCTTACTAGTATCTTCACATCGGCAGTATAGTAAGATAGTCGATAATGGTCTGTTGGCTTGGTTTGGTTCCAAGAAAGGATTCGATATTTTCGTGGTGGAGTCTGCTTGTGATCCCCCAGTACCCCATCTCTCTGTTACACACACAGTGAATTTAATTATTTGTTCATATTGATGTATTGTTGGTCCACGGAGGTGCGTGAAAAGCAGGAGACTAACCTCAATGTCAAGTTCCATGTTGTTGCTCTTCCTTCTCACTTTTCAGTTGTTAATTCTGAAGATTGACAGTTAGTTTCACATTGACAATGCATCACATACAATCCAAATCACAATTTCTGTTCATCGTGGAGCTTAATGAATTGATATGTATGGGTCTGTGTGTGTGTGTTCTCATAGTTTCTTCCTTCTTGGGTTGGGTCCAATGTCTCTACATAGGTGGTCATTGCAGCAGTATATTTTTTCAACACATTCACACAAGACCATTTGTTCATAGCGGGACATGCAAATTTCCCCTTCCTCCACGTTTTCTTATATTTCTTTATCTTGTATTAAATATTTTTTTTTATTGTTGTAGGGGGAGTTACTTTCAACAGTGGAGGTTTTAGTTCCTTCAAATGGAAATTGACTAGAAAAGGACAAGGAAGCCTTTGTCAAAGTTCTTGGCAAGAGGCTCAAGGTGGCTTGGGGTATGGAGTGAAGCTCCCACCAACCTGAGTTAATGTGGAGCTATAGATGGAAAGGAAGTTCAGGATTGCGGCAGAAAAGAGATATGATGAAAGCTAGTACGCTACTAATATTCAATATTTCGTTACAAAAAATTTTCAGTAACAAAAATATACCGTCACAACGCCGTCGGATTCTCTAGTGTGACAAGTCATTGCATTCGTCACTAATACTTACTAATCGTGACGAAATAATTAATGTAGGGAAAAAATATATTAGTGACATCTTTTTATTCCATAACAATTTGATTAGTTATTTGTGACACTTTCTTAGATATCATAAATACTTCTATTTTGACAACATTTTCCATCACTGATAGTCTACTATTTGTGATAATAATTTGTTATCACAATTAAGATATGCATTTGTGACGGAATTTTTCTGTTACAATTAATACAATATTTGTGATGTTATTTTATGTCACAATTATCTGTACTTGTGACAATTTTTTAGAGGTTATTATATTTTGGAAATATCCTGTCATCACAAATCTAAATATTTAACAATCTAATACACAATACAATATGAAAATTATTATTCACATCAAACAATCACGTAAAAGTTATAAAGAATCCACCACTTTATAGACTTATACCTCACTTGAATATGTCTATTCATTTTCTTATTAGAATATGCTTGTCTCACAAGATCAATTGCTGCCTTACAATCACAATGTATAGGTATCATATGAATTGATTTTTTCACCAAAGGTATATCCAATAACAGATTTTTAATCCATTCACCTTCAACACAAGTTGTATCTAAAGCTATAAGTTCAAATTCCATTGTACTTCTAGATATAATAGTCTGTTTTTTGGATCCCCATGATATTGTAGCTCCACCCAAAAGAAATACGAAACCAGTTGTGGACTTAACCTTTAGATTATCTATAATCCAATTAGCATCACTATAACCTTCCACCAAATCTGGAAAACCTTTATAACATAGAGTTTTCTCAATAGTTCCTCTTAGGTATCTAAAGACTCGCTCTAAAGTTGGCCAATGATCTCTACTTGGGTTATGAGTGTATCTACTAAGCCTTCCAATAGCATATGCAATATCAGGCCTAGTTTTATTTTCCTAGTATAATAAAGACACTATCATATGTGAATATTCGAATTGAGACACAGGATCACCATTATTTTTCTTTAAATGCATATTAGGATCATAAGGAGTTGATACGAGCTTACTGTCAAAGTAATTAAATTTTCTTAACATCTTCTCAATTGTGTTAGATTGACTTATAGTAATGCCTTCCACTGTTTTCTAAATTTTCATCCCTAAGATTATAGAGGTTTCTCCTAAATATTTCATATCATAACTCCTAGACAAGTATGCCTTGATATCTTTTACTATTTCTAAGTCAGTACCAAAAATCAGTATATCATCAACATAAAGGCATAAAATCACATGTGCTCCATTATTCTCTTTATAGTATAAACATTTATCATTCTCATTTATTTTGAATCCATAATCCAAAATAACTTTGTCAAACTTTTCATACCATTGCTTAGGAGCTTGCTTAAGCCCATGCAAAGATTTTACTAATTTACATACCTTGTGTTCTTGGCCTTTCACTATGTAACCTTCGGGTTGTTCCATATAAATTTCTTCATCTAAATCCCCATTCAATAAAGCGGCATTCACATCCATTTGATGTATTACTAAATTATGTATGGATGCTAGAGCGGTCAAAATCCTAGTAGTAGTTATAGAAGACACAGGCGAATAAGTGTCAAAATAATTTATTTATTTCTTTTGAGTAAATCCCTTAATGACTAATCTGACATTATACTTATCTATACTTACATCTGGTTTCAGCTTCTTTCTATATACCCATCTACAACCAATAGCTTTATTTCCAGGAGGCAAATCATTTAGCACCCAAGTATTGTTATGAATTATTGATTCAAACTCACTGTTAATTGTTTCCTTCCAAAAAGGGGCATCAAGAGAAGACATAGCTTCTCCATAGTTGTTGGGCTCTCCTTCAAATATAAATGTTAAGAAATCTTCTCCAAACGTTTTCTGTATTCGAGGTCTTTTGCTCCTTCTAAGTTCAACATGAAATTCATATTCGTTTTATAAACCTATACTTGATAAAGGTTTCTGAAAACTAGAGGTTCCAACTATTTGATTTGGTAATCTGGTCTTAAATGGAAATATATTTTCGAAATAGGTAGCATCCCTAGACTCTATTATTGTATTATTTGATATTTCATTTACTTCTGAATTGAATATTAAAAACCTGTTAGCACTACTATTTTGAGCATAACCTATAAAAATACAATCTACTGTCTTAGGTCCTATTTTCCCTTTTTTAGGTCGAGGTATAGGCACTTTAGCCAAACACCCCCACACTTTTAGAATTTTAATGTTAGGAGTTCTTCCTTTCCAAATTTCATAAGGTGTTTTTTCACTATCTCCAACAGTAACCCTATTAAGTATAAAGCATGATATGAGCATAGCTTCCCCCCACAAATTATCGGGTGCACAAGAACTAGTTAGCATAGCATTTACCATATCCATCAACGTTCTATTTTTTCTTTCAGCTACACCATTAGACTGAGGTGAATAAGGAGGAGTAACCTCGTGTATAATTCCATTTTCTTCTCAAAAAGTACCAAAAACATTCCATGTGTACTCTCCTCCTCTATCAGACCTAAGTCTTTTAATCTTTTTCTCTTGTTGATTTTCAACTTCAGTTTTGTAAACTTTAAATCTATCAAACACCCGTCCTTTGTTTTCATCAAATACACATAAGCATATTTTGAGCAATCATCAATAAAGGTTACAAAATATTTCCTTCCACCTCTAGTTGGAGATCTATTTGAATCACATACATCGCTATGGATTAATTCTAACAACATAGTACTCATGTCAATAGATTTGAAAGCTTTCCTAGGTTGTTTCGCTTGAACATATATCTTACATTTTTGCTTCAAATCAATACTAGTCTTCGGAACCAAATCTAAATCCATTAACCTTCAAATCTAAATTTTTTTAAAACAATTACGATCAAAACACACATGTACATTAGCTCCAGAGTCTAACCACCAAACTTTATCATGATAAGTATAATTAAAAATTGGATTTATCTTATACCTTAGAGAGTTTTTCATATGAACCTTCCTGATCCACTAACATACTAACTTGAGCTCTGGAATCCTTTTGACGTTGATCTCCCTTGGGCTTGGGCTTCTAAACTTCAGTCTTCTTATAGAGACAATCTCTGGCCTTGTGGTTATTCCTCCCCACAAACATAGCAAGGATTATCCTCATATCCCTTAGTGTTTTTGAATTTATTCTCCGGACGGTTTTGAAAATTCTTGCTAACATGTTTCTGGTAATGGGTATTACTAGTTGTGCCTTTAAAATCCCTTCCTCTATGGTTAAAGCAATTCCTAGTGTTCTCCACAAGGTTGACGTTAGTAGTATTTTCGTGTTCTTTAGTATCATTCGACCTATGTAAATCTTCAACTCTGAGTGAATTTATTACATTAACTAACGTAAGATCTCCTTGTTTGTGCCTTAGGGACTTGGCAAAACCAGACCAAGAAAGTGGTAACTTTTCAATCAGACAAGACACTTTAAAATCCTCACTCAACTTAGTTCCTTTCTTTTCCACTTTCTTGAGATGCTCCTGAAACTGATGAATCTGGGCACTAATTTTTTTATCTTCCACCATTTTATAATTGGTGAAGTTTCAGACTTCGAATCTTTCTACACCAGCATCTTCAATACCATACTCTGCTTCTAAAGCATTCCAAAGGTCTTTAGCACTCAAAATTCTATTATGACAATGATATTCAATTTGATCAACAGTTAACCCTGAGGACAACTCTACGTTACCTTGAGATTCTTCTAAGGCAGACGTTAACCCTAACACAGTCAACTAGTATTTTAATTGTTTCTGCCATCTTCGAAAATTCGCACCACTGAATTTTTTTGGTTTGATTGTACTAGCCTCTTCGTACTTAGACATTTTCTTATTAGATGTTTTCTAAAACACAAAGGCAAACAAGGATATCAAAGAATCTGTAGAAAACTAAAAGAAATCTGTTACTTGTTAATTCAAAAATATCAAAATATTCTTCGACTCAAATAACAATAATGCAACAAATTTTCTTATATTAAATAAGCAACACAACAAATTCATATAGATTAGAGTAAGTTATAAAGTAATGGACACAAAGAAACTAATACTGATTGAGGAATCAATATATGAAATTAATTATAATGGTCAGAGAATTTAAGACTCATTGAATAATGGATGGTAATGGTCATGTAATTAAGATACATGATTACCAGTTTTAATGGTAGATTTGAATATTAGGATTGTAATTGTTATATAATTCAGATTCATGATTGCATTTAAGAGCAAAGTTTCAAAACTTTACTCCAACAATGCATACATAAATATACATATTTATATATATATATATATATATACATTTCGTGTCTCTAACGGTGTCTTTGCAAGAAAAGTATCTCCCAGGTTGTTGGTTTTCCTTGATGCTTCCATTTAGTATATATGTATATGCGTAGGGGCATACTGAGATAATTATAGAAGCAACTCAATCCCAGGTCTATGTCAGGTTCCATTGCTTCTCATTATTAGTTTTGCTTTATTTGTCATCACTTCCCTCTCTTTTTTTCTTTAGACTAATCAAGTTATCAACCTCAGGTCCTCAACAGAAGAAATTTCTTTGATTAATCAGCCACATAAATCTTCCACTCTTCTTCAACAAGGTGTGTATTAAAACTACACAACTAGAAATATTTACCTCTATGTTACAATTTCTTTGTTGTACAAAATTTGCATTTTTTCCCTGTATCACTATGACCACATGTACTGGCTTACGAACCACCAAAATTTGCCTGCAATGCCTTAACCACCGTAGGACTTGGGACCCATTACAAATGATATCACTATGACCACATGTTAGTAAAAATTGTTCTTCACAATTTTGAGGGCTTGTTTGGTTTATATTTCTGAAAATTATTCTCGATAATTTTAAAAAAATAAAATAATTTTCTGATAACAATAGAAATAAGTTATCTGAAAACAACCATTTTTATAAGAGTTACTTTCAGTAAACCCCGCTATAGTTTCAAAAAATATCACTTTGCATCTCTCCTATACAGAAAACCCCCCTATGATTACCAAAATGTATCAACTTACCCCCCTCCCTATAATTTTTGACCAAAATGCCCCTAAAATTTAATTAAATTCAAAAAAATCATATAAAATTCAAAAAATATATATACATAATTCGTAAAAAAAAATATAAAAATAAAAATAAACATATAAAATTCGAAAAAATATATAAAATTCGTAAAAATATATATAATTCGTAAAAAAACATATAAAATTCAAAAAAAATGTATAAAATCCATAATAAATATATAAATTTTGTAAATACATATATATAATTAAAAAACATATAAAATTCAAAAAAAAAAATTAAAATTCGTAAAAAAACATATAAAATTCGAAAGAAAACATATAAAATTTATAAAAAATATATATATAATTCGTAAAAAATATATAAAATTTTAAAAACTTATAAAATTCGAAAAAACCATATTACCAATCAAATAAAATATCTCAAAAACATAAATATCATTTTAATTTTAATTAGGAATAAAATCATATAACTTTATTATTAAATCACATGAATGGGTAGGTTATGTTGGACCCTCCATATTAAAAAAAGGGTTAGTTCAATCCGCACTTTGTTTATTGCATGGAAATGAAAAAAAGCAATTGACTTATAAAAAAACACTTTTAACACCACAAATTATTTTAAAACTATGACTATACTCTATTGTGACATCTAAATATTTTTGAAAAAAAAAAATCAAATATAGTGGAATAGCACTTTCTTGGATTGTATTATGATTTTCCCAAAAATCAAATATTATGATTTTCCTACCCTTTTTTTTTGGATAATCTTGTTTGAATATACTATTATAGTGTGCCAAAGGATTATATATATATATATATATATATATATATATATATTGAATTTTGTATAATTTTTTATGAATTTTATTTGTTTTTTTCGAATTTTATATGATTTTTTCTATTTTATATATTTATATCGAATTTTATATGTTTTTTAATTTTATATGTTTTTTTAAGAATTATATATATATTGTATGAATTATATATATTTTTTACAAATTTTATATGTTTTTATTTTTTTTATAAATTTTATATATTTTTTACGAATTATATATATATTTACGAATTTTATATATATTTTTTTAATTTTATATTTTTTTTTCGAATTTTATGTATATATTTTCGAATTTTATATGTATTTTTTAATTTTTATATATTTTTGAATTTTATATGTTTTTTTTTTTAATTTAATTAAATTGCAGGGATATTTTGGTCAAAAATTATAGGAAGGGGCAAGTTTATACATTTTGGTAACCATATGGGGATTTTTTGTATAGGAGGAGGGCAAAGTCATCTTTTTTGAAACCACAGGGGGTTTACTGAAATTAACTCTTTTTATAACTAAGCTTTTATAAAACTGTTTTTAAAAATACAAACCAAGCAGACCTACAAAGCAAGAAAAAGAAAAGCATGCTCTTCCAAGTTCTCAAAATTTTCAAGACTAAATCTTTTGAAAACTTTGAAGATTGATTGCTAGAACTCTGAAATGTATAGATTAAGGAGAAACTATTGCATGATTTTGGACTATATAGTCCAGGCCAATGACACCCCAAGATATAAACGATTTTAATTTGCATGTCGAGTTGTAATTGGTTTGAACCAAGTAATTCAAGAGCATAAAAATTTATTTCACTATATATATATATTTTTTTGAATTGGCGGCGGACAGTCCAATTGGAAATCATGAACTAAAATGTCCTGGTAATTCATTTATATCTGGATCGACTCGAGTTCAAACCTAGTAGAATTTGCAACAGAATCAATCATACCTAAACCTTTAACATGGATACATAAATTTCAAGTTGAATTATCTCGTTACCTAAAAGTCGTGTAATTGACTTGCAAAAGACCCCTTCTGATGGCCATGCTCTAATGTACCCTCCTTGCTCTCAAATGGAAGGTCAATGATTCGAGTCTCAGTGGAGACAGTATGTGTAAGTATTCTTACCTTTCAAAAAAAAAAAATATATATATATATATATACTGATGACCCATCTTGATTCTGTGCAGTGAAAATGGACATCATTCAGCCTCTACTTGAATATGTGAAAAACTTATGGGAACAGATTAGGAGATTCATTTGCTATGCCAGAGCACTTGCCAACAGTTTCACAGGGCGCGGTGCAAACGTAACAAAATTCTGTGACAGGAGGGGTGAACATCCGGTGGAGGCCTTCGGATGGGCAGCCACAGACGAATCTGGTGTCCTCTCACCATTCAAGTTCTCCCGTAGAAAAACTGGCGACGAAGAGGTGAAATTCAAAGTGTTGTACTGCGGGATCTGTCACTCCGACCTCCACACCATCAAGAACGAATGGGGAATGACCAAGTACCCTGTTGTCCCCGGGCACGAGATTGTGGGCGTTGTGATGGAGGTGGGAAGAAAGGTAAGGAAGTTCAAGGTCGGTGATAAGGTTGGCGTGGGGTGCATGGTCGGAGCTTGTCACTTGTGCGATGACTGCAACAACAATCTCGAGAACTACTGTCCCAAAATGATACTCACTTACAATTCCACAGACTACGATGGAACGCCTACGTATGGAGGTTACTCCAATATCATGGTCACGAAAGAGCAGTTCATGGTTCGCATTCCTGATAACCTACCTCTTGATGCTGGTGCGCCGCTCCTATGTGCAGGGATAACAGTTTACAGCCCCCTGAGGTACTATGGGCTTGACAAGGCTGGTACACATTTGGGTGTGGTGGGACTTGGAGGCTTGGGACATGTAGCTGTTAAGTTTGCTAAGGCTTTCGGGGCTAAAGTAACAGTGATCAGTACCTCATCTGGGAAGAGGAACGAAGCGATCGAACATCTCGGTGCTGATTCGTTCTTGGTCAGCCGCGATGAAGATCAGATGCAAGCTGCAATGGGGACAATGGACGGTATCATCGACACAGTCTCTGCTGTTCACCTTCTCCTACCATTGCTTCGTCTATTGAAGTGTCATGCCAAGCTTGTCCTAGTTGGGGCACCGGACAGGCCTCTAGAGCTTCCAGTCATGCCTCTACTTGTGGGGAGGAAGATCGTAGCCGGGAGTTGCATTGGGGGAATGAAGGAGACGCAGGAAATGATTGATTTTGCTGCGAAACACAACATAAAAGCGGACATTGAGGTTATTTCAATGGACTATGTCAACACTGCGATGGAACGTCTTCAGAAAGCTGATGTTAGATATCGGTTTGTCATTGACGTGGGGAACACACTGAAAGCTACCTAGTCTGATCCTCGTATCTACTCCATGGTTCCAAAGCTTTTTACCTTATGTGTCGTTATTCATGTTCTGTATCTGGTCTTGGACATTATTTAATCTATGCATCTTATGAACTCTATGTACTGTGCTTGAACTCTGATTCGTGGTCGCTATTGTCAATTATAGAAGCGTTTTATCATTAAACGAGATACATGCATCTATGACGATAATGGCTATGTAGTGAAATAGTAACAATTTAACGCAGAAAAGAAATGGGAAGCGAAGAAGTGGTGTGCTAATATATTATCAATAACTGAAGGAATTGGACAATAAAATAATAGATTACAAATGTAGCTATTGCGATTAAAGAGAAACTAATGTAGAACTACAAAAAGCCTGAAAAATGTGTCGAAGAACATACAGAAAATGGGTACCTTGGATTCTGAGAATTTCAGAAATTTATGGCAGGCGAATAAGGATTAAGAAATAATTGCACCACCTCACAAAATTTGCCGGGAACAGAATGGCGTTGTCGCCTACTGATAAATCAAGAAAACTGGAACTTCCTTGATTATTATGTTGACGGAAAACCATATATATTCTTATGCTCCGATTCTTTCAAGATTTTCTGAGACAGTTTTCATCCTAGGCCGAACCTCGGGGTCTCCCTCGGTGCACACGAGGGCTATATGAAAAGCTGCTAGTACTTCCTTCTTGGCATGCACTTCTTGAAGCAACAATGGATCTACCATATCCGATAACGGATTTTCCTCCTCAAATCCCTTCCTTACCCACTTTACTAGATCCTGCACTTCGGTGGAAGTTGAGGTGGTTGGAGACGAAAGCTCTAGATACTTTCCGGTTAGCAATTCAAGCAAGACAACTCCAAATGAGTACACATCCCATTTTTGGGTAGGTCGGTTACCAGAGACCCGAGCCTCTGGTGCTTGGTACTTGTTGGATTTCTCCTGTTGGGCTGATTTTATATATGGAAGAGCGCCGCCAATAAAGCCACCAGAGGAAGACGGATTGTTGCCGGTTATGTTAACCAGACGGTTAAGGCCAAAATCAGAAATGAAAGGTTGGAATTCATTGTCAAGGAGGATGTTGGTTGGTTTGACATCTCCATGGACAAATTTCCGGGGACTACATTCGTGGAGGTAAGCCAAGCCCCGGGCTGCTCCCTTTGCAATTCTTAGCCTAACTGACCACGAAAGACTTGATGATGGCTGACCAGTTCTCCCTGTAAAAATTATTATCATCAGTTGCAAAACTTGTAGTACTACAGAAAAATATATTTCATAAGATCATTTTATTATTGGTTGAGCTTTAGAAGATTATTGTTTACATATCTGACAGCGTATCAATGCTGAAACACAAAGTGAACATAGTGGGTTAAAGCAACAACTAGATATACCCTGTCCTGTAATGGAATTCAATACATCGAGCTTAATGCTACAATGGTTGATGTTCTTCCACATCAACCTCTGAAACAGTTCTCAAGAATTCTGAAAAACAGTGAAAAGCAGAAAAATGTTTTCAGAAAAAAAAAAAAAAAAAAAAAAAAGTAATTTCTCTGAAAACAGACCTTTTTTTATTATTAACTTTTCTAAAAACAGCTTTCCAAAAAACTGATAAGTGAGATATGAGTGAAGCAACAACAAAAAAAAGGAATCACCATCTAAAGTGCCCCACTTCAAGGGAAAAGTAGCAGTAAAGGCTCATACTCTCATTTAATCCTGAAAGACTGAAGGACAATGTCTAAAAGTAAAAGTCCACCTTTTCAATATACATAAAAGAAAAAAGTAAAAAATTGCAGTACAATCCCACAAGTTTTGCTTCAAAGGAATCTTCATAAAGTAAATTTCATGAATACTAGAAACAAATCAAAGTTTCATAATTTTGAAGATAATCAAAGCACACTCTTTTAAGTCCAAGATAAGCATAAAAAACAACCAAACACAAATGACATTGACACATTGGGGGTCTTAAAATGCTCAAGCCTTAGTTTGGTGCCAAGCCCTAGTGATTGTTCAGATAGTGCTGGCCCACAATTTCATAGCAAGGTACCAACCAGTTGGTGGATTCTGCAACTATGACCAGCTGTGCCTAAGTCTATATGATGCAATGACTTCAATACCACCATAAAGAAGATAATAAATTTCATGGTATTTGATCAGATGAAATTGATATATGATGGCCTTGATATAAATCCAAGCATGGTCATCCCTTATTTAAGTGCCTCAAGACTAGATCCTAAAACTTTGTTTGTTTTTTTAAATTGGTCTACTTTTGAACTTAAAAACATATTTCCTTTACTTGATTTCATTTGAAAACCCTATCAGTTCGAAGTACGTTAACTAATACTTAGCTCCTTCAAAGTCGGTAATTTGTTAATCTAGAGTCCTAAAATTGTTGGGGCTGCTTGGTTTGCGTATCTGAAAACGGTTATCAAGAGCTCTGAAAACACCACAATTATTTTTCGACAACAATAAAAGAGGTTATTTGAAAACAAACATTTTTATATCCGAATTTTCTGAAAAACTCATCAACCAAACAGACTATTTATACAACACAAACCAAGCATGCTCAGCTTCCCACTTGTGTCATAAGTTCACACACATAAGTTCACACACTTAATTCTTCAAGTATTGAACTGGAGTGCTTCAACAAGACAATCATAACACATCTTGGATGCTAAAAATCATCAATTGGGTAGGTCATGGGACTGAGTACTAGTATTTTAAATGAATGATCATTAATGCCTTATGTTATTGCTAAATATTAAAAAACTAATAGTAATAAATCAATAGAACTTGATCCATATCCTATATTCTAAGTCCTAACCAACCCCTAAAAACCCTTCATTTCTCATGTTCTTGTTCTACCAAGGAACAACCATTTATAATTCTCCTCAGTAGCATTAGCTCACATGGTATGATCATTCCATTATGGGTTTTATGATAGCTTCAAAAATTAAACTATATGGCAAACACAAATTTCAAATGTAATCAGTGAACACCAAACAGGAACAATTAAGGACCTTACCACGGAGAGCCGAAGCCAAGTTGCCATTAGAGATGAAATCACTAATGAGAAGCTTCTCATCAGGAGCCCAATAATAAGCCCTCAACCTCACCACATTGGGATGCTTAACCCTCCCGATCGCCTGAATCTCCGCCGTGAACTCCTTATACCGCTGCTCGCCGCCTTCCCCCAACCGCCTCACCGCCACCGGCACCCCATTGCCCAGCACCACCTTGTACACAATCCCCAACCCACTCTTCCCCAACACATAAGCTGATGCCCTCAATAGCTCATCCAGCTCAAAACTAAACCCCTTGTCAATTGCCACCAACTCCCCTTCACCACCGCCGCCGCGGCCAACGCTGCCGCCACCACCACCACCACCGCCCTTGTCTGACTCGGCCTCCGACTCGTTACTCGGAAACCCAGTCACACAACAAGGGCAAGAACACAATAGTCTTTTCTCATTACCCCCAAATTTTCCCCTACTAGTGCAACTACAACTATGTGAGTCTTTTCTCTTCCAATACAAATACACAACAACTAAACCTATAAATGCAACTCCGATCGCGTCGGCGACGGAGATCAGTATGATCAACCCCGGCTTTAGCCGTTGTTTCCGGTCACTGGAGTCAGATTCCGGCGACACATTCTGATTCACCGGCGAGCTTCCGGTGTCATTCTGGCACGATTTTTTTAACGGAAAACCGCACAACGACGGGTTGTCGAGGAACGCCGTCGGACCTTGGTTCGCGAACGAACCGGTCTGGGGAATTTCGCCGGAGAAATTGTTGTTCCGGAGATCGAAGCTCACCGTCATCGGCAAATCCCCCATGGATTTGGGAATTTTTCCTGCGAAATGATTGAAGGAGAGATTTAGGGTTTCCGAGAGCGATTTCAGCTCGCCGATGTCCTGCGGAAGCGATCCACTGAGATTGTTCGACGAGAGGTCGATCTGGACCAAATTGGCCAGCTCTGGGAAGATCCCCGCCGGAATATCGCCGGAAAATTTGTTTCCCTTCAAAACGAGCCGCTGCAGCTGGCGGCAGTTGCTAAGATCCTTCGGGATCGATCCGGACAGCTTGTTGCCGGAGAGATCGAGGTTCTGGAGGCGCGGGACGCGGCAGACGGATGGAGGGAGAGCGCCGGAGAGGTTGTTGCCGTAGAGGAAGATGCTGTGGAGGGAAGAAGCATTGAATAGCTGGTCCGGAATGGCGCCATAAAACTCGTTGTCGTGGAGGTTGAGTCGCCGGAGATAAACCAGAGCTCCAAGCTCCGACGGAATATACCCGCGAAGACTTTTTCCGGCGACGGCGATGCCGACGACGCGTGGTGCCGAAAACCCAGTAATATTCATACAGGAAATTCCGGTCCAGCGACATGGGGTGGTGTCATTTTCGTTCCAGTCGGCGAAGGCGGTGGCGCCGCCGTCGACGGCGGACTTAAGGGACAGGAGGGAGAGTCCATCGGAGGAGAGAGAGAATGAGGTGGTGGTGAGGTTTTGGAGGGAAAGGAAGAGAATAACGAGGAGAGAGAGTTTCCTCATTTTTTTTTTCTAATTAATTGTGTTTGGTTTGGTGTTTTTTTGGAGTGAGTGAGTGTTTGGTTTAGTGGTGGTGGTGGTGGTTGTTTGGGGAAGTTGGGAGGTATTTATGAGACTGGGACTTGAGGAAGAGGAGATTTTGATGGGTGGGTCCTATTTCCCGCCAAAAGGGAGACTACCTTCCTTCCTAACGTAACAGAAGGGGAGTAGAAGAAAAGCAAGGACTTTTAGTACTGTTTGTAATCCATTAGCTTAGTGACAATGATGAACATGTCTTTGGTTGTGGATATGTTGTTTGGGTTTCCATTTTTAGACTTAAAAACAAATATTTTATTTTATACTTACCGGAAAAATTATATATAGTTTATTCTCTCTCCCAAAATTTTTAGAAAATCAAATTTTGTGAGAAAAAATGCCAAAAAAATCATGTATTCGATTCGATAACCATTTATTAAAGGAAGAACCTAAGCGTGAAAATTCAACTCATATTGTTTGTTTGGAAAATTAGAAATTTTAGACACTTTATTAAATTCAGATATTCAAGTCTATGATTATCGATATAAGTGGAATGTAATAAAGAACTCTAGTGATAAAATGTATTTCTCTCTTTTTCTAGAATAATAAAGTTGTATGTTATTGGACTAATAATCAGCCATTGGGAATTAAATAGAAGATTAATTCCAAATTTACTATAAAAAAAAAATTTTAATTATTGCATTATTTTGAATTACACTACATCCATTATTAATTTATTATTGAACATATAAGAAATTGCGTATGTGATTTCATGATTGTGTTTATCATATACTTCATATCATGCAAGAATTTTTCATTTGCAGGAGTCCATATTTTTACACCTACTTTGTTCAAAAACTTGAATTTCAAGCCTTCTACTTTGAAACTAGCTTCCAAGGTGAAAAAGACATAACTATAATCTGAGTGGTACTCTCAATAGTCTGGCTCTATCTTATATATTCATTTATATATATACACACAGTTAAGGAGGTATCATTCAATACACAATAGTAGGACAACGGAAGCAATGGTCCACTGTCCATATGATTATCAATAGGAGGCCTATTGATGTAAATGGATTTATTGTCCATATGATTATTTTAGGATTTTTTTTTTTTCACCTTTTGTAGTTTTTGTTTTTTATTTATTTATTTATCCTTATATATAATACACTCATATATAGACCCCAAATTCCCAATTAGTGGTTCACTTCCCAATATTAGGAAAAAATTGGCACCCACAAGAATGCTAAAACACTAAAAAAAATCATTTATACTAGGGTTAATTTTAGTAAACCCCATATTGTTACAAAAAAATCATTTTGCCCCCTCCTATACAGAAAACTCCCTGCACTTATCAAATTGTATCAGTTTGTCCCATTTTTTATAATTTTGGACCAAAATAGCCCTGTGATTTAATGAAAAATTATTTAAAATTCAGAAAAACATATAAAATTCGAAATATATATATAAAATTTGAAAAAAATATAAAATTTGAAAATATATATATAATTTGAAAAAAAAAACATATAAAATTAGAAGAAAAAAATTCATAAAAATATATATATAATTCGTAAAAATAGATAAAATCCATAAAACAATATATAAAATTCGAAAAAAAACATATAAAATTCGAAACAATATATATATAAAACTTGTAAAAATGATTTAAAATTCAAAAAATGATTTAATGATTTAAAATACCCCTGAAATTTAATGAAAATGATTTAAAATTCAAAAATATATATAAATTTTGAAAGAATATATATAAATTTCGAAAAAAAAACATATATAATTAGAAAAATATATATAAAATTCATAAAAATATATATATAATTCGTAAACATATATATAAAATTCGTAAAAAATATATAAAATTTGAAACAAATATATAAAATTCAAAATTTATATATTCTTTTATAACCTTAATATATTCTCTTGTTTTTACATCTTCTTACTTTTTTTTCATATTTATATGTTTTTTCGAATTTTATATATATTTTTATGAATTTTATATATTTTTATGAATTATTTTTTTCTGATTTTATATGTTTTTTTCGAATTTTATATTTTTTTTTTGAATTTTATATATTTTTTCAAATTTTATATATTTTTTTAAATTTTAAATTATTTTTCATTTAATTCCAAAGGTATTTGGTTTAAAATTATAGAAAATGAGACCAGCTGATACAATTTGATAAGTGCAAAGAGGTTTTCTATATAGGAGGGGGCAATCTGATATTTTTTTGAACCACATTCGTTTACAGAAATTAACCCTTTATACTAGGGTTAATTTCAGTAAACCCCCCTATACTATCCAGATTAATCAACTAACCCCTTGTGTGTCCACTTTGCCCCCTATACTATTTAATTTCATCAAATTGTCCCCTCACTTCTCAAAATGCCTAAACTACCATCAATAGTATAAGGGGGTTTAGTGAAATTAATAGTATAAGGGGGTTTAGTGAATTATTTTGGAAAAAATAATATATACTTTTTGCAAAAAAAAAAACTTCGAAACAAAATCATATTTTGTTCCAAAATATGAATTTTTTTTTCCAAAAATATTTTTTTTGCGAAAAAGTATATATTATGTTCCAAAATATGAATTATTTTTTCGAAAAATAATTTTTTTGCAAAATATATATATTATGTTCCAAAATATGATTTTTTTCTGAAAAATATTTTTTTGCGAAAAATATATATTACGTTCCAAAATATGATTTTTTTTCCGAAAAATATTTTTTTTTGCGAAAAAGTATATATTATGTTCCAAAATATGAATTTTTTTTCGAAAAATAATTTTTTGCGAAAAATATATATATTATTGTATTGGTTGAAATATTTGGCCCAATTATAGATGGGCCACTGTACTGATGGGCCGACGACGAATGGGCCAAAGACCGATGGGCCGACGACGAATGGGCCAAAGACCGATGGGCCGGAAGATAGACGGGCTGAAAACAAGCGGGCCGAAAACGACAATGGGCCCATGGAAAATTCTAGAAGCTAAAGTGTGGTCCACAAGGCAAGAAGTAATCCAATTATAGTATATAGAGTCCAAAAAAGGTTGGGGTTTATCAAATCCCTTGATTTAAGGGATTGATAAACCTGGGTACATGGGCTTGACCCATTGGTCACAATTTGTATAAATAGAGGATTTTGATTAATGAAAAAGGACTCCCAACAAAATTTCTATTGTGTAATTTTTCTGCACTTACACAATTGGCGTCGTCTGTGGGAAACCCTATTATTGAAATCCTTTTTCAATAAGTTTCTCACCCTCTGCAAAAAAGCTAAGATTAATACCAACAATGGCGATCACACGTTCACAACATACCGATTTACCTCCAAATGGAGGCCAGCAACCAGAAGATCCGATCAGACGAGCCCTAGAGGAGAGGACTGCCGAGTTAGAAAGGCAGAACGCTGAATTGGCGGCAAAATTGGCTTAACTACAGAATCCACAGGAGACCCATGACGATGAGCACCGCGCAGCACGAACGGTCTGTTGGCCGCCAGGCACACATGGATGACCTACCCGCTAGAGCCCACAACGATCGTGAGGAACAGGCAGAGTCATCCCTACAGGTCCTTGGGGCGCATAATCCGGAGGAGGTTCTGACCATGAAAAAACTGGAGGAAATCATGTCCAGATTCCAGCGGGATGTGCTTAGGGACCTGAAGTTACAAACCCCTATCGATCTGGCATCCGAGGCATCCATAGACGCCGTTCAGACACCATTCACCACCTCGATCACCAGCGTGCCTTATCCGGAGAGGTTCAGATTACCGAAGTTCACCCTATTCGATGGTACAAAAGATCCAACAGAACACATCTACCACGTTCATACCAAGATGAATGTTTACAACGAGAATGAGGCCTTACTCTGCAAAGTTTTCCCCACCAGCCTGACCGAAGCAGCCCTCCTGTGGTTCAGAAAGCAACCGCCCCGATCGATCGGTAGCTGGCTCAGACTCTGCGAGATATTTATTGCCCAATACTTCGGCAATAAAAGGCAGAAGAAAACTATTTCCAATCTGTTCACCATGATCCAAGAGAAAGGCGAATCCCTGAAAAGTTTTGTCTCACGGTTCAATGTGGAGATGTCTTCGATTGACAACTGCGATCAGCATTCAGCTGTCGAAGCCTTCAGAATGGCCCTGATCCCTGGATCCAAGTTCCATCAGTCCTTAGTTAAGAGGCCACCCGCCGATATTGGAGAACTCAACTCCAGGGCACAAGGGCACCTCCGAATAGAAGAGGAATTGGCCATACGACAAAGAAGAACCGCCTTTGCAACAGTAGAGGCCAGAGCAGCCGAACCTTCGAGGGTAAAGGATCGGGCACCAGACCGGAAGAGACCAAGCGCACCTCCTGCTCATTCCCCAGCCCCAGAGAAACGACCAAGGTTTGAGGAGAAGATCACCCCCTTAAAAGTGACCTTGGCAAAGCTGTACCAGGAAACAAAGGGCAAAGGAATCTACCGGTCACCACCTCCCATCAGGCAGCCAATGGACCAAAGGGATATGTCGAGACACTGCGCCTTCCATGGCGAGTACGGGCATCACGCTAATGAGTGCAGAAGCCTCAGAAGACAGGTGGAAGCCATGATTGCAAAAGGAGAATTAACCGAGTATGTTGCCAGGGAAGGAGTCCGATCAGATCAAGCGACGCATGCCCCTACCAAGGGAGCTATGGGACAACCCGTACGAGTCATTCACATGATCCATGGAGAGCCCAGTCGGTCAGAAGCGGAAGAAGCTCGTAGATCACAGATGCGGCAAGCCCAGAAGTTACGAAGGGTTGGAGAAGTCACCAAGTTTCGAAGCCCGAAAGAGGATGCCCGGATTATTTTCACCTCTGCGGATATGCAGGATATTCAGACACCTCATGACGACCCCCTGGTTATCTCCCTCATGGTCTCCAACTACCTGATCAAGAGGGTAATGGTCGACCCAGGAAGCAGTGCCAACATTATCACCAAATGGGCCTTTGAGAAATTGGAAATCAATCCCCAAGAAATAGTCCCATCCAGAAGCCCGATAGCAGGATTCAATGGAAAGAGAGTAGAACCAGTGGGGGAAATCCAGCTACCAGTAACGGCAGCAAGGCGCACACTCCGAGAGACTTTCGTGGTGGTGGATGTCAAACCTTCCTATAATCTCCTCATAGGAAGGGGATGGATCCATCGTATGCACGGAGTCCCTTCTACCATGCATCAGGTCATGCGATGTATTGATCCGAACGGAATTGACGTAGTCGATATCAGGGGCGATCAGGTAGCAGCAAAGGAGTGTTACGCCGTCACTATGAAAAGCTTAAAAAGGAGAACGGAACCGGAACAAAAGTCGCAGTCCAAGACAATACTTGATCCCAAATAGCAATTACAGGAGGGCGGTTCGGGATCACCAGTAGCAGTTGAACCACTACTGGAGGTTCAAATTTGTCACGATCGCCCTGAGAGGTTTACCTATATTGGTTCAGGCCTCAATCCACAGGAAAAAAAGGAAATGGAATCCCTTCTCCGATCCAATGCTGATATATTTGCGTGGAGCCATATGGACATGACCGGTATTGATCCATCAGTTGCCTTGCATTCTCTAAATGTGGATCCCAGTGCAAAGCCTGTTAGACAGAAACAAAGACGAATGGGTGCCCATCGAAACCAGATCATAGCCGAAGAAGTTGATCGACTTCTGCAAGCAGGATTCATAAAAGAGGTCCAGTATCCTTCCTGGTTGGCAAACGTGGTGGTGGTCCAGAAGAAAAACGGCAAGTGGAGGGTATGTATCGACTTCACTGATCTGAACAAAGCGTGCCCAAAAGACTGTTTCCCTTTACCAAAGATCGACCAGATGGTAGATGCCACAGCAGGATTCGAACGGTTGAGCTTTCTGGATGCATACTCTGGCTATAACCAGATCCGAATGGCTCCGGAGGATCAGGAAAAGACTGCCTTCATCACTGAGTCAGGTACATTTTGTTATACAGTTATGCCTTTCGGACTAAAGAATGCAGGTGCTACCTATCAAAGGTTGGTCAGAAGGGTGTTCCAAGGGATGATGGGATCCACCATCGAAGCCTACATCGATGACACGGTGGTCAAAAGCAAGGAGAAAGGAGACCATCTAGCCGATCTGCAGCAGGTATTCAACACCCTCCGGAAGCATAATATGAAGCTCAATCCGGCCAAATGTTCTTTCGGAGTATCCTCAGGCCAGTTTTTGGGGCACATAGTTGACCGGACGGGAATACAGGCTAGCCCTGCACAAGTCAGAGCTCTCATAGAGACTGTTGAGCCAAAGTCCCGGAAAGAAATCCAGGTGCTAACCGGAAGAATAGCGGCCCTCAGTCGTTTCATCTCTCGGTTAACCGATCGGTGTAGGCCGTTCTTTCAAGCAATAAGAGCGGCACGAGGAGAAGCCCGAGCAAGCGGAGGCACTACACAAACTCAAAAGTTACATGACGAAGCCCCCGATCCTGGTAACCCCTGAAGCCGATGAGCCGTTGCACCTATATCTGGCCGTTTCAGTAACATCTACCAGCGCCGCTCTGGTCAAAGAGGGCAAAGGGTACCAGACACCAGTCTTCTACACCAGCAAATCCCTTGCTGATGCAGAAACCCGTTATTCAAAACAAGAGAAGCTGGTATTGTCGCTGATCAATGCTAAACGACGTCTGCGGCATTATTTTGAAGCACACCCGATCATAGTACCTACTGTAACTCCGATCAGAGCTATAATGGCGAAACCTGAGTTGTCTGGGAGAGTATCAAGATGGGCGATTGAACTGGGGATTTTCGACATAACCTATGTCCCCCGAACAGCCATCAAAGGACAGGCAGTAGCTGACTTCCTGTTGGAAACAGAAACTACCGACTCCACAGAGGAAGGTGAGCCTGGATTATGGGTCGTGTTCGTGGACGGGTCATCCAACATCAACGGAGCAGGGATTGGAGTAGTACTCGTAACACCGGATAGTACTAAAATCCAACAATCCGTTAGACTGGAATTTCCAGCTTCTAACAACGAAGCCGAGTATGAAGCCATCCTTGCAGGGATTCGGCTAGCCCGAAGCCTTCAAGTCCAAAGAGCAGTGGTGCGAAGTGACTCCCAGCTTGTCGTTCGACAGTTAAATGGGGAGTATGAAACCCGAGAACCGAAGATGGAAGCCTACAAGAAGCTAGTTCTAAGGGAAGCTGAAAATTTCCTGCAAATAAACTTTGAACAGATTCCCCGAGGGGACAATTCCGCAGCAGATCATCTGGCTAACCAAGCCTCCGCCACAAAAGAAAGTATGACTCGCACTGTACCAATGGACTTCATCATCCGATCCAGCTTGGAACCCCCCGAAGAAGTAATGGTTATCCCATGGGAACCAAGTTGGATGGACCCGATAGTTGATTACCTGAGATTTGGTACGTTACCTGAATCAAAATCAGAGGCCCGGAAGATAAGAATGAAGGCAGCCAGATACGCCCTATACAACGGCCAGCTATACCGAAAGTCTTTTTCCGGACCATACTTGAGATGTCTTACCCCCTCCGAGGCGTCGGCAGTGATGGAAGAGATTCATGCAGGAGCCTGTGGCAATCACTCCGGAGGAAGGTCCCTAGCTCATAAAATCCTCACCCAGGGGTATTTCTGGCCCTACCTGGCAAAGGACGCTGAAATTTATGTCAGACACTGCAAAAAATGTCAGTTTCACGGAGATGCCATTCATCCACCGCCTGAGTTCTTAAACCCAACTATTGTCCCTCATCCTTTTGCCCGATGGGGGATGGACATAGTGGGGCCCCTTCCTCAGGCAATACGATGTACAACACATGTTCTCCTGGCTACCGATTATTTTACCAAATGGGTGGAAGCGGAGGCATATCCCACCATAACAGGCAACCATGTCATAAAATTCATCTGGAGCCACATCATCTGTAGATTCGGCCTACCCCGAACCATAATGATGGATAATGGCACCAACCTGGACAACAGAAGGGTTCAAGCATTCTTAGCAAAACATGGGATCAATCAGAACACTTCTTCCGTCGGCTACCCGCAGGGAAATGGGCAAGCCGAATGGACGAATAGAACAATTTTTGACACATTGAGGAAAAAACTTAAAGATGCAAAAGGGGCATGGCTAGAGAAATTGCCTGAGGTATTGTGGTCCTATCGGACTACTCCGAGACAGCCAACCGGGGAAACCCCTTTCGCCATGGCTTATGGGGCTGAAGCAGTAATCCCGACCGAGCTAAGGGTACCTACTTTAAGGAGTCAAGCATGGGAAGAAGGACCGAACAATCAGCATTTAGCCCATGATCTGGACCTCCTAGAGGAAATAAGGGAAGCTGCTGGGATAAGACTAGCTGCCTATCAGCAGCAAGTAAGAGCACGATTCAATCAGAAAGTCAAAAGGAGAGAATTCCAAGTAGGCGACATGGTGCTCAGAAGGAAGATTGGGATTATAGGCAAATTACGGGAGACATGGGAAGGACCTTACACAGTGGTTGAGGTTATCGGTCGCGGGGCCTATCGGGTTCGGAAGAACGAAACAGGTCGCCTCGAGTCCAATTCCCAAAATGCTTATCGGTTAAAGAGGTATTATCCTTAGATAGTTATTTTTCTTATCAATAAATAAGACTGTGTCTTACTTTGACACCATTGTTACGAAGCATCTGTGCCCGATATAGGCACCTCTGCTTCATAATTTTCGAATTTATCTCAATAAAAATAAGAATTTACTTTTATACAAGGCTTTATGTTCATTAAAAGTTTCCTAAGTGTTTGAGTTCAAACCTGATTTGAACTAACCAGAGGATAAAGTCAAGCCTCAGGGGCCAAATGCCCGAAGGCTTTATGATCATTGAAATTTTCCTAAATGTTTGAGTTCAAACCTGATTTGAACTAACCAGAGGATAAAATCAAGCCTCAGGGGCCAAATGCCCGAAGGCTTTATGTTCATTGAAATTTTCCTAAGTGTTTGAGTTCAAACCTGATTTGAACTAACCAAAGGATAAAATCAAGCCTCAGGGGCCAAATTCCCGAAGGCATAACGTTCATATGTTTCCTAAGTCTTTCAATTTGAAAGTAATAGATGGCGTCAAGGGTCAGATGTCCAAAGGCTCAAGTAATTCATAAAAAGCAAAGTGCAAACACTAAAAGAGAAGAATAAATGAAGGAAAGCTTCTTGTTCGTTAATAAAAAAAAAAAGAGGTTACAAAAAATTAGCCCTTTAAAGGGAACAAAAACATCTAAAAATTGCCTATACTACTGTTCAGGATGGTGATATTCTTCGCCCTTCAGGATGGCGGCAAAGCGCTTCTCGTTATCAGAGGCGAGAGGATTTTCGTAAGGAAAGGATACTCCCATTTGGGCATCGAACTCCTCTGCGGTCTTGAATTCCCGGGATTCTAGGGGAATATGCTCCATTTCATGCCTCCGTCTCCAGGCCCTGACCACTCGGATGTCGCAGATGACACTGTATCTTTTGAACATGTCTAGCCCTCCGAGGCGGCACACCTCTACCTTTTCCCGCTCAAGAGAAAGAAGCCTTTCTGATTCTGCCAAGAGTCTATCAGACTCAGCTTTCTCAGCTGCCATCTGCCTTGCAGCCTCTTTCGCTTTTTCCAGTTCGGCAGCAAGAACCAGCTTTTCGGCAATCAGGGTTTGCTTTTTAGCCTCACCGGTTTCCAGAAGGGTCTTCTGTTCGGAAACGGTCTGGCGAAGACCATCCGCCTCCTTGACCAGGGATACCCGGTGGATTTCGTTCTGCTTTATTTGAGCCTTCATACCGGCCATCTCTTTGACATCGGTCTCAAGGAGGCTGTTGTAGGCCTGAACACCGTAGAGAAGCTGCACGATGAAGAGTGGATTATTACACAAATAGCAATCAACAAACGAATTAGAGAATGTAAAGGTTAAATAAAGTCTTTTACCTCCATAACCATTATCGAAGTCTTCTTAGCCAGATCAGTTCTGGTGATCTTTGACTGAGCCACCCTATCAGCTGGTGTCCAGATCCCTTTGGCCATAGCCCGAAGAGCTTCCGGATTATTAAGGGTGATTTGATCAGCACAAACTGGATTTCCATCTGGCAGCAGAAACTTAGGCTCCCAAGGAATCAGAGCTTGGGATGATTCAGGGGCTGCTGGAGCCTTGCTTGAAGAAGCATTTTCGGCTTGTGTCCTGGCCCTTTTGGTTGCATTTGATCTGGTCCTCACAGTTGGAGCATTTGCAGGAGGCGGAAGAGGAACTGATGGAGTCGGTACTGGTGGCGCTACCGGGCTCTGAGCTGGTGGAGGTACCGAAGTCGAAGGCGGTGCTGTTGACAATGGCACAACATCAACAAGCGTAATACCTTCGGGAATTTGAGGGATCCTGGCGGACATAGGTTTGTCGGGCAAATCCATCCTGTCAACACCAGCGCCTAAGTTAGAGATCGATTCAATATTGTCCATGGTCAACAGGTCAGTAGCCGATCGGGTCTTGCCCCAAACATGGGTTTTCAAGAGGCCTATCCGCTGTTTTATAAAGGTAAGGGGAAGATCCTTATCCTCATAACCTAGAAACTTGAAGGCATAGTCCCCCCGGTGAAGGTCACAATGGTCACAAAGGCAAGAAGCCTTATGAAGTGGGCGGTAGATAGGCAGGCGAATGGGACCGAACTTGTTGGGGATCGGGAAAATACGAGAAAAAGGGTACGACCAATTGCCACTCACTACGACCATTCGTTCTTTCCATCCCTTGTCCGATTTTTCAGTATCGGTACAGATGCTGCGGCCGTGAAAGGGGAAAAGGTTGTATCTACCTCTACTCGCTCTGGCATTTTGGAAAAAATAGCAAAGGAGGAGGTTGGCTAGGCCTAGGTTCAGATCCATATCCCTATTATACAACAGTAGCATGGATATGATCCTAATGTTGTTCGGGTTCAGTTGAAGAGGGTGCAACCCAAGCATGAAAAACACATAGTGAAAAAAGGGATGAAGAGGAAACCTCAGAACCCTAAGATGAGATGCCGATAGCAGAATGCTACCGGGGGCCAGGCCCTGGCTCTGAGTAAAGTCCAGATAACCAGGATAGGGGGACACATCAACGTCCTGGGGAACGTGGGTCTCAGCCCGAAGGTGTTTAACGTCCACTTCAGGTCGGGTCCTCTTAAGTGGGGCCACTACAAATGGTTCGGAAGGTTTGGTTTTCGCAGGATCGGTCGTTGAGGAACCCGGAAGGTCAGTATTTTTTAGAGTGTTTTTTCTGGTTCCTCTAGGAACAGGCTGGGAAGACTCATTGCTAGTGGAGTCGGTGCCTGAGGAAGTAGGCAAAACAACTTCTTCTACCGACCGGGTATCATCACTATCGGACATAACGTTAAGAAATGTAGAAGAGACAGAAGGAGGTAAAGGTGATAAATTAAAGAGAGAAGAAAAGGAGAAAACCGATCGACTTACTTAGTTGGTGAAGGAAGAGTTACAAAAGCTCTGAGTAACAGCCGGTTTCTATGATATCTGGGATGAGCGACGGAATGAACGGTGGCAGTGACAAAGAAACGAATCCCAGTAATGAAGAACTTAAGAAGGCAGAGATGAGAGTAAAGAGTTTCAAAGTGTGAAATGTGATAAGAAGAGAAGAAAGAGGAGGTTTTTATAGAAGGAGAAGAGGAAGCCAAAAAGGCTGCACGAAGTCCGAAAGACACGCCACAGCCGTCATGGTACGAGATTTGAGGGAGTAGTGGCCTTACGTTTTGGCACACCATTAAATAGGCAATGATGACATGCCAACTCATTACCCTCATTTCCCATAAAAGCTATTATTGTATATATACATAGGTATTTACATTTATTAGGTCATGGGCTTTAAAAAGGATATCAAGCCCATAACCTCAGGGGCCTGTGTAATGGTTGAAATATTTGGCCCAATTATAGATGGGCCACTGTACTGATGGGCCGACAACGAATGGGCCAAAGACCGATGGGCCGACGACGGATGGGCCAAAGACCGATGGGCCGAAAGATAGACGGGCTGAAAACAAGCGGGCCGAAAACGACAATGGGCCCATGGAAAATTCTAGAAGCTAAAGTGTGGTCCACAAGGCAAGAAGTAATCCAATTATAGTATATAGAGTCCAAAAAAGGTTGGGGTTTATCAAATCCCTTGATTTAAGGGATTGATAAACCTGGGTACATGGGCTTGACCCATTGGTCACAATTTGTATAAATAGAGGATTTTGATTAATGAAAAAGGACTCCCAACAAAATTTCTATTGTGTAATTTTTCTGCACTTACAATTATGTTCCAAAATATGATTTTTTTTTCCGAAAATTATTTTTCAAAAAAAAATTTCATATTTTGGAACATAATATATACATTTTTGTTCCAAAATATTATTTTTCGAAAACAAAATTCATAATTTGGAACATAATATATACTTTTTCACAAAAAAAAAAAAATTCAGAAAAAAAAATCATATTTTGGAAAATAATATATATTTTTTGCAAAAAAAATATTTTTCAGAAAAAAATCATATTTCGGAACATAATATATATTCTTTGCAAAAAAATTATTTTTCAAAAAAAAAATTCATATTTTGGAACATAATATATACTTTTTCGCAAAAAAAATATTTTTCGAAAAACAAATTCATATTTTGGAACATAATATATACTTTTTCGCAAAAAAAATATTTTTCGAAAAAACAATTCATATTTTAGAACAAAATATGATTTTTTTTCGAAATTTTTTTTTTTTTGCAAAAAGTATATATTATTTTTTCCGAAATAATTCACTAAACCCCCTTATACTATTGAAGGTAGTTTTGGCATTTTGAGAAGTGAGAGGGCAATTTGATGAAATTGAATAGTATAGGGGGCAAAGTGGACACACAAGGGGTTAGTTGATTAATCTGGATAGTATAGGGAGGTTTACTGAAATTAACCCTTTATACTATTATTAGTTCGGTCCTCCAAACATTATTTAATGTTTTGCTTTTCATAATGGCAGTCCAACTCTTTGAAACCATATGTAATTTCATAATGTCAGTCCAACTCTTTGAAAACCATATGTAATTAATTTTTAGCAAAATCAATAACAACAAAAAATTCACAAATAATGCGATTGAACTCTTATGGGGAATAATAATATTATTATAAGGAATTCAAACGAGAATTTGTAGAATCTCTAGTCCACCGATCCAGACGAGATTATAGATTAAAAGGAATTCAAAAAGATGACCAGGTGTTTAATCCATGTTACGTTCCGAACGTAGAGACTGAAGATTCAATCTCTAATCACTCTCCTACACAAACTGACTTTGAGACCGACACTGTTAATCCACAACTATGTGTTTTAAGTAAAGCATTCAACTATGACCTTCTAAAATTAGAAGCTAAGGCAAAATCCAAAGAAAATAAAGCAAAACGACAGTCATATAGAGCTAGTTACACACATGATGAGCGAACCCAAATTACAAAAAAATGGGAAAAATTTATGATAAGAAACCAGTTGGAAGTTAATTTCTTTGATTATCTTGAGCATTATTACAAAAAGATTAATGTTCTTACAAAACATAAATGGACAAAACATGATAAAACAATTGTTTCTTCCAGTCATCTTCCTTTAAAAAATCTTATTGTAAACCACCTTGGAAGAGAAAGTCAAGCATCCCCTTTTAAGGTTATCACCTCTCCAATAGATCCTAATACTATAAAAATTATTAAACAAAACAAATTCACCAATTAGTATTTAAATACACTCGGTTCTCAATTAGACAAAATAGAATCCAAAATTGAACGCCTCCACCCCTATTGCATAAGCAATTGATACCCCCCTGATCAAACTTCATATAAAACGACAAGGTCTACCTAACAAACCAAGCACAAGTGACTCCACTGCCCAGATAAATAAATTATTAAAAGCTTTAGAAACACAAATACTCAAGGACGAAAAATCCCTCACAGTTCTCAATTTTGATTCTCATAACAATACTGATAACTCTGAAACCTCATCCGAAAAAGACACATATAAGGATATACGTAAGTTAGAAAATGCCTTTGAGATCAATAGAATCACACATCGACCAGTTAACCTTTACCAGTATTACAAAAAATTGGTATCCCCAACCTACTCCTGTCGATATTCAATATGAAGAAAGAATCTTCCAAAACCAATTTTCTGTGTCATTTAAAAAAATTTATGAATGGAATATTGATGGACTCTCTAAACAAGAAATTTTAAACAAATTAAACCATCTTTCTATGACAGCCAAATAGTTACCTCACATATCACAATATGCCTCAACCTAATATTGTAGAATTACTCAGCTCCGGATTTTTTGGAATGTTAAGAAATTGGTGGGATAAACATTTTACCCAATAAGCAAGAGATAATATAACACATGCAGTCCAAAAAACAGAAGATGGAACCCCTATTTTTAATGAAAAAATTGGCATCGGACTCCCTGATGGAGTCAATACATTAATTTACACAATTATAGATCATTTCATTGACAGACCTAATGACATTACTTCTAGAATTCATGATCAACTTAGTAACCTTAGATATCCTACATTGAGTGATTTTAGATGGTACAAAGATATTTTTTTTGTCACGTGTTATGTTACGAGAAGATAGAAATAAACCATTTTGGAAAGAAAAATTTATTAATGGATTGTCCAGCCTTTTCTCTCATAAAATACGCACAGAACTGAGTAACACTACTGGTGTTATTGAATATGACAATCTAACCTACGGTAATATTATTAGTTTAATCCAGAAAGTTGGACTCAAAATGTGTATAGATATGAAAATTAATAATCAACTTAGTAAAGATAAAAAGAAGACTAAATATGAAATGGACACATTCTTTGAACAATATGGATTATCCCCAATTGCACCATCTCGGCAAACAAAGAAATCAAAACAAACAAAATCCTTCCCAAAACGTTATACTCGCCATTATAAAATATATAATAAAAAAATTCAGCATAATGAATTTTATGATAAACAAAAGTTTAGAAAGAACGAAAATACACGAGGAAAACAAAACCTTTTGAGAAGAACAATAAAATTGATCTAAATAAAGTTACATGTTATAAGTGTAGTAAGAAAGGTCATTACGCAAGAAATTGTCCTGTAAAAAATAAAATTAATTAACTAGAAATCCCTGATGAAACTAAACAACAAATTTGTACAATTCTTGAGTTAAAAAACACAAGTGACAGTGATACTAAAATTGAATCTAATTCCTCTTCAAAATCCCCTAACTACTATCCCAGTTCACTTGATATTAGTTTTGGGTGCAAAGACAGTTGTTATACAAAAGCAGTCAATATGTTGAATCATCACAAACCTAAAACCCTTAATGTTCTCACCAAAGCAGAAGAACAACATCTTCTTCTAGATCTCATAAGTAAAGTCGAAGACCCAGATTTAAAAAATTCTTATCTTCAAAATCTTACTAAATTACTCACAATAAACAAAGATACTCAACCCCCTACCATAAACAAACCAAATTTTAGTCTTCACAAAACTCTTGAACATTTTACGCCTAAGAAGGAAGTCATTATACAAGACCTCTAAGCAGAAGTCAACATAGTTAAACAAGAAATTAAAACTCTGAAGAATGAAAATCAAGATATAAAAACCCTATTTCACACCCAACTCAAGGATCTAGTTAAACCTTCACACCAATTTTCAGTTTATGATTCATCTTCCTCTGACAGTAATGAGGATGATGACAACACAAATCCCTTTCAAAGTAATGAGGAGGAAACCAATGGTTTGAATCTAATCAACTGAACCTCATTTAAAAAATGAAAAATGAAAGTCACCTTAGTTATTAATAAGGAATACCAAAAAACTGTCATTGCTCTAGTTGATTCTGGAGTTGATCTTAACTGTATACAAGAAGGCCTGATTCCTAGCAAATACTATGAAAAAAACAAATGAGAAACTCTGTTCTACTAATGGTAGTGCAATGAAAATCAAGTATGAATTATCAAAAACTCATATTTGTCAAGATAATGTCTCTTTCAAAACTACATTTGTCCCAGTCAAAAATATGAGTGATACAGTCATCCTTGGTCTTCCATTTTTATATCTTTTTTACCCATTTACCATAAATAATGATGGTCTCTCTACAACACATTTTGGTCAAAATATTATTTTTCTTTTTTTGCAAAAATCTTCTAGTGAAAAACTCAAAAGCATCATTGATTTTTCAGTCTCTAAAAATATTTACATTCTTCATAATAAAGAACAACATTTAAATTCTTTAAAAGAAGAAGTAATTTACAAACGAACAGAAACCCAATTAAGAAACCCTACCCTTCAAAATCAGATAAAACAATATGAAAATAAACTTATTCAAGAAATATGTTTGGAACTACCCAATGCTTTTTGGCATAGGAAACAACATATTGTTAGTCTTCCTTATATAAAGTATTTCACTAATAAAAATATTCCAACCAAAGCCTGCCCAATTCAAATGAATGTTGAAGTTCTAGAATTTTGTAAAAAAGAAATCCATGACCTTCTTCAAAAGAAAATCATACGTCACAGTAAATCACCTTGGTCTTGCTTAGCATTTTACGTCCAGAAAAATTCCGAAATAGAACGAGGGGTACCATGTCTAGTCATTAATTACAAGCCTCTTAATCAAGTCCTTGAATGGATAAAATACCATATCCCTAACAAAAGAGATTTAATTAATCGATTAGGGCAAGCAACCATTTTCTCAAAATTTGACCTTAAGTCCGGCTTCTGGCAAATTCAAATTGCAGAAAAAGATAAGTACAAAATTGCATTCACTACACCCTTTGGCCATTACGAATGGAATGTCATGCTCTTTGGCCTTAAGAATGCTCCAAGTGAATTCCAAAATATTATGAATGATATTTTCAATCATTTCAGTCATTTTTCCATAGTCTACATCAATGATGTTCTTATATTTTCCAATAGCATTGAAGCTCATTAGAAACATCTTAATTCTTTTTCCACACCATCAAAATCAATGGTCTAGTCATATCTGCTTCTAAGATAAAACTTTTCCAATCCAAAGTTAGATTTCTTGGTTATGATATATCTCAAGAACAATTACACCCAATTAGTCGATCCATAGAATTTGCAGGCAAATTCCCATACCAAATTTTTGATAAAACTCAGTTACAACGTTTCCTTGGTTCTTTAAATTACATTGTTGAATTTTACAAAGATCTTCGAAAGCAATGTAAACCACTCTTCGATCCTTTACAGACAAACCCCCCTCCATGGACTGATATTCATACAACTATCGTTAGGGACATTAAAAAATATGGTTAACTTCATTTACACCCCCTGAGGTTTGTCCTATCATCACTTACACCCCCTCAGGTTTGCATATCTTCATTTACACCCCCTCTAATTATTATTCATTTGACTTTGGTCTAAATTCTAGTGAAATGTCCAAATTACCCTTCCATTAATCTTATTCAAATTTTAAAAAAATATTGTTTTATATGTACAAAAATATAAAAAATGCAACATATGGTGGGCAAAAAAACCATTTATGCAGATTACTAGTATAGAAAGTGTGAGCAACATCAATAAATATTTGGTCAACGCCTTCGTCCCTACAGATTTTGACCAATTCCTTCACCGGAATCACCACACTCGGCATCCAGGTGATGTGGTCGATCACCGCTAACCTAACCCTATGACCGTTCGATTTGCCCTTTTCTAGGGCTTTTCGAAACTCATTGATAATTTCAGAATTAGAGTTCACCGGAAAAGGTAATTCGACTTCGATTACTTGACCGTCGGCACTGGAAACGTAGGCCTGGACGAACTTCTTGACGGCGTCGTAGGCGTAGTGGAGCATGACGGCGGCGGCGCCCTTATGGAATTTTCCCTCGGTGAAGGTGCGGCCGGTCTGCTGGAGGACGATGGCGGCGCCGATGGTGGCGTTGTCGACGAGGGAGATCTCATCGACGTGGTCGGCGTTGACGAGGTCCTTGATTAGGGTTCGCGTTTTGAGGATCGAGGGTTGGAGCTGGTTGAAGTAGAAGTTGTCGGGTTGCCGGACGTAGCGGAGCTGCAACTGCTGCTGCGAGGAGATGATGGTGGCCGGACATGAACCGAAGCTGTCATTGTGGGGTCGTGGTGGGCGAATTCGGATTCGAGCTCGTCAGCGAAGATTAGGATTAGCTTCGCCTTTTAGCTAGGTGTGTGATTTGGGGTGTCGACGGTGGTTGTGGTGGTCGTGGTGCTGTTTTTGGCGGGAGTGTGGTGGTGGAGGGAGGCCATGGACGACGGAGGAGGAAAGAGAGCGAGTGGGAGGAGAAGTGAAATGTTCTTTCTAATACCAGAGTGGTAATTGATGTTTTTTTCAAGCCAATTAAAACATTTCATTTTATTTTGTTGTTATCCTTTTATCGAAATAGTTAGATGAGGGGTAGAATAGGAATTAATGCATTTTATTGGAAGGGGTTAAACTGATAAACTAAAACATGGGGTGTAAATGAGTTGAGTTAGGTAAAGCAGGGGGTGTAAATGAAGATATGCAAACCTGAGGGGGTGTAAGTGAAGATAGGACAAACCTCAGGGGGTGTAAATGAAGTTAACCCTAAAAAATATGTCAAAACTCTTCCTTGCTTAGAAATTCCTTCAGTTAACTCTTTCAAAATCATTAAAATCGATGCCTCCAACATTGGTTACGGAAGCATTTTAAAACAAAAACTTTCCCCTACTTCTCCAGAACAGCTAGTTCGTTACCATTCTGTTGTATAGAACAAAACACAAAGTAATTATAGCACTATTAAACAAGAAATTCTTGCAATTGTTCTATGTATCAGTAAATTCCAAGAAGATATTTTAAATCAAAATTTTTACTTCGAGTTGATTGCAAAAGTGCCAAATATGTTTTAGAAAAATATGTTAAAAATATAGTTGCTAAGAATATTTTTGCCCGATAGCAATCAATTTTAAGCATTTTTCAATTTGATATCTAATACATTCGTGGATGTGACAATTCAATCCCAGATTTTCTTACCAGAGAATTTTTGCAGAACCCTGATGACAAATAGATAACCACAACCACGTCCCAGAGGAGGGCTCCCTCCGGTCCAACCCCCTCCCCTAGTTAAAACTGAACCTTCTACTTCCCTCGCTTTAGTAAACAAATTCACAAGCCTAGGGACCCCCTTAGGTCCACGTCCTACCTTTAGTTCAACACTAACTACTCCGCACGATCCTTTCACAGTTCATGCCCCAGTCACCAATACTCCACATCTCCCCCGATACAACCCTCTAGGAAGATCAGAATATCTTCAAAAAACTTACCATACCCTTTTCTTCATCGAACCTCATTTTTCTCACACAAATGATCCAATTGCCCTAGTCAAACAATTTTTTCCCCCAAATTCTCATTGGATACCACACACCCCTAGTCACAACTTGCAATATTATAGAGACATCCTTTACCAAACAAAATTTGTCTTCATCAAACTTGTCCTTGATCGAAATGATCCAACCAAAGTCATTTACCACTCCCTATACATTTTGAGGGTTGTCTCCGTTAAAGAATGGGGAAAACATCCCTCTGAGCCCAAAAAGCTAGATAAATCACTCTCATTCACTTACTATGATTACATAGATGCTTGGTTCAAAAAAATTCTTTTTCAAACTGAAACCTTTAGTCATTCTTGGTTCGTCAATTTCGATAATAAATTTAACAATCAACTCCCGTCTTGGTTTGTTGAGTGATGGAATGACCATGGCCCAGATGACGATGATATTCCTGAAATCCTCTGGGAACAAATCATTTATTTTGAAACTAAATTCAAAATCCCTTCTCATGACCATCAATTCCCCCTACTACTAATTTTCGCCAAAAAATACAAAATCCCTTGGATTTTCAAATGGCATTACAACCTTAAAGGTGACACTGGCACAATATGTAAAGTCCATTATACTAAATGATGGGATCATTTCAAAATCAAAAGAATCATTCAACAAGTCCAACTCGAATTCCCAAAATAAGTTTATCAGTCACTTAAGGCTAGCCCAGCCACACAAGTCCTTGAAACAACACAGCCAAGTTCCTCTACAGAAACCGCAGTCAAGAAATCAGCCTCCAAGAAGTCAACTTCCAAAACTAAGCTCAAAGAGAAAATGGAAAAGCTTTTTGCCCAAATAGAAGGAACTTCAAGCAGTGATGAAGAAGATGAATCATCTACAAAATCCAAATACAGGCCATACCAGGATGCCCAAAATCCCTTCGATATGTTTAAAGATTAAGAGGAAATGAAAAGTCAAGCTCAAGTTAAAAGATACAAGAAAGACACAAAAAGATAAGAATAGTGAATAGTGACTTTTTGCTACAATAAACCGTCGGCACAAACGACAAATACAATACTTAACAGTACCGACAGACTACTATTACAAACAGTAAAAGGAAACGGTTCTCTGCCCCGAAAGTCAACAGTGCAAAAACTCACAGTAACTTTGTTATATTCTCTATATAAGCAGTCAAGATGTAATTGTTTAATTAGGTTTTAGTTTCCAGTTTTTCTCTCATTGTAATCTCTCTATCTCTCTTCTCTTCTCCAAGATTTCTAAACCCCCGAACCCAGATGGATTGTCTTACATCTACTTGTAAGTTCGTCTATCCAAGTCAATTGTAATTTTCAATTTGAAACTATCCTTTGTAAAATCTAATTACATTTTCAGTAATTCAATTTCATATTTATTTCAGTAATTCAATTTTACATTTATATTAAACTGTTTGGACGGTTGTGTCCTCTATATTTACTTACCTTAACCTTTATATTATATCGTTTATATTATACTGCAATTGCATGTATTTCTGATTTAAATCTATGATTATATTTTGATATCTTCCTGCTCAAGAATTATATCTGTATTATAATATTATTATTCCCCATATAATAATAAAAATAAAAAATAAAAAATAATAATATTATGATACACCTTTCCTGAATCAAAACAAAACGATTTGTTATCATTAGCCTTTTTTTTATTTTCCTTTTCACTTTTAGTTTTATTTATGACTGGATGGTATGGTTGGGTAAGAAAATGAGGGATTACTTATTACAACCATCACTTTCACGTAACCAACATCACCATATATTTTATACTAATTATATACGTATCCATTCTTACACTCTTTTGTGTGATGGATGGTTCCCATTACTTTCCCAAAAAAGGTTTCTAGTAGAAGTGTTTCTTTAGTATTCTACCAGTAAGTGTGTTAATTTTTAATTGTTTAGTGGAGGCTTACATGATGATTACATATACTTACATATATAGATATATATATCTCCCAATCATGAAATTATGCTTAGAAGCTAATGAAACCAGGAGAGAGGGTGTATTTGCATGGTACTTCCAGCTTGTATTATCCTTCATTAATATATAGAGCATTAGGGAATGAATACACCTGAGTGATACTTTTGCTTCATATGTGAGTGACCGAGTCTGTGACAGTGGCACCATCACAAAATGGTGGATGTGTTTTTTAAAATAAAAAATAGGTTACATCAACAAACGAAAATTTAATTTCTACCATATATTTTCCAACTATATATATATATATATATTTTAACCAATATAAGATTTTCAACCATTTGGTGGTCGGCTACTAATTATTTTACTACAGTTACATTATTCTTTACTTTCTTTTACTGCAACAAGTTATAAAGATTATATACATAGACGAAGTAGGATTATCTCCGGCCAGGCACGGAGCCACACTATCCACATAGGGGGCAGTTGTCCCCATAATATAGCAAAGATTTGTTACTTTTTAAAGAAAAAATGACAATATACCCCTATAAAATTATTAAAAAATATTATTTTGCCCCCTTTCAATAAATTTCTGCCTTCGTCCCTGTCTCCGGCCAAATCTTTCCCTCAATTCAATTGTGTATAAACATCAGTATCAGCATTTATATTTATTATAATTACAAATATGTCCTCATACAGACCTGATCATTTTCTTATTCATACATACATACACACTTGATAAGAGACAATATTTCTTGGAAAGTTGAACAGGAGGAAAAGATGGAAGTATCAAAGAAGCCTTTCCTTTCTAGTTAAGCGAATTCTAAGCCAAAATCATCCTGTGTTGGCTCAATTCTGTGATGGAGTATTTAATATGGGTCCCATTTACCACATAAAAAAGGCCAATTGGTTATAAACAACCACTAGTTTATACAGTTTGTGTCACTTATGTAAGCAATAATATCTCACTTCCAAACTACTGCAGATCTCATTTTTCACATAGAAATCATAACATGTTCCATCTTCAAAATTTGGGGAAAGTTCATGATGAAACTGCCTCATCCATCAAAAACCCTATTTTATCATTTTTCAAATTTGATTGATGATTAGCAAATAAGCAAAGTTTGATGTGGTTGTAACATGACATCTTAATGGGGAAAACAAACTCTTGTTTCCATTAAAACCTTAACCAATTAGGGTAGTCTTGCCTTGATTTTTATATTGAACCATGTACTTGGGACCTATTTGGATTTGTTTTTCAACATTGTTTTTGGCTTTTAGGAGGGAGGGAAAAGTTGTTTTGAACGGTGTTTTACAAAAATTTAGAAGAGTTTTTGGGCCTTTGAAGAACATTTTAAAGAAGCTTTGGGTATCAACTTCTTAAAACAACTTATATTTCTCTTTTTCTTCATTGTAAAGCTAAAAGCAAAAACTTTGTGAAAGGTGACCTTATAGTGGGTTATAGATTGAAAAAATTAGAAGCAAAAGGAAAGAAATTAAGAAACATGAGGACCATAACATGACATCTTAATGGGAAACAAACTCTTGTTGCCATTAAAACATCAACCAATTAGGGTAGTCTTGCCTATGATTTTTTCTTTGAATAATAGCCTAAACTGAGCTGGTTTTAAAAAGTAAGAGAGGGGAGAGAGGGGAAAAAATGGTCAGAGACAACTAGCCTTTGTTGCCCAAGAAAGAAAGAAAAGGAAAAGGAAAAAAAAAATAGAAAGCAAAAACAATACTCGTTTGTAGGTTCTTCCAGATTTGGAAAGAATTGGGGACTTACAAGACAGTAACAACCTATTTTGACCAATATTTTATAACAAGTGCTTTTCAATATTGCTCTTGACTTCACATAATAAAATAATTTAATCCATTCTCTTCTTCCCACTCTAATTTCAACCATCCATATTTATCCAAAAATAGCACATCTTATCCCAAATACCATTCCCTGAATTATTTCCTGTTCTAGTTCACCAAACATTGCAGGGTCTGTTTTTATTTTTGTAATTATCTGCAGGGCCCTGTTAAAGTAGCAGCCTCTTGAATCAGTTGAAAAGAAGATGAATGATACAGCAGATTATATTAAGAAAAAATTCATTGAAAAACACAACTATAATTTCTGTCTCCATATTTCACACTGGGCATTCAATATATCAATTAGATTATGGTTTACGCCGATCTATGTTCAGTTGCATGGAATTCCAAGCCATCGATCAATGCAACCGATATATAAATCACCCTTAAAGTCACTAGCAAGATACCGAGAGAGTTGAATCAAAAGACTAGTTCAAGAAAACATATATATATATATATATGTATTTGAAATGCTAGTTCATGGAACAAGGCTTAGGATCAGGGTTCCCACTACCAAGACCCACCTAGAGATTTTCAGCACAAATAAAACTTCTAAATTTCATAACCAGCAACAAAAACTATCCGCAACATAGAATGGTGTGAGCTTCAAAAACATCACAGGAAAATGAAATGAACTTGTTTAGGCCCGTCTAAATTCTGTTGGAGAGACCATCTAAATTACAGTTCTTTAACAGGAGAATATCACAGCAACTACCTCACACCCCTGATGCTTCACCCATCTCCTGTTCCACTGTTGTCGGTTCAACTGGATAGTACATATAATGGAGTTCCCCAACGTCATCACCAGATAGCTTGGTCCATCCTTTTTGTCCCACATGATAAACTGATAAGAAACCCGAGTTAACTACGTCACACAATTGTATTTACATAGATAGATATAAGCATATATATACAGAGAGCATACCACTAGCAACACCGCCACTAGCTCCATCTCGAAAAGTTGCATGATAAATGGCACGTCTAGCCAACTCTGCGGCTTCCTCAACCGACATATCGAAACGATATCTACAATTTCACAAATGCAACAGAAGGTGTATCAAAATTTTGGGAGGACAGCAGTACGTGAGAAGTTTGTGTGTGTGTGTGTGTGTTTGAGAGAGAGCGCACCCGCTATCCAATACACCATAAGCATAGGGTGAACCAGATCCAACAGAGAATCTGGCTCCCTTCAACCGCCCTCCTTCACTATCCACATAATACAGCCCAGGACCCTAAGCGCCAAAAATTGTGAGGTTAATATGAATATAATTGATGCAGTACAAGCACATGCTATGTAGTCAATTGTCCTTACCGTTTCGTCCCATCCAGCAATCATGGTTCCAACAGACAATCCCATCCCACGGTACGAATAAAGAATGTTCGCAAGCAGCTTTGAAGCCCCAGCAACTGAAATTCTCCGCTTATTCGCCAATTCATGCAACCGGCACTAAACATGCACATTAGGTAAATTCATCAAAAAGTTTGGACTGTACAGAATATTGAATTCAGAAGGAAAAAACAGGTGGAAGAATGCAATGATGAGATGGACTCAAATAATTAACAATGACACTAACAGAAATGAATGGATTGAAGTGGGTCCTTATTTCAGCTTCTTGGGTGACCCATGGTTCCACAAACCAAGAGTCATCACAATATTCCCCTACTTTGCTAGTCAAAAAGTATACATCTACAACATTTCCCTGAGAAAGTTTCTGAAACACAACTTCTGGATTGCCTAAACTACAAACAGTTATATACCATAATATGCATAACATCTTTCAATTTCATTCTTTTATCTTTTACTATAAAAAACAGCGCCGAAAGCATTAGATGCAGATCAAAGAAATGAGATAAGTAAATCACCTTAATACCCAGGTTTCTGTGCCAGAACTGGCAGTCAGCGGCTCCCCCAGCCATTGTTCCTAGCATGTATGGGTTGATCTCTATTATTTTCTTTACCGACTGTGATGCTGTAAAAATTTACAACAGTTAATGTACCCTATATTTGAAGGAAACCATATACAACTGGGGAAAACAGGAATACAATAAAATCCAAAATATACTGGGTGCATATCCATTGTCTATACAGCTTCCGGGTAAGATGGCCTGATCCGTGAGGGTTTCCCGCAGGCCACCCTATTCTTGCGTTTTTACTTCACAAAAGTCCAAATTTTGTGTAGTCATCATAATAATGAAACAGAAACATATGCAAACTCACAATTATCTATGTAATCAGGTTCGTTGCATTTCAGTCAATTGCAAATAAAAAATAAAAGGAAGATTTTTCTTTTAATGACATAAACTTGGACCACGAAATCATGAAACTACGAATCCATGCTTTTGCCCTGCATCAATTAATTGATATCAGATGTTTCAGAGGCTTCCCTCAGGCAGAATAAAAGACAAGGCACCTGCAGAATATTTCATTTATTAAAAGTAAGCAAGCCTCCTATGAGGTATATGTTTCACTAGGCTGGATTATGCCTAAGGCTCAAAAGGTGCGCCAAGTCATAGGTTTCTTAGGATTCATTTGCCTCAATTATTTCTCAACAGCAGATTGAACAGGACATGACTCTTTTCTCCGCTAATCACCTCTTGTTGTACGAGTTGTGTCCCCAAGTCCCTGCACCTGGGCAGGCCTGTGGAAGGGGCTTAAGCCCTTAGGGAAAAAAAAAATATTTCTTTTTCTATAACACACTTGATATTTACATTGGAAAAACAACCGAACGCGTTAAAGACTTTCACAAAAGAAGGCACAAGAGAGGCTGCAAACAGGTTTTCTACAATGGTGGTGGTACCACTCTGTGTGTTTCAAGCATATTTGCATAGGGATTTTCTTTCCAGCGTCAATTTCAATGTAATAATGTAACAAAGTGCAAATTAAAAGAGATACGAGTGTACAACTCTATGTAGTATTATTGATATAGTTGACAGGCGTATGTCCAACCAAACATGTTGGACAGGTAACCATATTATACCCAGGTCACATGTGCCGTGAGTCTGAAATGCACCCTTAGCAATTTCCACACCAGATCCGAGAGATAGAAAGTGAGACAGGGACAGAGACTCATATTTTCCCAGAGAGAGAGAGAGCTAATTAATATATGCCGCTCCAGCTTATTTGGATTATCCATAAGAATCGCCATAATTTAATGGCAGCCAAGCACATATTTGTCATTTCTAGAGCCCGCCCTTAACTTCTTTCTAAATGTTCAACAAAATTAGATGTGTAACCCACTGAACCTGATTAATGACAAAAGAAGCAAAAAGATTGCTCGTATTAGATGTCCGAAAAAGAAGAATGTTCTCTCATCTACACTTCTATACATAAACCCCATTTTCAGGGAAATAATCCCCCATGACAAAATTTCATCGTTAGGAGCTTCATGATACCCCTGCTGCAAAAATAGCCCTCTACAAAGGCACTTTAATAAGATGGATGGGTAAGAGAAATGCTGATCAAAAGAAGGATATTTAGCAAAATTTGAAAAATAATTGAAGGTGAAAATAATATTTTAAAAGAACTATCCCATCAGCATTGAGACTGAAATGTGAAACTTTGAGTATCATCTAGCTAGCAAACACAATCAAGCAAGTATTTGGCACTAGAAATTTTTGAAGCCTACAAATATTTCGAATTAGAAATGTAAGAAGACTCTGCCAGATGTTCCAGGAGAATTGGAAATAACTGTTTCAAGAGATTAGGAAGGCAACCCAAGGGACAAGCGATTTTCGTTTTTCTACGTCCTGAATGCTGGGAATAGGGGTAGTAGCATCCAATTCAACTACTAAAACATATGAATCAATGGCAACAGCATCAATTCAGTAAAAGTTACTGTTGTTCGATACTGTCACAAAATTCACAACCCCCATAACTGTTGCCTTGTTGAAGCCTCAAACCATTACATTCTTCTCTCTTCTTAAAAAACCTAGAAGGCAAAAACCCAGTGCCTCAAATTCTACATGGACTCTTCAAAAGCAGGTAAAGTACCTATATTAGACAATACTTGGGCGTCTGAACGTGTCGCATGTCCAACACATTTGGTTGAACAGTCCATGCATAATGCAACCTATATAAGATAATTTAATTAAATTATTATTCCAAATGAGCCAAATACCTTTGTTGAACATTATGTCATATTCAAACAATATTTCACTCCACAAATATAATGCAAAAGGATTAGCAATATCCCTGCTTTTCCGCCGTATATTTTACACAGTTGATGCGTAGATACTAAGATACATTCCATGTAACATGGATCCCCACTTCCGGCTGGGTCAGACTCTGACACCAGACAACGCGTTTTAAAGCCGTGATGGCCGTGAACCTACCAGAACTCCACAATTAAGTGTGCTTGACCTGGAGTAATACCAGCATGGGTGACTCCCTCGGAAGTCTTTGGTTTGGATGAGCCAAAAGCGGACAATATTGTATCTGGATTGGGAGGGGGTTGTTCAGTGCAGTAATAAAGCAAGTAGGAATTTATCAAAATTATCATCCAAGAAATTAGGAAGTAACCTTTGTGTTCCTTTTTCTTTCTTCCAATCTCCCTTCCACCCCACAACATACAGATAAACAATAACTAACACTCATCGAAGAACTAAAAAATAGAAGATAGTTTGACGAGTGACGACTAATGCCTTCTAAGATCACCTTAAAGATTTTAATTTGGGTACTTGTATCAACATTAAATGACTTTGAGATAAAGAAAAAAAGGAAAGTACATAAATAAAACAAAGTGTTTTATGCCTCACTTAAGACCAAGATGAGAAAGTTTCAAGTTCATACTCAAACCAGACAATGCATTTTACTAGGGGAAACATTAATGTTGAAAAAATTGCAAACAACTGGATTGTTTTTATTTCCTTTAGCGAATGAAACACGAGAATACCAGCCGTGACTTAAACCCTTAAAAATGAAGACATTGGTACTCATAAAGAAATAAAAAATATAAATGAACAACACTGATAGGATGGGAAAGAATATAACAACAAAAAAAATTTAAATCTTCTAAGTCTCACTCGAGACAAGCACGAGAAAGTCCACTATCCATAATCAAGCCAAATAAGGTAATCTGTAAGGGGAAACTAATGCAACTTAGATTTCAATCCAGCAGCTTTTTCCTTTCTTTTTTCCCTTTCGTTCCTTTCCTCTTTTTCTGTTTTTCTTTGAGTGAGGCGCACAGAAGAATCCTACCCACTCCTTAAATAGCTAAACCTATACTTGGCAGTGAAAGGAGATGCCCTCAAACTAACAACTGATCCATAAATGGGCTTTTTGGGCTCCACTTCGATCCCTTGTCAAATTTAGCTGAATGATATAATTAACCTCTTTTGCATTATTAACAACATAACCTCTTAGACCAACCAGAATAACAAGAAGACATGATTGTGCATAATATTCAACTTGTCATAACACAAGTATGACAATTACCTCGTAGGCCGACTTAAACTCCTTGTCGATTAGTAGAAGATATGAGACAAAATCCCCAGGCTACTTTTTACACTCATGTACAAAAGCATGATGTCATGTGCCAAGAAGGTGTTGAATCCTAAATCACTTACGGTTGGTAGCAGAAGATAAGTTGCACCAAAAAAGAAGAGACCTAGGGGAATGTGTATGCTTGTTTGACATCCTCCCAAGAGTAATAAAGAATAACAAATAATCCTCTATTGATTCTATTCTAAGTACAAAAGAATCAGCTAGAAATCCTAGCAAAAAAACATTTACAAACATTAAATGGCATCTATACCATTTAATTCCTATAATAAAAAACCATATATACAGGTTGCCGTTAAATGGACAACATGGAAATAAACATAATACATCTTGATTTTTTTTTAAAAAAAACACAAACGAAATTCACTTGCTCACAGAAACCTGATGGCTATGCTAACTTAGTTTACCACCTAATGAATTTCTGTCATCATTTATGCACTGTGTAACTTGGGATAGAAAACATAAATTTGATGATCAATGAACAATTAACATGCAGAATATATATGGTATTCTACTCTACAAATAAAGAAAAGAACCCAAACAGAGGACGAATATTGCATACAGATATAGCCTCCCATGCTTGCACGAGAATCAGCTGCTACCATGACTCCGTCCTTAAAAATGAAAGCCAGGGTGGTTGTCCCCTTTGCCGGCTTCACCATTTGTATGGCTTCCTTCTGAAAGCCATCAAACTGAAATGACAGAACAATAAAACATCTAAATCGAACACCCATCACAAATTTATCCACAGATAACACGCTTATCAAATTCCAAGCTAAACACATGACTTGACACACTTACATCAGTAGTATTAGGAATCTCAAACGATGGTCCAGTCGAAATTCCATCACAAAGTTCACTCCTCGTTGCGGAGAACGGGACAGTAGATTCAAGTCCACTAAAGTCGATCTTCATGCTTAATATCTACAACAAAAGAATATTAAACTCCCCAATTAACCCATGTTTACATAGTGTACGTACAAAAATCAACAATAAAGCATGGTCGAGAATATCCAAGATAAGTGAGCCCAACCGAAGAACAGCTCGATCTGGTACAATTATTACCACAGACAACGCCTAAGTGTAGGTACAAAAATCCATAAACCGCGCTTTCTCATTTATTCTTGAGTTTACGAATTTACACATAGTTATCATACATACCAATGGATGCAAAATATCTATATGTGCCTTTTTACATCTCTTATGTTGATGATTAGTCAAATTAAGTCTCTGTTTTGTGTAATATCAAACAATGTGAGAAAAAAAAATTCGAATCCATTGTTCTATATTGCTCAATTTACTCAGCAACCAAATAGAGGGATAAGCAAATTTATAAAAGGGAAAAAAAATGCCTCAAGGTCTCTTATGCTGCTGTTTGTTATAGTTAAAAGAAGATCTCAGTTTCCTGTAATCAGTCATAATGTAAGAAAAAATTTTCAAAATATAGTTTTGTTTCAGGCTCCATTTGTTTGAAACACATTTTTTATTTTTGTAAAATATTTAAAAAATTCTATTTTCAGGTGTTTAACAAGTGTCCGGAAAAATGTTTTAGAAGAATATTCTTTAGTGTTTGGCTTCTAAACATTCTTTTAAGTGATACTAAAGAATTTGTTCAAAGTCTTTGATTATCCGCTTTCTTCCTTACCTATCCATCAGTCTTCAACATTTCAATTTGAGCATTAATAATTGAAAAAAAAATATTCACACAATGAAATTGACAATACATAGTTATATACACAATTACACATACAAATATATCCTTGTATATATATCTATATATACATATATATTCACACAATGAAATCACTATACATACACATATACATAAACATACATGTATATGTATATATATATATATATATATATATAGAGAGAGAGAGAGAGAGAGAATGATAGAATAGAGAACTACCTGAAGGTCTAGATCTATGAGAGAGACGAAGCCTCTGAGAATGAAGAGTTGATTTAGACAAGAGAAGGCGGTAGATGATTCGATTTGGGGAGAGAGACAAAGGAGTTGATCTACGAGTTGTGTTTGTGGTCGATGAGATGATTCAATTTGGAGAGAGACACAAACCCTAGGAATTTATTATATCTCCACGAATTTCTCAGCAACTAAGTAAATTCTCAGGGAAAAAAAATCATAACAGTAAATAACAAGAATAATCATAGATACCTTTTTAGGTCTCTTATGCTGCTGATTGTTTAGTTAAAGTCCTCTAATTCGTGTAATCAGAAATACTGTAAGCCTAAAACATCAAAACCTATTTTGCTTTATGTTCCACGATTTTCTCAGCAACCAAACAGAGGAATAAGCGATTTTCCATCTACCCAATCAATCAAAGCATGCGCAAGCTCTCTTGAATACAAAAAAGAAAACCTAGAACTAAACAGTCACTAACATTGGGCTTTCCTAGGTCTCTTATGCTGCTGATTATTTAGCTAATGAACTTCTTCATATCAAGGAAAAAAAAAAAAAAAAAACTTCTTCATATCAAAATTTTGAAAACCTAATTTGTTTTATGTTCCACGATTTTCTCAGCAACCAAACGGATGAATAAACAAATTTCCTGCTACCGAATCAGTCGAACCGCGCGCAAGCTCTCAATAGCTCAAACAAAAACCTAAAACTAATGAATCACTAACATTTAACATATACAGAACATGAATAGCGTAACAAACTGGTAGATCCAAACCATGAAAATTAACTTCAATCTAACAATTGATGAAATCGACAATAATTGATTCGGAGATTGAGTGAATAGATACAATATATGCATATATATATATATATATATATATGTCATACCTTCCAAGAGAACTATAGAGATGCGATGAATATCGAAACAAATGCTCTGCGAATATCGGAGAAAAAGAGTGAAGTTTTCTTCGGCGACACTCCTACAAGGGTTATGTGTAGAATAATAAATAAATATAGAAGAGAACTTTTGAGTCCACTATAAATTAATTTTATTTTTCGTCTTTTTCTTATTTTGGTAGGTGAATTTCTCATTCAGAATTAGTTAAAAATTTGAGAAACGAAATAAAATAAAATATTTGGGATGCTTCCACTAATTTAAAGTTTTACTAGTGATAAAAAAAAAAATCGATGTTTACTAACAAATGTTTGTTTAAGATAATGATAAACGATTCTTATATTCTCAAAGAAATAAGGAATAATAAAAAGAAATACTATGTATTTTGCGTTCTCAACACTGAAACACAAAAATATTTTCAAACTTTTTTATACACATGTATTATATTTCAAATAAAATTTATATTATATACTAATTTACCAATAAATTTTATGAAATTTTAACTTGTACAATATATTATATCATAATGTAATTATTATTAAAAATATATGTCTTAATGTATAATAATTGGAAATATAATACTAGTATATGATAGTGCAACAAATATTGTACCATTTTATTAAAGCATAAAATATATTATTTGATAATTAAAACCATATTTTAATTAATATACAATTTGTTTTTGATATAAAATACTATGTTTTAGTTTGAACAATTTTGGAGACAACATTATGTATGATTTTATCAATATTTTTCTATAATTTATTAAACTATCATCAAATATTTATGATTTTTCATTCTTTTTATGTAATTTTATTAAGATATTGTGAAAGAGATTTTTCGTAATTTTATATCCCATATCTATATAATATTACATATATGTATATATATTATTATAATGCATCTCAAAGTTTTGGGTCGTATCGGCCAGAGGCCCAAAGCTTGTGCTCACGTTCATAGGCACCATTTGTCTATTTCAAATTAACATAAAAGGGAAAAGAGCATAAAACCCCCCATATGCTTTCTAAGGATTGCAAAATACCCTTATACTTTTTTTTGCCCCATTTTACTACTCTCGTCTTTCTAAAACAAGCAAATTATACCCTTTACACCACTATATGCCCAAATTACTCCCAATGTTTCATTTTATCATTATCATTTGTATTAAAATTTAAACAAAATATATAAATTTCAAAAAATATATATTAAATTTTGAAAAAAAAATTATAAATTTCGAAAATAATATACAAATTTCGAAAAAACTATAAAATTGGAAACAAATATATAAAATTCGTAAAAAATATATAAAATTCTAAAAATATATAAATTTTGAAAAAATATATATTAAATTTTGAAAAAATTATAAAATTCAAAAAAAGCATATAAAATTCGTAAATATATATATATATAATTCAAATATATATATAAATTTTGGAAAAAAATATAAAATTCGGCAAACAAATTTTTTGAATTTATATTTTTTCCTAAATTATATATATATATTTTTTGAATTTTATATGTCATTGGGGGTGTTTTGTGATCCCAATAGGACAATCAAAATGGATTGTTTTATTGGATAAGCAGATTCACTTAGTACCATTGGGGGAACTGTAAATTATGAGCCACTAGATAAGAGAGAAAATTAATATTAAAACATGATTTTTATGGGTTTGTTCTTCACATTTTTCGTCTCTTCAAAGTAGAATCAACATGTCAACCTACATCACTTTTAGGTACAACATGCAGCAATACAGTTTCTTATATTTTTAGGTACATCATTTTTATTTCAAATTTTATAAAAAAAATTAAAATTTTAATATATCTTTTTTACGAATTGTATATTTATTTTAGAATTTTATAAAAAAAATCAAAATTTAATATATATTTTTTTGAATTTTATATGTTTTTTTTAATTTTATATATTATTTTTTGAATTTTATAAAAAAATTCAAATTTTAATATATATATTTTTTGAATTTTATATATTTTGTTTAAATTTTAATACAAATGATAATGATAAAATGAAACATTTGGGATAATTTGGACATATAGTGGTGTAAAGGGAGTAGTTTGCTTGTAAAATAGGGGTGTATTTTGCAACCCTTAGAAAGCATTGGGGGGTTTATGTTCTTTTGCCTACATAAAATGAAAAAATAAATAAAAATTAGGGTTATTATCACAAAACTCAATGAGGTTTGCAAAATTCATAAAATAATCCTTCCATGTTCTAAAAACCCCCTCAATTTTTTAATTAATTCGTATCAATTACCCCCTCACCCTCATATTTCAATCAATATAGTTAGGATTAATTTCATTTACACTCTTTAAATTTTATTTTTATCTTCAATCAAATCTCTTCAAATTTGAAAACTACATTCAAACCCCTTAAGTTTGAAATATATATATTTTTCTGAAAAAATATATATATTTTGAAAAAAACATTATATTCTTAAGCATTCATTAACATGTTAAATATAAAAAATAATAATAATTCTTATAATGATAAAATTATAATCAAAGTCTACCATTAATGGTAGCTCTATACACTAATCACTATTAACAAAAATCATAATTAATGTGTGCAACTATTTCTCTATATGAAAGAAGGAAGCATAAATAAAATTTATTAAGGTATTTTTATTATTATTATACCATCGCTACCATGTTAAATTCAAGAAAAAAATAAATAAAGGTTTTCTATTATGTCGATTTAAATTCTCATTTTGTGAAAAAAGTTGTTTTAAACTTCTTATAAAAATTCCAACTTTGTTCTTAAACAAGATTATGATCAATTAATTTAATTTTTATACATATTTGATTTTTATTTTAAATATTTATTTTATCATTTTTTACAAATATTTCTCATCTCATGATAGGATGTGCTTCCATCGAGTTATTAAATCAATCTTAAAAAATAAAGGGTAGAGTTATTTTACTATTTCTTATAATATATATTTCGGATAAAATATATATATTTCCAAAATATATATATTTTTTTGAAATATATATACTTTTCAAAATATATATATATATATTTTTGAAATATATATATTTGTTCCGAAATATATATATATAGATTTTGAAATATAGATTTTTTTCTAAAATATAAATATATATATTTCAAATATATATATATATATATTTATCCGAAATATAGATATATATACATCTGAAATATATATATATTTTTTCTTAAATACATATTTTTTTTAGAAATATTTTTTTTTCAAATTTAAATGGTCTGAATATAGTTTTTCAAACTTAAAGAGATTTGATTGAAAATAAAACAAATTTTATAGGGTGTAAATAAAATTAATTCTAACTATTTTGACTGAAATGTGAGGATGAGGGGGTAATTAATACGAATTAAAAAATTGAGAAAGTTTTTTAAAATTGAGGAGGTTATTTGATTAAATTTGAAAACCTCAAGGAGTTTTATGAAAATAACCCTAAAACTTATTGATATTGGGCCACATCCATATCGAGGATAACTTCTTCTTTCTAAATTATGGTGATACCACAACACTGAAATTTCAAAAGAAACACTCCCAATTTTTAATAAATTGCCTAAATTTACATTGAGATTTGGGTCGAGAACGAACCGGTTTAAAATAATTTTTTAACAGTAGTCTTGTTGTTTGATAAAACTCAAAATCTAAGTATTAAGAATAAGTGTTAAGGCCATGTTTGGTAGGTTGTTTGGTTCCACCTGGTCTGGTCTGATCTTTGTTTTCAGGGACCAGACCATGTTTATTTGGACTTGTCTCAAAATTTGGAACCAGACCAAATGAAATCAAATTGAACCAAATGAGGTGTTTTTGGAACTAGACTTTTTGATGGTTCAACCTAGTCTGTTCTGGTCTTATTAATAAAATATATTTATAAATAATTAAAAATGAATAAATAATAAATTAATAATAATAATAAATTAAATAAAATATATTTTAAAAATAAAATATAAATAATAAATAATAAACAAAATGAATTAAATAATACTTCATAATAATAAAAAATGAACATAATAATAAATAAATAAAATAATGAATAAATTATAAAATATATTTATAAATAATTAAAAATGAATAATTAATAATATAAATAATAAATTAAATAAAACATATTTACAAATAAATAATAAATAATAAACAAATATAATTAAATAATACATAATAATAATAATAAATGAATACAATAATAATAAATTAATATAATAATAAATTAATAAAATAAAATTGTAAATAATTAAAAATGAATAAATAATAATAATAAATTAATAAAATTACATAAAACATAATTAAAAATATAATAAAAATAATAAATAATAAACAAAATGAAATAAATAATAATAAATAAATAAATATAATAATAAATAATAAGTAAATATAATAATAAATAATAAATAGATATAATAATAAATAAATAATACATAATAAATAATAAGTAAATATAATAATAAATAAATACTTCATAATAATTAAAAAAATGAGTATGATAATAAATTAATAAAATATATTTTTAAATAATTAAAAATGAATAAATAATTTATAAATTAAATGAATTAAATAATTAAATAATAATAAATAAATTGAATATATTTATAAATTAATATATAAATGAATAAATAATAATTAAATAATATAATTAATAAAATATATTATAAAGTGAAGAAATAATACATAAATAAATATTATAATAAATAATAAATAAATAGTAAGACCAGACCACTTACCAAACACACTTTTAAGTTCAGGATCCAGATCAGATTAGACCAAACCAAACCACATCGGATAGGACCAGACTAAATCAAACCAAACCAGACAGACCGCCTACCAAACATGGCCTAAATGTTTTTAAGAGTTGAAGAGAGTTATCAAACAACTCCTTAGTGTTATAGCTAAAAAATTATTAGTGATAGAATGCGGACGTGCCAGATTTTTGTAAGAATCAAAAATGATAAAAGGATAACAAGTATCCTTTTTTGAATATGGTTAGGCGATTGTGCAAAAGAAGGAATATGAAACTCTTAATTGGGTTCTTTTTATGCCTTAATGAAAAGGACTTTAAGTGTCAAAGGTTGCAAAAGAGAAAAATGAATTGAAAGTGTAGGTTGACAAAAAGTAAAGTGCGGCAAAAAGGAAAGTGCATTAATTAAAGCGATGGAATTGAAATGAATTAAAAGACAAAACTTGTATTGAAATGATTGAATTAAAAATACAGGAAAGATAAATGACAATATAAAGTAAATGACAATGATAAGGAAATTTGTGTGTTGTGCCCGGGGGTTCTAAATAACCTAAGTGTGCATGTGTGTGTGAACTTCAACCTTGCTTCAAATTATGTCAAGTGTCTTTGCAACTACCAACTTTCTTGTCAAGTTATCTAGATTTCTGCCACGTGTACTAGTGGTTACAACTGTCAAAGACCACTTCTTCCATAACTTCCAGTTGTCTCTTTCTGAGACTGCCACGTGTCATAGCGGTTACAACTATCAAATACCATTTTCTTTGTAACCTTCTTGATTATAGCAATTGTCATGTATTGACATTTCCTTCTCTCAGTTGATTTCTTCTGCCATGTGACATTGTGAAAATGTATTTTCTGTCAAATATTATCAAATAATGGCAAATGAGTTTCTTCCAATTGCGCCACATGTCTCTAAATAGTTGGGTGGCACATGATCGGAATTTCTAGGTGTCAAGAGTCAACCTAATTATTATTTGTGAATTCTTTTTCACTACACACAGGTATTTATTGACCTATTTAGATACCAAACATTATATCAAAAATTATTATATTTATATATATGTGTGTGTGTATTTTGTTAAAAATAAAAGAAGGTCCTCTTTAACAATGTTTGTTTTTATCTCTTTTTAATTATTGCTTGCTCCCAAAATTTGGTTTTGCATACTAATAGTTTTTAGGGTAAAATACAATGAAGCCCCTTGAATTATGGTCACAATTGCAAAGAATCCCCCAAACTATAACAAGTACAACAAATCTCTTAAACTATATCAATTTATTGCAAAATACCCCATTGTCATGAATTTTTTAAATGACCAAAATACCTTTTCTTCTTGAATTATGCTTAATGCATTTCTTATCAACATTAATTTGATAGCATATTCTCCACTCAAATATTCATAAACATACACATGTTTTTTATAATTAATTATTTAAAACAATTTTTTAAGTTATTTAAATAAAAATTAAATAAAAATGGTTAAAATTATTAAGTCATTAATTAACACCCTTTATCCATATAACATGAGAAACAAAGGTATCTATTATTCAAGTAATTTAAGGTATTTATGAATTTACTTTATGAAAAGAACATTTTAGCTTACAATATAAAGATTTAAACTTAAAATAATAAATTTTATTGTTTAAATCAAACTGAATATTAATAACAAGTTAATTATTTACAAAAGTAATTACAACATACAATTTTTTTTTCATTAGAGAATATATTTATCTAATATAATTAAGGTGAATGGTATTAATATCTCAAATAAGAGAAATGAATATTGCTATAATTAAAAAATAGATAATTTTATGAAGAATGGTAAAATTGTATTTTACAATAAAATTTGGATTAATTGCAACAAGTTGATAGTTCAAGGGGATTATTTATAGTTTCGGGAGATTAGTTGCAAAAGGCCAATAGTTCAGAAGTTTTTTTGCATTTTATCACTGCTTATTTAGATTGTGTTTTCATTTTTTTTGGACTATATTGTTCAATATATAAAATAAAATAATCCCTTACAATATACTAGGGGTGGACATGGATCGGATTGGACCGGATTGGAGATATTTTGGATCCAATTCACTAATACCGGATTCTCAATTTTCAGAACAATCTAATCCATTTGTCCAACGAAACCAATCCAAACCGGACCGCAGTGAGCCAGATTGGTTTGGATCAATTTCGCGGATTGAAACACAAAATTACATTACCTAAATTGAGAAAACAAATTCATATATTGCACATATATGATGTCAACCACAAGAACAAATTCATAACATATCTTCTTTTTCTTTTCTTTTTTTGTAAAGGCAAACAAGCTTAGTATTAATAGAAAATGCCAAAATGCCATGCAAAAATAGTAAGATATGGGAGAAATCCAAGTTCATACAAATGATCCAAAAAATCCCACAACCACCAGTTAATGACAAAGATACTGAGAGAAATCCAAGTTCATACAAAAACCCACAAGGATAGCCAATGAATTTGAAAGAAATCCAAGTAATCATACAAAAGTATATAGGTTAAAACTTATTTTAGTATGTCTGTTATAAGAATATTAAAAGATAATTAACCAACAGAACATTGAATGAAGAAATAAATAACTTTTTTTAGTATTTATCATAAATAAATATTTCATAAGAATACTAAAAGAATAACCAATCAAACATTGAATAAAGAAATAATTTTTTTTAGTATAATATTATATAAGAATACTAAATATTCATACAAAAGTACTTTTTTAGTAATAATCATAGTATTTTTTTATTTCAATATATCAAGTTCTATCTTTTATTATTCTAAAATTTATTATAACAAATATTTTAATTGAATAAATATAATGCGTTATAGTTGAACTAAGATATATAGATATTTAAGTATGAAATTAAAATATTTTAAATTTGAATGTACATCTATCTCTCTTTGTAGTTGTTGGATAATTCAATTATACTTCATTTTTTAAAGAAGATATAGGTTTTTAAATAATAAATTGTTAATAGTATATTTTAATTATAATTTTATAAAAAAGTATATTTTAATTATAATCCTATGAATATAATTTTTTTAAAAATTTTAAATTTGGGCGTACATCTATCTCATTTATCTCTTTTTTTAAAGGTTTAAAATAATTTAATTATAATTACTTGCTTGAAGAAGATGCATTTATTGAAACAATAAATTGTAATAATACACTTTAATGATACTTATTTGAATATAGTTCTTCAAGTTTTATATTTATATTTTTATTCTTTAGTAGATAAATGTATAAAATAATATAAAAAAAAATGTCTTACATGTTTACAATATTATAGATATAAATAAATAATTATTTAGAGTAAAATAAGATATTATGATTTAGTTTAAAATAGTATATTAGTGATATAAGATATTATAATTTAGTTTAAGATAATATATTATTTGATATATATTCATATAAATATACTAAAATATATATGAACAGTTAGGGGTGCACAAACAAATCGTGGAATCGTAGAACCGGTCCAAACCGAACCGAACCGGTGCTTTGGTTCCGGTTTTGAATTGGTTTGATTTGGTTCCAATTCTCAAAAATCAAAACCGTTCTAATTTGGTTTGGTTCCGATTTCAGACTGTCTGAAACCAAACCAAACCGAACTTAACTGATATGAATTAGATATACATATATATATGTATAACTCACTTATACAATTACATTATATTTAACAAAATTATAAATTCATATAAACTTATAACACTAAATAAATAAAAATTTAAGTTTACCCTAATAATTTTTTTTACCATCCAAACAAATATTATACGCATGTACATAAAAATTATATAATTTATAGCCCCTCTCATCTCTCACATCCATTCTCACTGTCGGCCACCATAACTTCTCTCCTTATTACTATCGGCTTCTAACTTCTATAGATCTCTAAATATGTGTTAGTTCACACACAAACATGGACTCATAACTTTTATGTTTTAACTCGTGGACATTCAACAATTCTCTTGACTGAAGCCATCTCTGAAATTCAAAAAAAAAAAAATAATAAAAAAATCATGAAAACTCCATAAACAATCTCTCTGAAACTCTCTATCTCATCTTCTCAGTGCGTATGTGTGAAAATTTTTGGGGGTGCGTGTGTGTGTGTAAATTTTGGTTTAAGAGTTGTTTTTAGTTTTGAAATTGGTAAGATTGTTTTTCATAATTTATGTTGTATGTTATTTATAATTTGAAAGAACATGCTTACGGAACCGTGGTTCGGAACCGCAGTTCGGAACCGAACCGAACCGTTATTTTATGGTTTAGTTCTTTAACTAATGATTTTGGTTTTGGTTCTTGTTTTCAAATAACTGTTGATAATGGTTTGGTTCCAAAATTTTTAAGAACCGTACCAAACTGAACCGAGTGTAGCGCTATAGACAGTACCGGATTTGACGGATTATTGAAAATCAAATCCAGAACCGATCTATAAAATACCAAATTCGGTATTTCCTTTATCCATGTTCAATCCAATCCATAATCAAACTGATCCAATATATCCGAACCAGATTGGATGGATTGGATTTTCGGATTCGCCCAATTTTTGTCCACCCCTACAATTTACTTATAAAGCACCCAAACAAAATATTTTGAGTCAGCCATGTTTGGTAGGCGGTCTTTCTGGTCTGGTCGGTCTGATCCGGTCTGGTTCGGTCCGGTCCGGTCTGGTCTGGTCTAATCTGATCTGGAAAAGTCTATTTGGTAAGCGGTCTGGTCTTACTATTTATTTATTATAATATTTATTTATGTATTATTGATTTATTTATGTATTATTTCTTCACTTTATAATATATTTTATTATTTATATTATTAATTTATTATTTATTAATTTACATATTAATTTATAAATATATTCTATTTATTTATTATTATTTCATTATTTAATTCATTTAATTTATAAATTATTTATTCATTTTTAATTATTTAAAAATATATTTTATTAATTTAATATTAATTTATTATTATTATACTCATTTTTTATTATTATTATGAAGTATTTATTCATTATTATATTTACTTATTATTTATTATTATATATATTTATTATTTATTATTATATTTATTTATTATTATTTTTTATTTCATTTTGTTTATTATTTATTATTTTTATTATATTTTTAAATATGTTTTATGTAATTTATTATTTATTTTATTAATTTATTATTATTATATTTATTTATTATTATTGTATTCATTTTTTTTATTATTATTATGTTTTATTTAATTTATTATTTATATTATTCATTATTCATTTTTAATTATTTATAAATATATTTAATTATTTATTCATTTATTTATTTATTTATTATTATTAGGTATTATTTATTTCATTTTTTTTATTATTTATTATTTGTATTTTATTTTTAAAATATGTTTTATTTAATTTATTATTATTATTATTAATTATTATTTATTATTTATTCATTTTTAATTATTTATAAATATATTTTATTAATAAGACCAGATCGGACCACCAGGAACCACCTTTTTTTTTTGTCTGATTTGGTCTTACTTGGTCTAACAAAAAATTTGGGACCAATGCTACCAAACACGGTCTGATCCCATAAAACGCAAGATCAGACCAGACCACCTGGGACCTGGGACCATAAAACAGGGCCGTAGTGTTTGGTAGGTGGTTATGGTTCCACCTAGTCTGATCTGGTCTTGGTTTTCAGTGGACCATACCATGTTTGTTTGGACTAGTCTCAAAATTTGGAACCAGACCAAATTGAGCCAAATGTAGTATTTTTGGAACCAGATTTTTTGGTGAGTCCACCTGGTTTAGTCTGGTCTTGGTAACTAAAATAAGATTTTTGAAACCAACGATTAAGTCCACCAAAACCAAAATTGAATAAAAATAATAATAATAATATACAAATTAAATTAAATAATACATAAAAATAATAATATATAATAATAATTAAATGAATAAATAATAAAATATATTTATAAATAGTTAATAAATAATAAATAAAATAAAAATATTTAAAAATAAAATAAAAATAATGAATAAAAAATGAATTAAATAATACATAATCATAATAATAATAAATGAATAAAATATATTTCAAAATAATTAATAATAAATTAATAATTAAATAATAAACTAAATAAAACATATTTAAAAATAAAATAAAAATAATGAATAATAAATAAAATGAATTAAATAATACATAATAATAATAATAATGAATATAATAATAATAAATATAATAATAAATAAATTAATAATTAATAATTAATAATTTAATAATATATATTTATAAATAATTAAAAATGAATAAATAATAATACTAAATTAATAAATTAATAATATAAATAAGAAATTAAATAAAACACATTTAAAAATAAAATAACAATAATGAATAATAAACAAAATGAATTAAATAATACATAAAAAAATTAATAAATATATGAATAAATAATAAATTAATAAAATATATTTATAAATAATTTAAAATTAATAATATAATATTATAAATAAATAATGAAATAATAATAAATGAAATGAATTAAATAATAAAACAATAATTAATAAAATGAATTAAATAATTAACTAATAAATGAATATAGTATATTTATAAATTAATATATAAATTAATAAATAACAATATAAATAATAAATTGATAAAATATATTTATAAATTAAAAAATAATAAATAAAATAAAGTAAATAATATATAAAAATAATAAATGAATATTATAATAAATAATAAATTATTTTATTTTTTTAAAAACGAAAAGATCAGACCAGATCGCTTTACCAAATATGGTTTGGTTCAATATTTGTGAGACCGTGATCATCAGACCAGTTCGTTTATCAAACAGACTTTTAAATTGAGGATCTAGACAAGTCAGACCAGACAAGACTGCCTACCAAACATGGCGTTACTTTTGGTTGCATGTATTTATGGTTTATGTATGTATATTAATTGCAAAGAGGGTGGATATCTGCCAAAAGTAGTCAATATAGCCAAATGGAAGGGGCATAGACATGATGTTAAACCAATGATGCCTAAACATGTCATTACCCCATAATGAGAGCTACCAAACAAATCACAGATCCATACGACATTAACATGGGCTGTTAAGGTGGGCACTAGGCATGTGCATGCATGTCTCTATATCTATCAATATTTGTAGATATATAAATATAAGATTAAAAAATAACAGGTACATGCACTTAGGCCATATTTCATTTTAGGTAACCTCTCTTGTTTGAATAATTATAGCTAGACTCCCTTAAATTTATAAATTATAACGAATATCTCCTCGGTTGAACTTTCGGTAGGGTCAAACTCAGTTAACACTTACATCATCACTTTTTCAGAGGTGAAATATCTAAAATACTCTCAATTAAATGCAAAGATAGTTAAGCCCATAAAAAATAGTTATGGGTAAAAAAGTCATTTCACAGCTCCGGTTACCTAAATTGAATGTCAATGACCTAGAGGGATGAAACTGTAATTATTTAAACAACAAAAGTTCGAGTGTAATATATCTATCAAAGTATAATTTATCCCTTGATTTTAAAAGTATACTAGTATTAGTTATGAAAAAATCTCATTGTTTCATAACTTAATTTAGTGTTTAAATGTGAATGAATCTATAACTTACTGATCAAAATTATTTTGAGAGCTCAATTTGAATATTAGTGAAAATAACATGTAACACTTAAAAGATGACAAATTTAATGATTTAATTTTAGAATAATATCAGAAAATACTCATTTACAACTTTATGCCTTAAAGTTTAGTTTTTAAAATATTCAGTACTTGTTTTTTAGTTTTGTCAAACTTGTTTAATTCATCAATTGAAAATGTCATAACACGACAATAATATCTTTATGTGCTTTTTCAAAAATGATTGGGAAAGGACAAAACATGTAATTATTACATCTGTTATTAATTACCTTCATTCATTTTCATCCACATTTATTACAAGGATACAAAGATCACTGTTGCAAGGGGCTTGTGATCCACATACAATTTGCCTCCAAATCATTCCATTATGTAACCACATTTTCGTGGGAGACAAACAGGGCCTTAGGCCGGTACATATTATTGATAATTTGCTTGTACAATATAACATGTTATTGATCATTACCACTAAAAACCTCAAGGACCATTCATTCAAATATAATAATAAGGGTAAATTACACTTTCACCCCCTCGAGAGATATGATTTATTAGGAGTGAAATTGTAATTATTCAAATGATGGGGGTTGAAACTATAATAAATCATATCTCCAGGTATGACTTATTTTTATCCCTCGAGATATGACTTATTACAGTTTCACCCCTATCCTTTGGATAATTACAGTTTCACCCCTCTAGGTCATCAAATCCCAATTCTGATGATTGAAAAAGTGAAATCACATATATACCCCTAAATATTTCTCAAATATGGTGTAAAAAATTGAGTTTTTTGTTTAATTTATCCATAATTGTCTAATTAGTGTATCCAAATTATGACAAAATAAAGCAATATTAGAGCAAAAATGTTCATAACAATAAATCTTGAGATATTTTAAACATTTCACCTAGTATTGACCAGGTTTGATCGCGTCGGAATTTGATCCCAGGGGGGTATTTGTTATAACTTCCAAACTTGAGGGGGTAAAACTGTAATTATCCAAAGGATATGGGATGAAACTATAATAAGTCATATCTCGAGGGTGAAAATGTAATTTACCCTAATAATAAAAATAGTAGTAGTAAAAGAAAGAAAACATTAGTTGGTAGAGCTGTGTTTGTGTTGAAATAAACAAAAAATACATTTTTTGTTTTTTTGTTTATTCATCCAAAAACAGAAGTATGTTTGGTAGGGATGTTTTTTGGGTTGAAATTGAAAAATTAAAAATCAATAATTAAAAATTAATAATATAAATAATAAATAAAATAAAATATAATAATAATAAAAAATGAATACAATAATAATAAATAAATATAATAATAAAAAATGGACTAAATATTAAATAATAATAATAAATTACATAAAACATATTTAAAAATATAATAAAAATAACAAATAATAAACAAAAGGAAATAAATAATAATAAAAAATAATAAATAAATATAATAATAAATAATAAGTAAATATAATAACAAATAAATACTTCATAATAATAATAAAAAATGAGTATAATAATAATAAATTAATATTAAATTAATAAAATATATGTTTAAATAATTAAAAATGAATAAATAATTTATAAATTAAATAATGAAATAATAATAATAAATAAATAAAATATATTTATAAATTAATATATAAATTAATAAATACTAATTTAATAATGTAAATAATAAATATAATATAATATAATAATAATAATAAATGAATACAATAATAATAAATAAATATAATAAGAAAAAATGGACTAAATAATAAATAATAATAATAAATTAATAAAATAAATAATAAATTACATAAAACATATTTAAACATATAATAAAAAATAAACAAAATGAAATAAATAATAAAAAAATAATAATAAATAATAAATAAATATAATAATAAATAATAAGTAAATATAATAACAAATAAATACTTCATAATAATAATAAATGAGTATAATAATAATAAATTAATAAAATATATTTTTAAATAATTAAATATGAATAAATAATTTATAAATAAAATGAAATAATAATAAATAAATAAATAGAATATATTTATAAATTAATATATAATAATTTAATAATATAAATAATAAAATAATAAAATATATTATAAAGTGAAGAAAGTGTAAGTGATAAACACCCCAATAAACACCAAATTCATGTTTATTCTCATATGCCTAAAATTTGCCTAAAGTGAAAAAATATTTTTAAACACACATATCCCAAAAACACTAACCAAACAAGTTTATAAACACAAAACACATAAACAAACACAAAAACATCCCAACCAAACAGGCCCTAACAGATTGTCTCATGTAAAAAAAATAAAAATAAAATTTAGTGTCTTAAAAATATCATTGGATTGTCTTTGAGTAAACAATTCTCAATTTTCTCTTGGAATGTAATAATTTTTAATCTTTTTAGGCCTAGCTCGCTCGCATACCAATTTCGAATTTTACCCATTCTTAAAAGGAGAATGTCGTGCATAAGTTCTAGAATTAGTCGGAACAAAGTTTCGAGAAATCAATTCACCTAGAAAGGGGGTCAATGAAGATCAAACATGTAGGGTCCAAAATTACTCATGATGTACAAAAATTGCATGGTTGTGATTGTATGTGTCTGCCATAATTTAATTACTAGTAGTTACTATTTTATTCTCTTCTTTCTCGTGAGTACAATTATAATAGCAGAAGATGATGAATGAAATGGTAACTATATAAAATGACATCCCCGTGATATATGGCTCTTTTCAATAAATGAAAGTGACCATCTAATCCTAGCTAAAAGACTTTGACTCAATTTAGTTAGAGGGAAGTCTCAAAAGCATGGATTATTGAAAAATTATAAGTATCAAACTGTTATTATAATTAATTTTGACACACATGGTCAAAATACATTCTCTCTCTTGAGTTAAATTAAATGATAAAATTCTTATTAGAGTAAATTGCAGTTCAACTCCCTCTAGAGTGATTGGAGCTGCAAAATTACTTGTATACTAATATTTATTTTTTATTTTAAAATATCTTTATAAATAAGTGAGGGTATTATAGTCAATTCATCATTGATCATCAGTTGATATAAGTGTTGATCATGCCAAAGGTTCATTGAAAAATAATTTTTTATTGTTACTTACAAATTATAGAGGGTTAAACAGTAATTTATCAAATAACAGAGGGTGTGAGTATAATATATCATATTTCGATGGGTCTCTTAGGGTTTTTACACCCGCCCAAGAATGAAAACTAGGGTTGACCCTATTGGCCAAACCACAAACACCTACAAATCAGAAATCGCACAAACACACACCAAACATAATCGACACAAAGATATATAGTGGTCCGGCCAAAACAAACCTACGTCCACTGAGAGCACCGTTTCACTATAATCAATGAGAGGATTACAAGAGGATGATTCGCATATCATACACACGCACACGCACACACACACATACACACACTATATATACTCATGCTTGTATCACTGGAATAATATAAGCTTATATTATTCCTAACTCTCACTGGTATTTCACTCACACCAAGAAGAATATCACTCTGTATCTCTTCTTTTCTCTCTATATCTATGCACCTTGTGCATCGCATGTGATTCACTTGCACTAAATGTTTCACTCACACCGGTACCGGCCTATTCTGGCCTTCATTATAGCACAAGCATATTCTGACTCTCTGCTTGGTACAAATAATACAATAGGAGAGTCCCTATATTTATAGGAAATGATATAGATGTGGTTTTGCCTTTTAGTCTATGTGAGACAACTTTTATCCTTTTAACAAATGAGTCACACTAATATAACAATCTCCCACTTGACGACTTTGCCTCAAATCAATCAATGATCAGTGCACTACGGTACTCTCATTTCTGTCTTCAGGCTTGAAGACCCACTGAAGTTGCGCACAACTTCAGTTCCTCTGTTTTCACCATTTTCGTCAACATGACCATGCTAATAGCTCTCACTGCATGAGCAATATCAATCCTTCTACAAAACCTGCGATCTCTATTGCGTCTGGCCACTCTGTCTTGCAACCACTATCACTTCTGACTTCGCCTTACAAACTTTGTCGCGTATGTCTTCTTTTTTCCTTTCACTGAGAAACTTTACGGTTGTTGTATATAAAACTCCTCCTTTAGGTCACCTTGGAGGAAAACAGATTTGTCATCTAGCAACTCTATATGCAAACCCCCTGTTTCATCAATGCTTGAATGAATGGTATTCAGTTTCATAACCGAATAATGGAAAGCTATTTTCCCTATCGGCAGCTCGGTTAGCTTCCATGTTCTGTTAGAGATAAGGGACTTCATCTCATCTTCCATTGCAAGCTCCCATTGGCTCGCATCTGCTGCACTGCATGATTCATCATCACATTTTGGTTCATCTTCATCTATGAACAACAAATAATTCAGGTATCTCTGCTTTGGCATATGTTATCGTGAAGTCTTCCTAAACACATAATTAGGAGTCAAAGTCTACGGTGTATCACCCTGTTGAGTAGTGTCATCTGCAACATGTTCTTCTAATTGAGGACTTTCATTGTCTAGAACATCTTCTATCTCAACATATACAGGATCACTCAGTGCTTTACCGCTTCATACCTCTTCTGGTATTTTGTGCTCCAATGGTACTAATGGACCATGATTTATAAAATACGCTACTGTACTGACTGCTTCTGCCCAGAACTGTTCCGGAAACCCTGCTTGAATATGCATGCTTCTGGCTATCTCAGTCACTTTTCGGTTCATACATTTTGCTACGCCATTCTGTTATAGTGTACTTGAAACGGTCTTCTCTAATCTGATATTATTCTCATAGCAAAAGTTCTTGAACCCGGAGTCTTCGTTTTCTCCACTAAAGTCAGATCTTAATTTCTTTACCTTCTACCATGTCTCTTTCTCTACCATGGCTTTTCATTTTTTGAACACATCATACACCTCAGATTTATGCTTCAAGAAGTAAACACATATTCTCCTGGAATGTCATCAATGAAAGTCTCGAAGTAAGACTTTCTGCCAAGAAATGAGACAATTGTTGGCCCTCAGATCTTCATGTGAACTAGCTCAAGCTTCTCCACTATGAGACTTTTGTTGTTGATCTTGAAACTAACCCTCTTCTGCTTACACTCACAAAAGTCGATGTCAATAAATTTTACTGATAGTTTTCCTTTTGAGAACATAACTGCGAGCTCCTTTTCACTCATGTGACCAAGCCTCCAGTGCCACAAGTTGTGATCCTCATTGCCTCCTGCAACTGCAATCACTGTGCTAAAATTGGTGGTTAAGTAGAGTGTACATTATATTTTCCCTCGTGCTATAATTATAGCCCTTTGGGAATCTTCCACTTATCTTCACTGAAAGTGGTCACATAACCTTCATTCGCCAACTGGCCTACTGAGATTAGGTTATTCATCAAGTTTGAAATGTGTCTTACATCCCTCAGCTTCCATATTGATCTGTTGAGTCTAATATGTACTTCATATTTGCCTACGACACTGCAGGACTTATCATCACCTAGATGAACCTCGCCAAGTTTATCAGGTGTATAGCTTTCAAAGAGCTCTCGACTTGAGGTGGCATGAATTGATGCTCTACAGTCCAATACCCAAAACTCTGTCTTGTTCTCTAAAGAGCATATCAACACATCATCTTCTGAAACAAGATTCATTTCAGTTTTGTCATCCGCTACACTCTGCGGGGATTTGCACTGGTTTCTGTAATGACCAAGTTTGCCACAATTCCAACACTCAATGAAATTTCGAGACCCCTATCTTGACTTGGAATGACTACGTCTCTGACTTCTGTCCTTCCTTCTATTCGAACCTCTACCTCTACTGTCTACGTTCAATGTTGAGCCACTATTATAAGAGTCTGATTGATGTCTTCTGATCATTTCCGTGAGTACCATACTCACTACGGAATCATATTGTAACGGTTTTATCCCTGAATAGTTATTGATTGCGGCTTTTATGGCGCTCCAACTCTCTGGCAATTGGCTTATAAGAAAAACCGCTTTCATTTTGCTAGTGATTGACATATCAACTGATTCTAGCTACTTAACAATTTCATTAAGACTACTGAGATGTTCACTGACCTTCCCATTCTCGAACATCTTCAGATTTACCAATCTCGTGATGAGATGTACCATATTTGCACCAGACGGTTGTTCGTACATGTTTGAAAGGGTATCCATGAGAGACTTCACTGTCTTCTCATTCCTGATGTTGAACGCAACGGACTTTGACAACGTCAGTCTGATCGTACCGAGAGTCTTTCGATCTAGGATTTTCCAATCCTCTTCTTTCATCGATTATGGATTTTGCTATTCCAATGGTAAATACAAATTATTCTGCTATAACACATTCTCAATTTGCATCTTCCAAAAGTCAAAGTTTGTACTGTCAAACTTGTCGATCATTACTTTATTTTCTTCACCCGTAGCTCCCACTAAGCCTATTCGAGAAATTTGGAGTTGAATTACGTAAAACCAATTTCACGGTTGCGTTTGGAGCAGTCCAAAACCTTAAGAACGCCTCTGATTGTGTCAAAAACGAGTCAGGAACGACTCCAAACGGGCAAAAAAACAAATCTGCACAAAAGACTAAAAATTGTTGACGATGTTTGTACATTATCGGGATGCGTGCAAGATATGATGGAGCTGATTTTTGTGCCAAAACATTTGTCTTCAAAAGAGCTTTCCGTTGATATATTATAATCCTTGTATAGATCAACTATGTTTTACGAAATAGCCCTGAACCGAAACTGTTGAGCGTTGGAGCCGAAAATTTAGCCAGAACTTCAGATGGCGCGTGGGGGCGCGTGCAACACTTTACGTCGATGCACTTGACACTGCTAGCTTCGTCTCGTCGATACGAAGCTCCTGATATGGTTTGTTCCTGATTTCGGGCAACTCTGATATTCGAATCTGGACCAAAATGTACGGGCTTCTTCTTTGTTCCAACCTGAAGCTCTGATACCACTTGTTAGTGTTTTTACACCCACCTAATAACGAAAACTAGGGTTTACCCTATTAGCCAAACCACGAACACCTACAAATAAGAAATCGCACAAACACACACCAAACACAATCGACACAAAGATATATAATGGTTCGGCGAAAACAAGCCTACGTCCACTGAGAGCACTGTTTCACTATAGTCAATGAGAGGATTGCAAGGGGATGATTTGCAAATCATACACACACACACACTGTATACTCATGCATGTATCATCGGAATACTATAAGCTTATACTATTCCCGACCCTCACTGGTGTTTTACTCACACCAAAAAGAATACCACTCTGTATCTCTTCTTCTCTCTCTATATCTATGCACCCTGCGCACTGTCTGTGTTTCACTCATACCGGTACCGGCCTATTCTGGCCTTCACTATAGCACAAGCCTATTCTGGCTCTCTGCTTTGTACAAAGAATACAATATGAGAGTCCCTATATTTATAGGAAATGATATAAATGTGATTTTATCTTTTAGTCGATGTGGGACAACTTTCAATCCTTTTAACAAATGAGTCACACTAATATAACAATGTCAAGCTATAATTTATCCTTATGACTATCATTAATTTTGACACACAAGGTCAAAACAAATTATCCCACTTGATTTAAATTAAATACATATCATATTATTATGGGTAATGGCAAGAAAACATCCCAAATTATTGAGGTTTTGCAAGAAATTCTCTAATCTAAAAATCACCCCAAACTATTTAAAACATATACTTTATTCCCAAGCTATAATATGAAAATACACTTTCATCCCTATTATTATTAATATATTAAATTGAGATTCATATGAATCATATGGGTTGATGATGATAAATAATGACAGACTTGACAAGTGGGCCTCACCAAAATTTGAATCTCTTTCATTATCATTTTTTGCACACAGAACCTTTTTGAAATTAGTTTGGTAGCCATTGGAATGTGTAGCTGTGGATCCACCGACCAACCTAATGATGATTGATTAGTTAAATTGATAATTTGGATATAGACAACAAACTGAATAGAATCGTAAGATTAGAAGGATTTGTGCTATGGACTATAGGCCGTCATGTTATAAAGAAAAGGAAAATGATGCATATTGATGTTGGGATGAATAATTATACATATATTTGGATCCCGTAATATTTTATTTAATAATAAATATGTATTCATTATATTAATTCGGTGCAAGTAATGTGTTTTATATTTAATTTTTAGCGTGTTTGTTATATTTAGTAATGCATAATAATAATATTAAAATACTATTTAAGTATGTTGAATAAGAAAAAAATAATGTTCAAAAGTGTTTTCAATACATTTGTTCATTGTTTTAACATATAGAATATGATGTAAATATTATAAAAATAGAATTTATTGGTTTCAACACATTTATCGTATATTTTAACAAAAGAAAAATATGTTAAAACACGATTAAGTGCTAAAATAAAAATCAATAAATTCAAAAAGGTATTTCAAACACGTCAACCAAATTTTAATGCATTTGTTCATTTTTTTTTTGGATAATTATAACACATAAAAATTACATAAGGAAAAAATATATCCACTTTGTCACATTATAAAAGATATATGCTCACATTAAAAGTAAAAAATTTAAAAAATAAATGAATAAAATGTTATTTTTGTCCTTATATTTAACATCAGGAACAAAATAAAACGATAACAAAAATTCGTTTAAAAATGAGAAGTTGTAAATGAAAAATATTTTGAAAAGAGAATTATGTAAAATTCATTTCAAGCCAAAGGGATGATTAGATGATCCTTATAACAGTTATTAAAATATAGGGAAAATTAAACAAATTATCTCTGAATTATGATCTAATTGCACGCGGTATTTTTTACGTTTCAATAATATCATAAACTACTTTCAAAAAAACCACATTCGTTGTAATACTTAGCCCCTTCTGTTCAAAGTCAACGCCAAAATTGGTCAATAAAGGCTGTTTTTGTAGTGAACTTCCATTTTTGCCCTCATATCATTGCATGTTCCAATTTTGCATACAAAATTACTTAAATACCCTATTTTTTTTGAATTTATATATAATGTTCCAAAATATGATTTATTTTTTCGAAAAATAATTTTTTTGTGAAAAAGTATATATTATGTTCAAAAATATGAATTTTTTCCGAAAAATATATATTATGTTCCAAAATATGATTTTTTTGCAAAAAAATACTTATTATGTTCCAAAATATGAATTTTTTTTCGAAAAATAATTTTTTTTGCGAAAAAGTATATATTATGTTCCAAAATATGATTTTTTCCGAAAAATATATATTATGTTCCAAAATATGAATTTTTTTGCGAAAAATATATATTATATTCCAAAATATGATTTTTTTGCAAAAAAGTACTTATTATGTTCCAAAATATGAATATTTTTGCGAAAAATATATATTGTGTTCCAAAATATGATCTTTTCCGAAAAATATTTTTTTTGCGAAAAATATATACTATTATGTTCCAAAATATGATATTTTCTAAAAAATATTTTTTTTGCGAAAAATATATACTATTATGTTCCAAAATATGATATTTTCTAAAAAATATTTTTTTTGCGAAAAATATATACTATATTCCAAAATATGATTTTTTTCTGAAAATAATTTTTTTTCAAAAAATATATATTATTTTTTCCGAAATAATTCATATTTTGGAAAATAATATTCTCCCTCCGAAAAATAATTTTTTTGCGAAAAATATATATATATTTTGGAATTTATAATTTTTGGGGCAAAGTGGACACCGTGGGGGTTAGTTGATAAAACTAGATAGTATAGGGGATTTCTTGAAATTAACCCTAAAATATAATATAAAACAAGGGTTTTTAAGTAAATTCACGCACAAATCTGACTCAGGCTGTTCTAAGGGATAGTAACTGATATTATTCAAACGTTAGGAGTATTTTCTGTAATTAGGTCATAGTTCAAGGATAATTTGTATAATTTTCCCTAAAATATATATATCGGTTATTAGTTTCCCACAAATCATATATGTACAATTCTCACGTTATGTTTACACCAAAGCTATGTTATGGAAACACCAAGCCCATTCTTTATCATAAATTAATTTTATTTTGACAATTTAACTGTTAAACGAAGTGATGTGGCAACTTAGCCGTTAAATGAAGTGGGAATCACGAATAACGGCCTTCAAATTTAAATACACAATTTAGTTGCCTTCTTAAAGTAGAAATTCTTTTTTTTATTAACTATTGTTTGTTGCTTTTTATAAAAAAGAATAAAATATAAATAAAAATAGGTTGGTGCATGTGGCGTATAGCACAACAAAACAATAAAGCACGATCAATATATATATATATATATTTGAAAGGTATGATCAATAACTTTTGTTGGTATTTGGATTTATAAGATGTCCAAATTGAAAATATAAAAAAATTCTAATTTTTTTTCACATTTTTTCACCGTAGTAAAGAATAGTAATAAATAAATAAATAAAAATTCTTATTGAATGAAGAGTACTATATTTCTTGAAATTAATTTTAAAATTATATCACAAATAAAAAAAGAATAATGATACTTATGCCGAACTGCTAAGCCGGATAAGTATAATGAATGCATATCTACTTTTGGATGAATAAATATAAATATGTTTGGGTGGATGTGCATACTTGTAGTGGATATGCATTCATTATTCCAATTCGGTACAAGAATATTTGAAGTTTAGCATCATTCAATTTCTACTTAATAAAAAATAACACTCATTTATTTTATTTTTATGTTTTGAAACATTGTACCAAGTCATATATTTATTAACATCATTGATGATTATTATAAAACTATAATTAAAATGTTTAACATTTCTTAGCATTTTTTAATCAAAGTAGAATTATAATTATTATTTCGTTAAGGGATGAGGGCATAAGCCATGAAAATTTGTTCTCTAAATCACAATAAATAAATAAAGGTTTGTGGCATAACATATGAAGAACACGCACGCGATTTGTGTTGAGTGTGGGGACATGGCAGTAATTTCGCATCATGACGAAGGCAATTTTCATGGGGATTTCATAGAGAGAAGAGAAAGCTACAGGTATTACCGTAAATTACGGATCTATCATGGCGAGTTTCACTTAAGGGTTAATTTCACAAATATCCCATATATTATTTAATTTAATCAACTAATTTGTCTAACCTTCACAATGTCCACCTTGTCCTTATATTATTCAATTTTATCATTATTCCCTCTCTCATAACATTTGGAGTCATAATACCTAAACTACTCTAAATAGTATAAGAGGTTTAGTAAAATCAAGTCTTTAAAAAATTTAGTTTTCAAAAATTAATTATATTTTTCGTAAAAACTATAAATTTCAAAAATATATATATTTCGGAATATATATTTATTTCGGACAAAATATATATTTCAAAAAATATATATATATATATATAATTCATCAAAAATATATATATTTTTAATTGATTTAAAAAAATAAGAATTTTTTCTGAAAAATATACATTATTTTCCAAAATATTAAAAATATATATTTCGTAAAAAAATTATATTATTTTCAAAAAAAATAATATATATTTTTTGCAAAAAAATTATTTTTCGGGAAAAAAATCATATTTGGGAAAATAATATATATTTTTCTAAAAAATAATATTTTTAGGAAAAAATCATATTTTGGAACATAATATATATTTTTCCCAAAAAAAAATCATATTTTTTTAAAACAATTCAAAAAATATATTTTTTTGACTAATTATATATATATTCCGAAATATATATCATTTTTCAATATATATATTTTTTCCAAAATATATATTATTTTTGAATTTTTTTTTCCGAAATATATATATATATATTTGAAATTTATAGATTTTACGAAAAATAATTTTTTTAAAGGCTTGATTTCATTAAATTCCCTTATACTATTGAGGGTAGTTTAGGTATTATGACTCAAAATGTGAGGAAATGAGATATAGTGATGAAATTGAATAATATAAGAGGTAAAGTGGATATAATGAAGATTAATTAATTAAATTAAATAGTATACTGCCGTTTTATGAAATTAACCCTTCAATTAATTACGAAAATAACGTGAAAATCGGTGGTGAAAAACATGACCACGTGGACAGATGTGAACTCGGCCTTTTTTAATCAGACAAAAATAGGTATTGCCGTTTCCGTACACCTATGTGGGGACATTCACTGCTCAAAAAATCTCTTTCACTTTTGAATTTACTAAAACACCCTCCAAACCCTCCTTTGGGAGTTGAAAAAAAAAGGAAGAAAATTTGTATCGATTTCGTACTATTCCAAATAGAACTCACTTGTTCTGTACTTGTATTAAGAAAAGAATGAGAACTGTACTTAATTATTATATCAATAATTGGAAGAAAAAAAGTTCGATTTCAAATTTGTCTTGGATAAGAATGTTGTGTGATGGTTGCGTATTCGTGAATGAATATTCCGAGTCTTGAACTTATTTTGTGAATAGTGACCAAATTTTTTTCAAAAGGTGAGAATGGACCAAAATCAAAACTTAATTGTTTGGAAGAGATCATTTTATTGTAATAATAAAAAAAAATTATATCAAAGTGTAATATTTTGTTATGAAACTTTATATTAGTTTATTATATATTAATTCCAAAAATATTCAAAATTAAATCCGAAAATATTAATTAAATATTGATTCCGAAATATATATTTATTGCCGAATACAACTTCAATAATATTATATATCACTTATATACAAATATATATATATATATATATATATATATAATATGAAACTTTACTTTATTGATAGATAGTATTAAATTTTTTAAAAATATTACAATTCAGAAAATATTCAAAATTAAGTCAAAAAATATTAATTCAAAAAATATTAATTCTAACTTTTTTTTTGTTGTGAACTTTTATATTTGTTTATTATTTAATATTTCAGAACAATTTGTTTCATATTTTATTTAAATAAAAAATATATAGTTGAAGTATGAGTATTTTGGAGCAAAAAAACAATATATTGTCATTTTTTTATTAGCTTTTGATGCACATACGAGAGAATAATGAAAATATTTAATTAATATTTTCGGATTTAATATTTTATAATTAATATTTTCATATTTGATTTTGAATATTTTTGAAATTAATATATAATAAACTAATATAAAGCTTCACAACAAAATATTATACTTTGATATGGGTTTTTTTTTTTGTCATTACAATAAAATGGTCTCTTTTAAGCAATTAAGTTTTGATTTTGGTTCGTTCTTACCTTTTGAAAAAGGTTTGGTCCTTATCTACTAAATAAGTTTAGGAATGTCCCCTTTCTATAATTTTCCTTGAATATAATCCAAATAATTTAAGAAAAAATTATAAATTAGAACTATTCCTAAACTTAATTGATAAATAAGGACCATAAGTTTTTGAAAATATAGGAAGTGATCAAACCTAAACTTAATTGCTACTAAATGATCATTTAATGTAAATTTACTAAATTGTCCTTCTTCTCCAAAATACTCTACAAATCCATATATCATCCGTCACCATCGTCATCTTCAACCTCACCACCGCCGCCGCCGCCACCATCTTCGACCTCAATTAATTTATATTCATTCCATTATATTGCTAGATTTAGATATATGTGTATGTATATAAATTACTCGAGCAACTTTCACTTTCTCTTTGAATATATATACACAAATATATATGGATATATGTATATGCAGGGGCGGAGCCAAGATTTAAACATAGGGGGGGCGAAGTTGAATATATTCAAATACTAATAACATATACATAAAAATATAGCAAGTTAAATTTTGGTCTATTTGCTAATGTCGAAAAAAAGCCAATATCTAATTATTACATAAAAAAAGGATCAAAATATTGTAGCTACTACGAAATCTGAGATCGAAAGATATGATAGTTACTAATAAAATTGTGCCAAACAATTTTTAAAAAAATAAAAATCACCTTTTAAAGAATCTAAACTAAAATCCAAGCAAATTTTTTTTTTCTAATATTGATATTTAAATAATTTGAAAGAATTACCTTAACATAATTCTTAGTAAAGTCAAAGCGAACAACAATGTCCCATGTAAATCGTACATAACACGAATATTACACAAATCCACTAATCCAAAATAATCATGCGCTTATGCATTATATGTACATAATGCCATTATAATAACTATTCATAACCCATTTAATCAATATAACGAAATTGTGTGCTTGTGCTCTCATGAACGTAGAGATATTTGTTAAATAAATAGTAATTATTCCACTGATACTCATAGTGTGTAATGACATTAAATTTTAACTTTTAAAAATAAATAGACAATTCAATGTATGTAATTATATAATCAAAGTCATCAGAATATAAGATTTGAGTAAGAAATACAACTCCCATAGACCGTCACACCTACACAAGAATTTTAAAGAGATATTTTTAATTAATTGATATTTATTTTATAGGAAATCAAAAGGACTTTTTATTTTATATTTTATAAATAATTGGGCCACAAATTATATTGGGCCTTTTCTATTTCATATTTGTAGCATTTTCTATTATTTTTTATTTTGAGGGGGGACCAAGAGTGATATTTTAATTTAGCTTTAAATTTTTATATAGGAAACCAAAAAAATTGAAAATCGGTATTTTTTTTTTGGGGGGGGGGGGGGGGGGGGTGTTAAGACATGTGAATGAATTAATTTATATGTATAGTTATATAGAGTTTTTGGAAGAAGAAAGATAATTTCGTAAATTTATATTAAATAGTTTCTTAGTAGTAATTAAGTTTAGGTTTGGTCTCTTCTTATATTTAAAAAAAAATTATGGTCCTTATATATCAATAAAATTTAAAAATGATCCCTAATATATAATTTTTTCAATAATTAAAGTACACATAAACTTTACATTCGAACTTCACATTTTTTCTCAGGCCCGATCTTGAATCCATCTAATTCGTTTTTAAGGTTAAGACTGTTGGACTAAGATTCTTTTGGTGATTCCAAATCAAAATTTACTTGCAAGGATGGATTTGTTATTGTCCATGAAAAATATGATAAGAATTTCATGATTCTTTTTTATATTGGATTTTGATGAATAGATAATCGCGTGTAAATGAATGAGATGTTAATATTACTTAATAACTTACATTTTTGAGTCAATATTTTTAAAAAATAGTTTGTATAAAAATATTGCTATATTTTATGATATAATAGGTAGGAAGCATATCCTAAATCAAAGATCTACTAATAAGACACAAAATTCACAAAAAAAAAAAAAAAAAGAACTATTAAAAAAAGTCATTTGTCATGAAAAAATATGGTACTTAAATATATGGTTTAAAGCTGTTATCAATATTAACGTACTGTTTATATATATATAAATTTGACATGCATAAATTATATATATATATATATAAAAATTACAATTACATAAAAAAAAAAAAACCTGACCCGAATATGAGAATGCAAGAAGAGAAATAAAATATGAGCCATGTGTGATACCATAATTTCCTTAAGACATATTTGCTGTCTCTCCGATGCTCAAGGTTGATGAGCAACTGTCTTCCAATATAGAACGGATTTCGCCTCTGGAGAAGTAACACTCCAATCTCCAAAAGCCAGCGAACTCAATTAATCTATGTCTTGCACTCGAACCACACTATTCTAAAATATGTATATGTATGCAGGAAGAGAGAGAGGAGGAAGAAGAGGATAATGTCCTCTCAAGCCTTTAGAAAATGAAGTGTGCAGTCTTATTTATAGACTACCAAGGATTGTTACTTAACAGTCATACCCTTTAGTTAAAGGTATTCTAACCGTCATATAATCACACCCCTTAGTAATTAAGATAACTAATTTCTCATTCACAATTTTTCCAACAAAAGCTAATCACAATTCTCATCATAATTATTAATATGTCTTAGCTTGGATTTTCAGTAAGTACGTTTTCTTTTTTCATATAAAGTTAAGGATTATTTACAGTGACACCCCCTGAGGTTTGTTTAAATTACTGTTGAATGCAACGTTTGCATTTTGTAAACGATTAACCCCTGAGGTTTCAAAAAGTGGACAAAGAACCCCCTAGGCCCATGAATTTCCATTTTTACCCTTAATAAATTATTCAATTAGTTGATAACATATTTTATTTTTGAGATGACTGAAATCAGTGAAATGTCATTCTACTTACATTTCATAGTGATTGTAAAAACCATTTTTTTTTAATTTTAAACACTTTTTTGTAGAGAGAAATTTTATTTGTAAACTAAATTCATACATCTATATACATATATGTATATATATTATTATTATAAAATTAAAACTAACTCGAATAAATTAAAATCTAAATGGGCATGTTACACTATACTATTAATAATGTTGTGTGTTAAGTGTCTATTTAAATTTCGAAACACTCAACATGCTAGACTAACTTTAATCAATAATATATTTATTTATTGTAACTAATATATATATTTTTCGGTCGTTTAATAAACATGCACTTACTATAAAAATTAAAATAGTAAAAAAAAACTATTAGTATAATGTATTGTCCCAAAATAAAATAATAAAAAGTTATATTTTTAATAAATGTATGCAAATATACACATTAATAGCACTTACTATTTTTTTTGGGTCATTTAATAAATATGCACTTACTATAAAACAAAAATGGTAAAAAAAAAATACTATTAAGTCTATTTAAAAATAATTTCTCGAGTTATTTGCCCAAAAACAAAATAATAAAAAGTAATATTTTTTCTAGATGTATGCAAATATCCACATTGGTAGCATTTACTATTTTTTTAGGTCGTTTAATAAGCATGCACTCAATATAAAAATTAAAATAGTAAAAAAAAATTATTAGTTACATAAAAAAAATATGATTGATTAAAATTACTCTAGCATGCAGAGTGCTTCAAGATTTAAATAGATACTTAAAATTTTAATTTATTTGATTTATTTTTAACTTATTAATAATATATATACATATAAAAAATAATTACATATATAATAATAATAATATATATATATGAATTTAGTTTACAAATAGAATTTTTCTCTACAAAAATGTGTCTAAAATAAAAAAGAATTTTGTTTTACAGTCACTATCAAATATAAGTAGAAGGACATTACAGTCATCTCAAATATAAAATATGTTATCAACTAATTGAGTAATTTATCAAGGGCAAAAATGACAATTCATGGACCTAGGGGGTTTTTTGTCAACCTTTTGAAACCTCAGGGGTTAATCGTTTGTAAAATGCAAACGTTGCATCTAGCTGTAATTTAAGCAAATCTCAGGGGGTGTCACTATAAATAACCCTAAAGTTAATTATCTTATACTAATAAGTTTCCTTTTCTTCATTTTGTGTCATCTTCGATGAAACACTGACACGTATACGAGACGCGGACACGACACGGACACGATAAATTTTAAAAAAGTAGGACATACCACGCCTCTGACACGTCTATAATTTTATTTTATTATATATATATATATATATGTATTAAACAATAAGAACCAATAAACTTATGAACAAAAATAAACAAATAGGTAAAATGAAATGTCTAACATGATAAAAAAATTCATTCCACTACCATCCAAGGAATCAAATGCATCTCCCCAATATCTGACATCTTAGTCTCTCCCTCGTTATATTGTAAAAAAATTCTAGATTGAAGACAAAGATTGGAATATAAAAATACCAAATGTCTGACATGATCAAAAAATATCATTCCACTATCATCTAAGGAATCAAATCCATCTCCCCCAACATCTGATATCTTAGTCTTTCCCTCGTTATATTGTAAAATTTTTATTGATCGAAGATAAATATTAGAATGTACAAATATCAAATCTACAGCCCTTTGTGGTGATATCGTGTTCCTCTCTATCTAGTGGAAAAGTGAATAGGTGCTCCAATTCCTCTAACAAGATGAGGAGGAATAAAGATATTCAAATATCTTCAAAATCAAATATTGGATTAGAGATGTTCAAGTTTTATAAGTGATCCACCAAATTAGCGAGTCCATAAAATCCTCCATCTTTCATGGAATCAATCGATCCACCATATGTCTGACACGCGAGTGTTCTCCGTGTGTCTAATTTTTTAAAAATTTAAAATACATTATTTAATGTGTCCGACATATATTTTTGATGTGTCCGCCTATCTAACACGGACACTAACTCTCCGTGCTTTACAGGTCATCTTCACTTTGGGGTTGGTTTCGTTTGACCTAATAGCACCACATGATTTGACTCATCAAGGGGTACAATAGTCATTTCTCACACATTTATGACAGATCTAGAAAGAGACAAAATTCGGAGGTCGGCAACTGTCGGCCGATGAAGAGGGAGACAATGGCGGCGAAAAGACCATCAGGACCTCCAAATTTCCCGTAAATCTTATTAAACTCTTATTTTAAAATTTAACACACACACACACTGAAGAGTTAATTATTTTATATTATTTGCCTCAATAGAATAATTTCTTATATTCCTTTACTCTCCAATTAACCAAATTAACCAAGAGCCCTCCTCTTGTCTCTCTCTCTCTAAACACACCCGCACTCTCTCTCTCTCTCTCTCTCTCTAGAAATCTCCCTCAACACAAATGCCGATCCACGCGCAACCCATTACCATCAAAACCTAATGCAGTGTATATATAGTTCCGTTAATGCCCGTTTTCGTGAAAAAGCCATATTGGATGATTCAGTTATTTCCGGTACGTGTTTTTGTTAGAGTTGAGCCTGATTAGTATAATTTTGTTATATTTGGTTTACATATACATTTAAATATATCTATACGTGTTTGTATATTTATATATGTATATATTTGTTTCGGGGTTTTGTGTTAGTTCGTATTGTTTGGGCGATTCAGATTTTTTTTTAGTTGGAAAAATGTGTTGTTTGTTGTTATGGTTTGGGTAATTTTTAGGTTCTTGTTTAATTTGGTGGGTGTTTCATTTTCAAATAATTGTTTTGTTTCATTGGAGATCTCAGCTGAATGGGTCATTTTCGTGGTTGTGAATTAATTATGTTTTTGTTTTTTGATTTTTGCAACTTTCGTGTTTGAGGGAATGCTCCAATCAATTTTTATGATTTGGGTTTAGTTATTACTGGTACTGATTTGTATATGAAAATGTTTAAATTTTGTTTTTGAAGCTGGTTGAAAAAAATGGGATATGATTGATTTTCTGAATAGTTATACTAATTATGATAACTATTTATAAGGTGGCATCAAATGGATTTCATCTTAATAATTAAATGGATTTCATTTAATTATGAAATGGATTTCATCAATGCTAATTATGAAACTGTGGCTTTTGTAAGGTGGCATTTCTTGTTGGTATCTTCTTCCCTGGAGTTTGATTTTACACTATGATGATGATATGAAATCAAATGTATTCCATTTAATCTTAATAATTAAGTTGTGGGTATTGTTAGGTGCCTTTTGTTAATTTCTTCTTCTTCTTCCCGGGACATTGGGTTTTCCTGTTTTTCGTTACATCTGGTAAATTGTGGGTTTGTTCGAGAGAGATATATTTTAGTTGTGTTTATCTACTACTTTTACTTGTGACAATTAACATCGGGTGGCTTTATCTGTTACAAATTCACAACTTCATTGTGCATACATTACTATTTTTTTTTTATTTTTTATTTTTATTGGTGGGATTTGGAGGGAAATGCTCCTTCTGCCAAGAGAGATTTCGCTAAATTCTGCTTTTGCATTCAGGTGATGCAAAGTTGAATTAGAGTCTTCCACAGTGAATTTGGAAGATGGATGTTGCTGAGGTTGAAGAAACTTTACTTGCAATTGGTGATCCGAAGGTATATAAGCAAGTTTTAGATGAGCATTTATTAGGTTTTGTTTGTTTGCATTTTTGTCATTTTGTTTACTTAGTTCTTCTATTAGAAGATACTTTCTAATATTGTTTTATATTTTCAAAGTTGAGATAGTTATTAAAGCCATATGAATTTATTTTAATTCTCTACATGCTTTAAGTGCTTGAGATTCTTTGCTTCATCTGTTTTAAATTGGGTATTTGGAAAATTATCAAATTTTACCTTTCAAATTGAAATTGATGACAAGGAACCATGCTGTGGCTGCATTATAAAAATTTTTCAACTGTAACTTTGGCAACACATTTCGTTTTCCTGTTTCTTGATTGTAGAGAGTAGATTACTGATCATTATATTTTTTATAATTCCCGTAACAGTATGCCTTAAGTTTGTTAAATTTCACAAAATTTCTGTAAATTCGTTTGAGCCATTGACAGAGAACGGTTGTTAATGCAGTTACATGGAGGGATGTGCAAGTCACTCTCTGCAATTTATGCCAAGGTTTTGGGAATTTTCCCTGTGCTGGAAGAGGCACGACCTAGGAGCACATCTGGTATTCAGGCATTATGTTCTTTGCATATAGCACTCGAGAAGACCAAGAACATTCTTCAGCAATGCTCTGAAAGTAGTAAAATTTACTTGGTATGATCACTCCCCAATTTTTTTCTTTATGCAATAATTATCACTTTCACTAGGAGATTGGGCTTTCCATTGAATGAGTCATTTGTTACTGAATGTTGCTTTACCTTCTGGCTGAGGTGTATGTGCCCATAATTTTGCCAGGGTAGCTCTATTTTTGTTTATGGTAATCAATTGAAGACCCTTGGTCATTTGAGGATCGAGTTAAAGATAGTTGTTTATGTTTGTTGTGTGAGAATATGGTTTGAACTACTTATCACTAATGCATGAGAATAAATATGGATAAATAAATGGACTAATACCACGTGTGTCAGTGGATTAATGGATAAGGGAACATATTAGGAAGTGCATAACGAATTTTCCGGTCCTTCCTGGTGTTTAGAAATTGGTTCCCGCCTGTTTTACTATTATGTAAGCTATATATTGTGAAGTTAAATTCTTCAAGATATGGCTGCTAACTGGACACAGTTCAGAATGTGGAAAATTTTCTCCTCTTCCCATCATCTAAACGAGTGTTCAACTGATAGAATGATCCTTTTCATGCAGGCTATAACTGGGGACTCCGTTGTTCTAAAATTTGAGAAAGCAAGATCTGCTCTTGAAGATAGTCTCGGGCGGGTTGAAGATATTGTTCCACAAGCTATTGGTTGTGAGGTATATTAATCTAGGTTCCTTTAGCGCTCTCTCTCGTCTTTCTGGTTGCTTTATTTACAGTGCTGTAGAGTTTGATAATCTCTTTGGTTTATATGCTGTAAAAAGTAGCAGTAATTAATATAAGTTTGTGGCATTGGTTGATCCGCTGGGTGGTAATGGCATTCATTGATTTTGTAAATGAACCGTGACATTAGTCAACTTAATTTGGTTTGTCTCGGCGTATTTCAAACTTTAACCAAACATTTATTGTCATCTCCAGGTCAAAGCAATTAGTGGCATTGTTAATCTTTATAAGTAATACTTAATATTTGGTTTTAGGACAATTTCATAAATTCTGCTAATGAGTGAAAACACACCCAAGAAATTTTCTGTATATCAATGTGATATATTGTTATCTTACCTCCTGAGTTGAGGTATGATTCGTTATTTATGATCTTGACTGAAGATATGATTCTATGAGAATGAGGTGAGGGAAATTTCACCTCTGTTGATCAATGAAAAGCTCCAACCAGAAACTATCTTGTACATGTATCGGTAAATTTCAAAACAATCTCTTCCATCTTGGGTGGAGTTGGTCACTCCCCATGATTTCTGGAAATATTATGGTAGGTGTTGGAATCAGCTTTTTCATTACCTTTTGCTTTCATGTGACTGCAAACAAAGCTGATGTTAGTGTAATGGGTATATCAAACAAACTGAAGAAATAAATCAGAAAACAAAAGAGGAAAGAAAGAGCTAACAGATTTGGCTCCTCCTTGTGAGCTATTTAAATTAGTTGTTGTCTACAAACATGTCCCATTGGACTTGCCAGTGCTCCTGGATGCCTTTTACAGCGAGTTTTGGTTCTTTTTGGGTAATGATGATCTCTCGCTTGCCCATGAGTAAGCAAATCATCCACACAAAACATATTGACCGTTGGATGTGATTGATTTAAAAAAAGTTAATTATCATGAAAAAATATAACAATCACGTCCCACGGTTATTGTGATTGGTGTGGATGAATTTTCCTGTCCACCGGTGAGTAAGAGATTATTATTGTGTATGTATATAAACTTATATCCAATTTCTCTCTTTTCTGAACAACACTTATTTTGGTATTTCAACTATCAATCGTTTTCTTCAATCTATATAGGTCGACTATGGTCCTTCATTGGATTAATCCTTAGTTTCTTTATAGCTGTTGCAATTTTATTAATGAAATTGTGTTGTGTGTGTTTTCCCCGAAAGGTTTCTTGGTCAAATTGTAACTGACACCTACTTCAGATTTCAGAAATTCTCACTCAGCTTGAGGGGATTGAGTTCTCACTGGATCCCGTGGAAAAGCAAGTTGGTGATGACCTCATTGCATTGCTGCAGCAAGGGAGAAGATTCAATAGTAACTGTAATGACAGTAGCGAGCTTGAATCTTTTCACCAGGCTGCTTCTAGACTTGGCATTACCTCATCTAGAGCAGCCCTTAGAGAAAGAAGGGCTCTGAAAAAACTCATAGAAAGAGCTAGGGTTGAGGAAGATAAGCGGAAGGAATCAATTGTAGCATATCTTTTACACCTCATGAGGAAATATTCCAAGTTATTTAGAAGTGAATTCTCGGATGACAATGATTCACAGGGCTCAACCCCTTGTTCTCCCACCGTTCTGGGCTCTTTTGAGGGTGATGGTCACGCCTTCGAGCGACACCTCTCGAAACTCAATTCTTTCAATTTTAAGCCAAACTTCAGAAGGTCAGGGCAGATTCCCGTTCCCCCCGAAGAGTTGAGGTGTCCAATATCATTGCAGCTCATGTATGACCCAGTCATCATCGCTTCTGGGCAAACGTATGAAAGGATTTGCATTGAAAAATGGTTCAATGACGGGCACAACACCTGCCCAAAAACTCAGCAACAGCTTTGTCATCTTTGTTTGACTCCTAATTACTGTGTTAAGGGTCTTGTCGCTAGTTGGTGCGAACAGAATGGAGTTCCCATTCCCGATGCCCCCCCAGAATCTCTTGATCTCAACTACTGGAGGCTGTCCCTGACAGAGAGTGAGTCAGCAAATTCAAAATCAATAGACAGCATCGTCTCCTACAAGTTGAAGGGCGTAAAGGTAGTTCCTCTGGAGGAGAGCGGTATTATTGAGGAAGCTGAAGGAAATGAACGGGAAGATGTGTTTTCACAGGAGGAAGAGTCAGAGATTCAAGCGTTTGAAAGATACGAGGACTTTTTGACTGTCTTGGGCAAAGAGGAAGAGTTGAGAAAAAAATGCATAGCTGTTGAACAGATAAGACACTTGCTAAAGGATGATGACGAAGCTAGGATATACATGGGGGCCAATGGGTTTGTTGAAGCACTAATGCAGTTTTTTGAGTCTGCCGTGCATGAAAGAAATGAAATGGCTCAAGAAATTGGAGCTATGGCGCTGTTCAACCTCGCTGTCAACAATAACAGGTCTGTCTTCTTGCCCAATAAGTTCAGGGATTCAAAGAAAGTAGCCTGTAGCCACTGTAATGGATGGACAAATAATAGGGTTTATAGCTTTAATGATGGTTGATTAGATTTTATTGGCCATTATAATTTATGATATTATTGGCAAAACTATATATCTTGTTTTTTTGGGTCGAGTGTTCTTTACCCGATCCCTAACCTCCATTCCATACCACCACAATTCTTCCTCATTAAAGAGAGAAAATAATAATACCGGATTAAAAGAAATCCATAGTAACACATGCAGCCATCATCACATTAGGTTGCGATCGCACAATCCCTGTGTAAAAAACTAAAAACGGAATCAATCGTCATAATGTCTTAAAGATTTATACTTGCTAATTGCAAATATGTGCAGAACAGTTTTGTGATTCTGTATAAGATTTAATTGTTCTTCTATGAAGGTTCCATTGGATTGAGATGTTCCAAGGGAAGCCAATCTACATGTTTTTGACTTGAAAAATTGGTTTCACAATGCATTTGTTGTTTGGAGTCGTAGTATGTCTGCTAATGCCAACCTTATGTCTCCTACTGCCATCCTTCAACTTTGAATAAGTCTTTACTATGTGTTAAATTTCTTTTCTTCATCATTTTCTTGAAGTTTTGGGCGATGAACAAAAATTAAGTGACGTCAGAAGAACACAGTAGTTATTGTTTATTGTTTTAACATGAACATTACAGTATTTCTTCTTCAATGGGGCAATTTTGTAGGGCTTAAACCTCACCGCCTGTCCAGAATTACTTCCATGTTCCGACCAGGCTACACAGTTTAGATAAGTAGTATAGTTAATAAAATGGAGTTGACGGAATTCCCATTAACCCTGGACACTTGGTTGGATCTTCTTATTGTTTTTTTCCCCTTGATTGTGGGAGTGTTTCCCAATAATCTCAACCTGATTACGTCAACCATGTAAAAAAAGTGAATAAATAAAATTCTTAATTTATCTTGCTTTTCAGAAACAAGGAAGTGATGTTGAATGCTGGAGTACTTCCACTGCTGGGGCAAATGATTGCCAATTCCAACTCTTATGGATCAGCAACAGCGCTCTATCTGAACCTCTCTTGCCTTGAAGAAGCAAAGCCTACCATTGGCGCAAGTGAAGCTGTTCCCTTTTTAATACAGACCCTTCAAGCTGAAACTGATCCTCAATCTAAGCTCGATGCCCTCCACGCCCTCTATAATCTCTCCACCCAACCTTCCAATGTTCCCAACCTCCTCTCGGCTCACATCATCGACGGGCTCCGATATCTTATCACGGACTCTTGTGACCATGCATGGACAGAGAAATGCGTAGCTGTCCTTATAAACTTGGCTTCAAGTAAATCAGCAAGAGACGAAATCATAGCAGTCCCAGGCCTTGTTGGTGCTCTTGCAACAATGTTGGATGTTGGCGAGCCTGTTGAGCAGGAGCAGGCTGCCGCCTGTCTTTTGATTCTATGCAACAGAAACGAAAAGTGCAGCCAAATGGTCTTGCAAGAAGGGGTTATACCTTCATTGGTGTCAATATCGGTGAATGGTACTACGAGAGGGAAACAGAAGGCTCAGAAGCTTCTCATGCTGTTCCGTGAGCAGCGACAACAAGACATTTCGCCTGTTCAGACTCATCACCCTCCGGAAACTAGTGATGTGGTAATGCCTGATTCGGAACCAAAACCTCTAAGTAAGTCGGGTTCGAGAAGAAAGGTGGGAAGGGCTTTGAGTTTTTTGTGGAAGACGAAGAGCTTTTCGGTATCCTAGTGTTGAAACCTCCATGTCTGTGCTGTAAATTTCTGGTGTATCTCCTTTTTTGAATTTGTTCTCTTTTCTCCCCACAGGCATTGCATTTTTTTTTTTTTAGTTTTCCACAGCGAAGAAGAGTTGTACAGGCCATGTAATTTTTGGATTTTGTTTTTGCTTTCCTTACCCTTTGTGGGTAGGTTTACTTGTAGTACTAGTACTACAAGTCTGGCTTTAGATATATGTTCTAAAGCAATCCCAAATGTAATGGAATATGGATGTGAAAATCATTGCAACTGATCTATATAAGCATTGATTGCTTCGGGAATCTGTATGTAATGTGATATTGAATGTATGTTGCTTTTCTAAGCACTAAATGGATAAATTTAAATGAAAAATTCCTATTAACTCCTACTTTTTGAATGGCAAATTGCCAATACATGAGTTTCAGTGCTTCCAAACATGACTTTATTGATTGAAAAGTGAAAAAAAATAAAATTGTTTGCTTCTATTTCAATTCCCAAATGCAAATTCAGTATCTTAAAACTTAAGTTTTGAAACTTTTAATGGATTTAATCCATTTGAGCTCGTTCTTGGGTTTCTTTGCCTTAGAATACCTAGAAATCCCATGAACGAGACAATATGCGTGAGGGGAGTATTTATATCATGAGGATGTCATGCACTGGGACGAACCATCCCAATTCATAGAGCACCATTTGAAGGTTATGCGATATTTTAAAAAATTATTACATAATTTCAAATTATAAGGTCTTAAATAGCTACAATTATTTTTCTTGATTTCGAAAAATTTATCCTTATTTAAAATATAAGTATATATTTTTTTTGATAAGAGTACTACTAAATATAGTATGCTTTAAATACTTTTAAGAGATGAGGGGTGATTATATTTTGGGATAATTATACAAAACCCTCCTGAACTATGACATAATTGCAAGCAATTCCATTAATATTTTAATAATATCCCGATTCCGTCTTAATTTTAACTCCGGTGTTTCATTTATCCCCCCTCTGTCCTAAGTCAACGCCGAAAAATTATTTTATTGGTCAAAATTTTTTTTTTGGACCAAATTTCGTACTTTACCCTTACCATCCGTGCAATTGCATTATTATCCTTACATTTGTTTTGAATACCTTAAACTTGGTTGACCGTCTCGCCCTCATTACTATTTTATATGAATCCATTTGAGAATGTTGCGAATATCTTTTTTCTCTCTAAAGAAAACTCATTCTCTCTCTATCATAATATCATAAGTAGAAATATTATTTGGTGATTCAAAGCAAAAAACTTCAATTTGAGGGTAATGTAGTAAATTCATCATTCTTTAGAAGATTCTAAATATCTCAGAATATAAGAGGGTGTATACGTCATTTCACTACTATTTTTTACTAGATTAATATCCCGATGATACTAAGGGGGGTTTGTGATATTATTAAAATATTAAAAGAATTGCTTGCAATTATGCCATAATTCAGGGGCGGTTTGCATAATTATCCCTTATATTTTTCAGGTAAAACAAATTAAGGTTTAGTATAGTATCAAATGGGATATAAAATTTCATAAAACAAATAACCAACAACTAAAACTAACTTTGGAATGAATTGAATTTGTACTTATACCCCCTATTTCCATTATAAATCACACAACGTATCTCTCAAGTCTCAACTAAAAAACACACACACACACAGATGCCAATGGAGCAACGAGAGAATAATCGATCAGTCTCAACTGCTGAAATATAAATGGTACGTCTCTACAACTTCAGGTGATTTTCTACAATATATATTATTTGTAATTTTCAATGATTTAAATTGATCCACTCGCGGAGAGGATGATGATCGGAGTTTCATGGATGTATATAACTTGTTGTTTGTGGATTACAAATTTACAATGAATATCATTATATGCCCTTTGTCATGTTCAGACTTGGGGGGAAAAGAAAATGAAGAAATGGCTTTGGGGACAAGTAATTTGTTGGTTAGGGTTTGATACATACTCTGAGAGCTCTTCGAGCAGTCAAATTGAGGTTTATATATATAAATATGTATATATATATGTATTATGAGCCATTTGAACGAAAAGAATGGGATGGCTTTGTGGTCAATTAATTTAATGTGGGTTTGGGTTTGATAAATTAGAAGATGAAGGGCAATTGTTAGGACTCTCAGGATAATTGTATATATATATATATATATATATATATATATATAGGTATAGATGTATATATTCTTTTTTGATCTTCAGCTGCACTAGTGTAGGATACTGATTAGTACCCGTTTGAAAAAAAATAATGGGATGGCTTTGGGGTCAATTAATCTTGTGGGTTTGGGTTTGAGAAAGTAGAAGATGAAGGGTACTTGTTGAGGACTCTGAGAGCTCTTTAAGCTGTCAATTGGGTGTTATACATACACACACACAGATATATAAATACACACACACACACACGTATATGTGCATCTTTACTGGTGTAGGATATTGAATACTACATTAAGTGGTCAATGAAGCTTGTAGTTGAAATTTGCTAATTTGTTGTATTTCTACTTTTCCTGACAGCCATATTAGTTCCTCTTTGTAGTTTGGGCAATACCCATTTTAGGATGTCAAACCGCACCAATGAATTTATATGATCACTGCAGTTCATACTATAGATACTTTAATGTTATCATTTCGCCGGACTTTATTTTTTCTTCTAGACAGTCATTTTCCCTTTATTAAATACCATCTCAAGCATGCATAAGCATAATAGGCAATTGAAGATGCAAAGTATCATGTTACACATTGTTCAATAGACTTGGTGGAAGCAATTTTAGTACTTGAAGTAATTGAGTGAATACATTGGGTTGGGTTAGGCATGCAATGCTAACAAAGTCCTAGAACCTTGGGGATCTCCTTTTGGTTCTTTTTGCCTTTCTCTTGTTGTTCATCACTTTCTTCTCATCACTCTTCTTGATTTCTTCATTTTCTTTTCCTTCATCATTTGCCTGATTGCGTTCTGTTCTTTTCCTTTTAAGAAATTGTGTCAGTCCTTCAAGTGCAATGTCTTCTTCGTCGCTTTTCATTAGTTCTTCTGCAATCTCTGCTGGGGTGACCTCCACCTCTGCCACGAGCTTTTCGATTTCTGGAAACATGTTGTGGTTGGTTATGCCAAGGTAGTTAGAAGCAAGAGTTTTGAACCCGGAAAAAGTGCAGTAGGACATATGGATGTGCATGTCCATACGACCAGGTCTCAGCAACGCAGGGTCAAGCCTGTCCTTGTGATTGGTAGTAAATACAATTATCCTCTCATCACCGCAGCCTGACCATAGCCCATCAATAAAATTGAGCAGCCCGGACAACGTCAACTGCCATTGAGAGAAAAAAAACACAAGAATTGTAGAAGTTAGGAGACTAAATGAGTCAGCAAGAAGGAGAAAAGAACCTAGTTAGGTTTATGGTAAGGTCTCCCTCAATTGCTGTAAAGCAAGCAGCCAGTCTTTAGACATAGCTCTGCTTTGAAACATTAGGGGCATAGAGCAAGTTACAACCAAGCTATTCACTTCTTAGTCACAAGGGACACAAAGTGGAATGCGGAGGATTTGGAGTTATTTGCTAGGATAAAAAAAGAGGGAACTACTATTTAGTCCATTGGAGACTTCAACTATTGCATTACCTGGCTGCCAGTTTGGTTCGACCCTCCTTCTAGTCGATTCTGCAACTTCACACTGCAATCAATATCCTCGATAACTAGGATCGATCTATTTGTGGTAGAGAACAATAGCCTTTTGAGGTCTGAATTGCTCATCATACTTGTGAGCTCCAAGTCATAAATGTCGAATTTCAGATGGTTCGCCATGGCAGCAACTAAGCTCGACTTACCTGTGCCAGGGGGACCGTACAACAAATACCCGCGTTTCCATGCCTTGCCAACTCTCCGGTAGAACTTTCTTCTTCTCACAAACTTGTTCAAGTCATCTATTACTTCCTCCTTCAATGTTGCATCCATCGCCAATGTGTCAAATGTGGATGGATGGGCAAGATTGATTGATCCCCTCCCACCGTGGTCTCCAAGGGAGTAGATTTTTACTGTTCTAGTTGCTTCTTTTATGGCTTTTGACCTCTCTAGTACATATGGCAAGTAAGAGCTCAATACCTTCTCTTTGTACTTCTTATCAAAACTGAGTTCAAACGATCGTTGCTCAACCTTCTCAGTGGAAATACTGTTTGCCCGGTTGAAGCTCATCTTTTGAGACTCAGTACAAATCATTTCCCATACAAATTGGATTCCTTCATATGTATCAACAATCTTTTCCCCTCTGGTGATTGTGACAGAGAAATCTTCCTCTTTTGGCGCCATGGATACCTTGAGCCGCTGAACTGAAGGACTAATTCTTGTGCGCAAGTAGATTTGTGAAGCTTCGTAGACTTGATTGATGTTGAGTCCAACCTTTTCCTCAATGATGAGCGTCATTTGAGACGAGAGGTTACTTAGTAGCCCTGCAAGTTTAGATAAGATCTTCTCTTGAAGTGGTTGAGGTATGACCTGGTTGGTCATGGCCTGGACTACATTGAACACTGACCTAACCAGCATTACCGATGCAGTGAAAGTTGTGTATGTTGACAGAACTGATGTTGTTGAAGGCATGCTTGGTAGAGGAAACATTCTCGAAACTTTGAATGCAAAAGACTAGAAGAGAAATAGGTGGTACTTATATCAGGGAAGTGTTTTTTTGCTATTACTTTTGCTTACTCGGGTCGTGTCAATTCTTGGTAAAACGGATTTTATAGAAACATCATTAGCTGTTTTGAAAACTTAGTGGCTACTCAAGTTCTAGAACTGATCTCCTTAAGCTTCTCCCAGACTCATGGGTTACATCTTATGAGCAGACCCATCAACAACCCAAGCCCCTGCAGTCTTCTACTCCAACCTTTACCACCATATCCTTACCACACAAACAGAAATCGTAGAACTTGCTTTGAAGTAGAGCTCTTGTTGAAGAATAACCTTCTCGAGCAATCCTTACGTGTTGCCGTACTTTCTGATGAGCTTTATAATCCAGTTCCAGAAAGACCTACAACAGGGGCCAAAGATTATATCGCAGTCTTAGATTTTTAATATAAAAGGTAGAATACTTGGCATTTGTCTAACCTAAGAAACGAGTAAGTAATGAAACTGACTAACTTTATTTTGCATATGTAGAAACAACATATATGATCCCACCTTCATCTGATCCTGTTTTAGGTGACTTTGTTCTTGTAGTCCTCGATTTAGTTAAATGAAAATATTTTTTTAAAAAAGTATGCAGATTTGATGATAACATGAATGTTGAATGACAAAGATGGAGAATGATGAAAAAGGGAGAACATTACCTACTAATGAGCCAGTAATTAATACAGGTATACGCATACATATGTATATATCTATCTATATAAATGTTTGTCTTTTGTAAATACGATAGAAACCACTATTAGAATGTTTATTGTGCAAGTGTTGGAACTTGGAAGTTGGAACACGACTAAAATGTGAAAACAAAAGAAAAAGAAGAAAACAATGAAGAACAGAGAGTGAAAATTCTAAACTTCTCCGTACTTCTTCGATCTCTCTACAGCTGTGTAGATTTGCCTATAGTTGTATATAGCATTCTTGTCGGGAAAACAAAAGAAAAAGAATAAAAATGAAAAACAGAGATTGAAAATTCTAAACTTCTCCGTACTACTTCGATCTCTCTATAGGTGTGTAGATTTGCCTATAGTTGTATATATCATTCTTGTTTAGTATTTTGCCTGTAGTTTGTACATACTATTCTTGTATATAGTATAGAATTAATTCTCTAAAATGTAGGCTTGTAGAGATACTTCTAAGGAGCAATTGAGAAGTATATTGTAGAACTTCCTCCACTGTTGGATTAGTGATGTATATATGCAGAGCATTTGTTGTAAGGTTGTCACCGATATAATGAGTTGGAAAATTATTTGCTCCAAACCAAACTATTATAACTAAGAAGTTTTTCAAATTCTTTCTTTCTCATTTTTTTGTTTGATTTGCAAACTCAATGAAAGATTGAGTAAAAAAACATTGAAATTACTAATAACCATTCAGAAAAGATAATATAGGATTTATCCAGCACAATTTTTAGGCCCGTTTAGTAAACGAGCCGAGCTTGAACATTACTAAGCTCGGCTCGCCAAGCTCGTGAACATACTCGTCTAAGTTAAATAGTAAAACTATCTCATTTTTGACAAAAGAAAGAGTTCAAATTGAATAAATTATAAAAATTATTGTGAAAAGATTATATGAAGTATGCGGTCATAATATAAAAATCATTCATAAAAAATTATATTAGTAGAAATATATTAAAAACATACATACAACAACTCAATTCAGACAACTATTGACAAGAGTAATATATGTTAGAACTGGAACGAGTCGTTCGTGAGCAAGCTCGGGCTTGACTCGTTAAATCTAATGTTCGATTCGGGCTCGTTCGTTAAGCAAATGGGCCAAGCTTAAACACATTTTTTAAACTCGTTTAGTAAATGAACCGAACTTGAACATTCTAAAGCTCGGCTCGGTTTGAGTTCATTTGCAGCCCTACATACAATATCATTCAATTCATTCACTCATTTTATTCATTTATTAATTTCTTTTTTCATTCTAAGTTAAGGATGGTGCAGGACATTATTAAGATATGACTCTGTTTCTCGCTTGTGTGTGAGAGAGTCAACCATATATTTGGTTGCTTTTTTTATTTATGTAATTATCTTTTTTAGATTTGTATGGATGGTTTTAAAAAAATTAATTATGGAAGTTGAATCTAGTTTTGGTAAACAATACTGTTCTTAAAGTATGTTCCTTAGATTAAATCTAATGGGTCACATTAAAAGTGAGTAAAACATATCTGGCTCCTCAAAAGATCACTACTCTTGTGTATATATATATATATATATATAAATAGTTATTAGATGAGAGGGTTTAGCTGAAATTAAGATGGTGTAAGGTGCAGTGTGCCGAAGAAGAGAGAGAGAGAGAGAAAAAAAAATGGGTGCATAAGCGCAGTAGGACGTGTGTTAATGTGTGTGCATGTGTATATATCTATCTATACATATAAAATTGAAATTGTTGGATGAGTTTGGTTACCTGATAGATATAGGATGAAGAAGAGGAAATGAGTCTGGGTATTTGAAGAATGAGTGTGGTTTCTGTAGGTGAAAAAGTGGTGTTTCTTGAAGCAAAGGGCTCTGAGAAAGTGTGAAAGTTGTTTGATTTAGAGAGAGAGAGAAGTGGCCTACCTTCCTTCGGCAGTAAGAAAACGAGATAATAAGACCGATATAATGAGATGTGTGAGAGATTTGTGGTTGATATGAGAGAGAGTGAACTTAGGTGAGAGGCGGTTCTTGTTACATTATAAACTTTGGCATGTGATCTTAGAATCATACAATACTTTTTGGCCACACCGGAACAAAAAATAATACTAAACAAAAACTTTGGCTAGAGAGTTGTTGAGTTAGGGTTGTTAATTCATGTTTTGGGGTCGTGTTCGTGTCGGGTTGAGATCGTGTCGTGTCGAAAAAGATCTGATTAATATATGTGTCAAATATACTTAATCTTAACCTAATTCACAGGTTATCCGTATCGACCCACGTAATCAATTTAACTTATTTATTATAATATATTAAATTAAATTTGACATAATTCAACACGAAACAAACTATTTAACTTATTATTAGCAAAATTAAATTGAATTTGACACGATCCAGTAATAGTTTATTGATACATTTCAATACATGACCAATTAGATAAGAGAAAAAATAAAAATAAAAATAAATATAAATATAATCGTGTCAAACGTGTCGTGTTCGGGTCAACCTTTATATTCTTGTGTCGTATTTGGGTCAACTCTTATACAACTTCAATCCTTTTATAGTCAACCCTAATCCTTTTAATTCATGTCGTGTTACCATGTCGTGTCCCATTTAGCTAGTTCTCAGTTGAGTCAACAAAATTTAGCATGGAAGAGAAATTGTTTAATGAGAGAGAGAGATGAGGCTGAGATGATAAAAGATTAGAAACAAATAAACCTTTTTTTATTTTTCTCTTTTAACTTTTGCTCTTTTTTTCTATTAAATAATTGGTTAAACATAGTACTTATAAAGTGGTGCAAACTCAGCGTCGCAATTACATAACACACTACGTGTACAACATTGATTGAACAGAAGATCACTTTCTATAAAATGTAGTTATTCACTGTCTGCATTGTTTTTATTTTTAAAAATTATTTTCAAGAATTCTGAGAATATAAAATAATTTTTTGAGAATAATAAAAATGAGTTATCTAAAAATAATTATTTTTTAGTTAAATTTTAAAAAATTTACTTTTTTAGAAAATTAAGCCAATTTTTTTTTATATATAAATTTTAATTTCTAAAATAATTTATAAATTTTAAAAATTATAAAATTATTTAAAAAAATACAAACCAAACATGACCTTCCTTTTTCCAAACTGGAGGCGGTATTATTGTCTGATGCTTTTTGTTGACACTATACTTTAGCAATATAGTGTGGGTCCTACTAGCAGTTTAGTGCTTAGCCGACTCAGCACAATTAGCAGGAGCCGTTAGTAAACAAAAAGAAATTGCATGTGCCATGTGACGCGTGGTTGAGAAACCCTCCAAACTACAAACCCACCTTTTATGCTACACTATTACCTTTATTTATTTATTATTCCACTATTGTTATTCGAACAAAATAGATTATGCGACTTCTATATATAGTTGTATCACTAATGTGCTAAAATTAGTTTGGATGTCACAACTCTCTTTATATTAATTATGTACACTCAATAATTCAATGAATCATCTTCACTTTTCTCTTTTCGTTAATATGGTGGTGTACAACTCTATTGAATGAGCTCGTCTGTCTCTTTTTTGTGCTTTTGTTGACGTAGTCCAATTACTAATTAATAAAGAATAACACAACCACTCAGACTAATCACAAATGGTGATACGACACTACCTGTTTCAGCTAAAAAGCCTACTCGACCCAACTAGGAGGAGCCCTTAGTTACATGACCTGTCATTGACTCAAAACTAGACCGAATCCAAATCCGTTTATAAGAGATCCGACCCGATCTAATAATTTGATGAATTTTTAGTTAGTTAATTCATATCCGATTATTTTAATTATCGAATTTCTGATACGATAATACGATCCGATTATACAATTATTCAAAAATAAAAACAAATAACATTTTTTTGTTGTTGTTATTTTAGGAATTTTAAAGACCAAATTACATGTTTATTTATCAATACTTATGATACATGTTCATCACGAAATAAAATTTAAATTTCAAATAAAAACATGAGAAGAATTAGATCTATTTCTTAATATACACAACTAATAACATAGTATTTATGTGTATATGCACATATAAAATCGAATTGGATTGTTATCGGATTAGATCACTTAAATCCATATCTAATTTGTTAATAAAATCGGATTATCGAATTTGAATCATGTAGGCCCATTTTCTACATCAGACCCACCATACAAAATCAGTATTGGATCAACATACATTAATAAGCCTAAATAGAAAAAGGCCCAAAAATATAAAGCCCATTTCAGGATAAGATGACCGTTTCAAATATGCACAATCAAAACTGAAATAGGCTTTATTATGGCAGTTGTTACAAAACATTAAACTTGTATTTAATGTAGATATATTGTCTTTAGTATGTCTTAAAACCCATTTATGAGGGGAGGACTAAGTTCATGTATAAAAGAAGTGGAAAAGAAAATGAAAAGGATCCGAAATTTCTCCCATTCTTACCGATTCTTGAAATCTTCATTGTTATCTTGCTGTTTATCTATTTCTTAGCTTCCGTTTAAATTATAAAAGTCAAAATTCGTTTGGCAATTGCGAATGGGTTTAGACTTTTTGGCGCCATCTGTGGGAATACGATTTCTAGTCAGAAGCTATTAGATAAATGGCGGGAGAAACTACCACACAGCTAGGGGATACAGCTGTTATCCTTTAACGTCTGGAGGCCCTTGAAAAAGAAAATCAAGAACTAAGGCAAAGGTTGGATCAGTTCGAACATCCAGAATTGCCTATAGCAGGACGCCATAATGGCCCCGGTGTTGAAGAGGAGGACAATCATCATGAGGCAAGTTCAGCAGATCGTACAGCAGATCCTACTCGTACCCAGCCAATCGCAGATGAGGCAAATGTCAATAATCGGGCAGTTCCGCTCGATATGGTGACCAAACTTCAGAAGATTGTAGATGAGCAAGTAAAAGATCTCAGAACACAATCACCTGCTGATCTAGCCATAGAGATGACGGCAAAAATGATTAAGTCTCCGTTCAGCACTGAAATACAACAAACAAGAAGGCCAGACAAGTTCAGAATGCCAAAGTTCATTATGTTTGATGGGACACATGACCCAATTGAGCACTTGTTTCATGTGGAACAAATGATGACTCTTGATATGGCTGATGATGCACTAATGTGCAAAGCTTTTTCTATGAGCTTAATGGGCCCAACCCTGTTATGGTTTAGGCAGTTGCCCGGTGGTTCGATCGATTCTTTCCAAACTCTGATGGAAAAATTTCTAGCTCAATATTTTGGTAATCGGAAGTAGAAGATGACCATTTCCAACATGTTCACGATAAGGCAAGCGAAAGGCGAAACATTGAAGAATTTCCTATCCAGATTCAATTTGGAAATGGGAATGATACATAGTTGTGATCAACCAGCAGCAGTGGAAGTTTTCAAGGTGGCTATCGAACAAGGGACCAGCTTTCATAGATCCTTGGTGAAGTCAACACCTCTCAACATGGGTCAGTTGAATTCACGAGCACAGGGATATCTAAGATTGGAAGAAGATGAACAAGAAAGAGGTCATCGTTCGACATTAGTCAGTGTGTAAAACAAATAAAAGGAAAGAATAATCAAGAAGGCAGATAATACGAGCAGCCAACGCTCTGCTCCATACAGGCAACATGAGAGGAGGCCAAGGTATGACGTACCTGAGACTCCCCTTCGAACAACCTTAGCAAAGTTGTACAACGAGAATAAGGCGAAAGGTATGTTTCGCCCACCATTTCCGCTGAGAACGCCACCAGAGCAGCAGGACCGTTCGAGGCACTGTGCGTTCCACAATGACTTTGGCCATTTGACCAATGAGTGCAGACAATTGAGGAGGCAGGTTGAGACCTTGATAGCCAAAAGAGATTTGAAGGAGTACGTGGACAATGGAATAAAAAATTTTGATCGCCCGAAGCCCAATAAAATTGTGGGCGGACAGCCGGTCAAAATTATTGACACAATCCATGGGAAACTAGAGGAGGATGAGGAAAGCCGTTCGGTTCAACGATCACGAATGCGCAATGCCAACAAGATCCGAAGGATTGGGGAGGTGAATGTAATTCGGAACTACCCAATGCCTACAATATCATTTACCTAGGAGGACTTAAGACGTGTACAACTACCACATGAAGATCACTGGTAATTTCAATCATAGTTTCAAATTGTTTAGTTAAAAGGGTGTTAGTTGATCTAGGTAGTAGCACGAACATCCTGACCAAATCAGCTTTCGAGAAGATCGGCATCAGTACGGAGTTGATCAAACCGACTGTCAGTCCGCTGGCAGGCTTTGATGGAAAGAGGATTTGCCCGATCGGGATCCTGAATTTACCTGTGACAGCCGCAAAGCGAACCTTGACAGAAAATTTCATGCTGGTGGACGTACAACCTTCCTACAATCTGATCATGGGAAGAGGTTGGATTCACCGAATGCAAGGAGTTCCTTCTACTCTGCATCAGGTGATGCGGTGTGTTGATCCTTCAGGGAAAGGATTTGTTGACATTCAAGGAGATCAAGTGGTGGCGAAAGAGTGCTATGCCATTGTCACTAAAGGTTTGAAGGGCGAAAACTCCGAACGGAACTTATAGCAATTACCGAGCCTCTGTGATCAGATTGACGATGGTGAGCAGACCGAAGAAGACACCATCACAGTAGATCTGATCGTCGAGATGAAAGGAAGGACCACCCGAATTGGAAGAGGACTGAATTCTGATGAAAGGAGCAACTTGATTTCTATGCTGAGATTAAATATTGATGTTTTCGCTTGGGAGCACAGCGACATGCCCGGGGTTGACCCAGAAACCATGATGCATACTTTAAATGTTTACTCCGATGCTCAACCCGTACGGCAACGACCCAGAAGGATTGGAACCGAACGAGGAAAGTTTGTAGCTGAAGAGGTTAGCCGACTGCTAGAAGCCGATTTTATTAGAGAAGTTCATTATCCCGATTGGCTGTCAAACGTTGTCATTGTACAAAAGAAGAATGAAAAGTTTCGAATGTGTGTGGACTTCACCAACCTAAATAAAGCTTGCCCGAAGGACAGTTTCCCTTTACCAAAGATTGATCGCATGATCGACGCAACTACCGGGTTCGAACGTCTCACCTTCCTTGATGCTTATTCAGGGTACAATCAAATCCCAATGAACCCAAAAGATGAAGACAAAACGACGTTCATCACCGAACGAGGGACCTATTGCTACAAGGTCATGCCGTTCGGTCTAAAAAATGCAGGTGCAACTTACCAACGACTGATCGACAAGATTTTTAAGACCCAGATTAGCGACACAGTGGAGGCTTACATTGATGACATGGTTGTTAAAAGCCAACGTAAGGATGATCATCTAAAGCACTTGGAGGACGTGTTCGTATCCCTGCGATAACATAAAATGAAGTTGAATCCAGATAAATGCACTTTTGGTGTGTCTTCTGGACAATTCTTGGGACACGTAGTTAACAAGGATGGAATCAAAGCAAGTCCCGCACAAGTTCAAGCATTGCTCGAGATGAAACCACCTCAGTCCCCAAAAGAAATCCAGGTACTTACAGGGAGATTAACAGCTCTAAGCCGATTCATCTCCAAATTATCAGATAGGTGCAAGTCGTTCTTCGATGTGCTGAAATCTAAGAAGACAATGGCTTGGGGAGGGAAACAACAAGAGGCGTTCGATCAATTGAAGCACTATATGGCGAAACCACCAATCCTGATGGCACCGAAAGATCATGGGACCTTATTTCTCTATCTAGCAGTTTCGCCAAACGTTGTCAGTTCAACGTTAGTGCGAGATGATGGGAGCAAGCAACACCCAATTTATTATGAAAGCAAAACATTGCTTGATGCCGAGAAAAGGTACTCAAAGACAGAGAAGATAATCTTAGCGTTGGTTCAAGCCAAACGAAAGCCAAGACATTATTTTGAATCCCATCCGATCAAAATTCCAACAACATTTTCGATTAAAACAATTTTATCCAAACCTGACTTTTCGGGGCGAACGACAAAGTGGTCAATAGAATTGAGCATGTTCGACATTACCTATGAACCGCGAACATCCATAAAAGGTCAAGCGGTGGCAGATTTCCTCATTGAATTTGAAGCAACCGAAGATGAGATCTACAGTGAAAACCCAAGGTGGGAGCTGTATGTGGATAGATTAGTAAATAACTTGGGGGCAGGTGTTGGGATTGAGCTACTATCCCCAGAAGGCACCAAGTTGCAACAATCAATAAAACTGTGTTTTGAAAGTACAAATAATGAACCTGAGTATGAAGCCGTTCTGGCAGGTTTAAGATTGGCAAAAGAGCGTCAGATCAAGGAATTGACAGTGTTCAGCGACTCACAGTTAGTCGTAAATCAGATCGCTAGGAGTTACAATACAAATGAGGGAAGGATGATGGAGTATAAAAATGCCGTTCAGGAAGAAGCTCAAAATTTTCAGGTAATTGCTTTCAAACAAATTCCAAGGGCGGAAAATCATGTGGCTGATCATGTAGCAAATCAAGCATCTTCATCTGGAGACGATATGATCAGAATAATTCCCGTGGATGAATTAATTGCCCCATCGATCGGTAAAATGAAGGAGGTTTGTGTAATTCCGTACGAGCCAAGCTGGATCGACCCAATCCTTCAATATTTAATGATCGGTGTTTTACCTGAGGATCGACGGGAAGCAATGAAAGTACGAGCAACTGCTAGCAAGTATTCAGTAATTGATGGCTTTTTATATCGTCGATCAATGAGTGGGCCTTATCTACGCTGCTTAACCCCACCTGAAGCACAATAGGTACTCAAGCAGTTGCACGATGGAACATGTGGAGGTCATATTGGGGGCAGATCGTTATCTCACAGAGCAGTAACACAAAGCTATTTTTGGTCGTACATGATCCGAGATGCGGAAGAATACGCGAGAAGATGCGATAAGTGTCAGAGGCATTCGCATATAATCCATCAGCCAACAGAGCTACTCACATCAATGGCTTCCCCTGTTCCATTCGCACGATGGGGAATGGATGCGGTCGGACCATTAATAAGGGCAACATCAAATCAAAAGCATGTGCTTCTGGCTACGGATTATTTCACTAAATGGGTCGAGGCCAAAGCTTATGTAAGAATCACACACACTCAAGTAATTGATTTTATCTTGAATCATATAATATACAGGTTTGGAGTACCAAAGTACATAATGATGGACAACGGCAAAAATCTAGATAATCAGTACGTTCGGGCGTTACTGGACGAATATGGCATCAATCAGAACTTGTCATATGTCAGCTATCCGCAAGCAAATGGACAAGCCTAGATAACAAACATAACGATTTTTGCCAGAATAAAAAGAAAATTAGAGGGGATCAAAGGAAAAGGAAGATGGCTAGACGAATTGCTAAGGGTCCTCTAGAGCTATCGAACGACACCTCGCAAGCTGACTGGACTGACTCCATTCGCTATGGCGTACGAAGTCGATGCGGTAATCCCAATTGAATTGGAAGTCCCCACAACAAGAACTCATTTCTTTGATCCTGAACAGAACGAAGAAATTCTAAAAATCGAAGGTAATTTCTTAGATGAAAAGAGGGAAATGGCCTCAATAAGGCTGACAGAGTATCAACAAAGGTTGATGAGGAGTTACAACAAAAAAGTGAAACCAAGATTATTTCAAGTGGGCGATCAAGTGCTAAGAGTATTGGCCAGCAGATCAAACAAGCTAGACCCTACATGGGATGGGCCGTACACAATTACAGATGTGATCGGCAAGTGAGCTAACAGATTGGCCGATAAAGATGGAAAACAGATCGAACGAGCTTGGAATGCAATACACCTGAAAAAGTATTTTCAATAAAATTTTTGTTCTTCTTACATTGCGTTCAAAATTTGTATGACAAAATCCGTACGAAATCAATAAAGATATTATTCACATCTTCCCATAATTTTGTTCAAACTATATAAAAAAAAACACACACACACACACACACACATAAAAAGCCCAAGTAAAATGACTTAGCCAAGATATAAAAAACCATCATAAAAGATGGCACCAAGTTCCTGCTTTCACAAAGACGTATAAAGATGTGCATCAGAAGGGTCGTGTTCAAAAGAACACATCATCCTGTTCAAAAAATATATTAAGCACAACAGTGCCATCTGTTCGGAAAATACTTATGCACCACAGTGCCATCCTGTTCAAAAAATATACTAAGCACAACAGTGCCACCTGTTCGGAAAATACTTATGCACCTCAGTGTCATCTTGTTCGAAAATATTAAGCACATCAGTGCCATTGCAAAAATGCTCATCATGAAAGCATCAAAAGTAAATACTGTTTAACAGACCATAAAATTGTTCAAAGTAAAAATCAAGAAGTTAGATGTAAAGCATCATCAGTAGTAGATTGTTGATTATCTGAAGGAGGTATGGAAGGCTCAGCTGACACTTCATTGGCAGCAGAGGGGACTGCAGAAATAGGCTCTGGTTGTTCGGCCGGTATGATCCCATGCAAAATAAAATGAGCAAAGTCTTTTTCATCTTGGCAAGCCTCAGGCTCTTCATATGGGTGAACGACACCGCAAACAGCATCATGAGTGGACGGATTATCATATGTACGAGCAGATGGGTCCAATGACATTTGATCATGAAAAAATCTGAACCCATCACAGAATTTTATGTCGAAGATGCTCACATATCTCCGGTGCATTTCCATACCTCCCCTTCGGCAAACTTCTAAACCGGATTTCAGAACAGCATTGGAAGTCTCAAGGTTGTGGACCTGCTTCTTCAGTTCAACATTCCGATCAGATTCTTTTTGATGGAGTTTCTTTAAGCTTTCCACCTCGAGCTCCAAGACCTTCCTCTGTTTCTCAGCCAATATGGCGCATTTATCAACTCGCAGGTATGCATCATCTATGTTTTTTCTCTTATACTCTCCTATCTCAACAGCTTTACAGAGAGCTAAGACATTAAACACATATTGAAAAGAGAAGAAACGTTAGTAAAAAAAAAAAAACTTTGGTACCTCCAAAATAGAAACAGGAGCCCTTGCCAGAAGCTCGTTCTGATCCACATGCTGCTGAAAGAGTTCGTCTTTGGGTGGCCACATTCCACGAGCAAGAGCCATCAAGGAATCAGGATCGGACATTGCCAACGAACGGCGATTCAAAGTACTTCCATAACTTTTTTCGAACTTGGGGATCCAATCACCTTCAGGATCAAATGATGGAGGAAAACAGCAATCTGGAATAGTGTAGCCGCTCACAGATTTGGCCTTCTTGACCAGCTTCTCATGCATCTCAGCATCATTTCTTTTTGCATGTTCTGAAGGGGGGCCCAGCTGCAATTTTTTCTGAATGTTACTGCCATCATCGACGTTCGTCCTCTTCAGAAGCCCCTTCATCTTCTTCGGATCTTCGGTCAGATCAATCATTTTATTTTTTCCTTTATCAGAAGATGAGCTAATAGGGGGAGTAGATTTTTGTGCTGCAGCACGCTTGAAGGCTGTTACCGGAATCTCCATTATAGTAGCCTCTGGAGCACTAGCAGCAATTAACTTCAAAAGTGATTTGCTGGACGGAAGAGTTGCAAAGACTTTCTCGTTCAGGTATTCAAGACGTTCGGCTGTATACAAAAACACAGGCATATGATCAAAAAACAAACAAATACTCAGTTCAAGCAAAACAGGTGAAATTTGTGAAGTACAAAAACTACACTTGCTAGGATTTTTGAATCCACACTTCAATTTCTTACAAATACCGAAGGTCCTTGGCAGAGGATACGGGCCGGACGCATCAACCTTCCAATTTCCCCCAATTTTCACCATCTTATCTTTCCATTCCTTCTCAGAATAAGGATTCCCATCACAAAGTTTCAAGGTTGAATGGGGGTGCAGATGGTACCGACCAGGATTTTTTCTGATCTGATCGACCTTGTAACAGAGCAGAAAATCACCCAAACCTAAGTTCAAACCTCGTTCGTGATTCAGAACGAGCATTACAGACAAAACTCTAAAGAAATTAGGGTTCACTTGCAAAGGTGTAAGCCCTAAGGAAAAAAGAATGTAGTGATAGAAGGGATGTAGGGGAAATCTAAGTACATCCAAGTGGTGCGCAGAGAATAAGGCTTCACCCGGTTCAACTTCTTCATACGATTTAAAGTCTAAATCAGAAGAATACTCAGAAATTGAAACATCTTTGGGAATATCAAACTCTATTCGACATCTATCAGCTAATGACAGTTTACGTAATTGTTTTCGGGAAAGCTTTTGGGGTTTCGATTCAATCGGATTGGGGGCAACCACAGAAGAAGAAACAACAGGGTCGTCATCAGCAACCACCTCCAGAGAAGGGGTTCAACTACTGTCACTACTCATGATATTATGATTTAAGAAAGAAAGATGAAGGAGGAAAAAGAAAAGTAAGACTAACCTCAAGAATTTCTTGCTGGAAATCGTCTTCAAAGAGTAAGAGTCAGCTTTTGTAAATGGAGAAGAAGTATTGAAGAAGTCGAATGAAGTAAGGAAACAGACGGTTACACATGGCTCTTCAAATTCCCACCCTATTTAAAAAATGTGAAATGGGCTTGGGAATTGGGGGCAAAGTGTAGGCCCATTTTCTACATCAGACCCATCATACAAAATCAGTACTGGATCAGCATACATTAATAAGCCTAAATAGAAAAAGGCCCAAAAATATAAAGCCCATTTCAGGATAAGATGACCGTTTCAAATATGCACAATCAAAACTGAAATAGGCTTTATTATGACAGTTTTTACAAAACATTAAACTTCTATTTAATGTAGATATATTGTTAGTATGTCTTAAAACCCATTCATGAGGGGAGAACTAAGTTCATGTATAAAAGAAGTGGAAAAGAAAATGAAAATGATCCGAAATTTCTCCCATTCTTACCGATTCTTGAAATCTTCATTGTTATTTTGTTATTTATCTATTTCTTAGCTTCTGTTTAAATTATAAAAGTCAAAATTCATTCAGCAATTGCGAACGGGTTTACAAATCATAATCGAATTATCAAAAAATTTCACTAATCCATAGTCGACTAATCGGAGAATCCGATCCATTGACAGGTCTACTCAAAACTATACTATACTATTTTTTTGTTAATTTAAATTTACCAATATGCCCTATTTCAGTTGTAAACCACCACATATCCATGTATTACACAACTGCAAAACCTACCATCCATTAGCCTCAGCTACTGCAATACAATGGTATGCATCTAACTTCGAAAATCCGAAAACAATTTTTTTTATTTTGTTTCTAAGAACCGAAAATAGGAGTCTAGTTGATTTAGTAGATCCCTAAAAATTCGTCTCAGAGAATTGCCTCTGAAAATAGTTTTTTGTTTTTCGAGTTGTTAAATTTTGTTTGAGATGTAAACCGAAGAGTTCCTGGATATTTTGTGTGATATTGATGATCAATTTGAATATGCACTTTTGATGTTCGAATTCAAGAAAATCAAATTGAACAGATTGTATGATGACCCATTCGAAAGAAAACAATGAGATGACTTTTTGATCACAATCAATCAGGTGGGTTTGGTTTGAAAAAAGTAGAAGAAGAGTACCTGTTGAGGATTGTGATTTTGTGAGAGCTCTTCAAGCTGTGAAACTGATGTTTATCTTTCTAGTGGTGTAGGACATTGATGAGTATGTTAAATGGTCAATTAAGCTTCTTGTTTCAATTTGTTGTAAATCTGCCCTATGAGTAGATTAGTTCTTCCTTTTAAGATAGAGAAATCCCATTTCAGGATGTCAGATAGTACTAATGGAATCAAATGATCATTGGAGTTTATACTTGATATTCAATTTATATATATATATATATATATATATATATTGTTATTGTTATTGTTATTGTTATTGAAAGGTGTCATAGTACACTGGGGGAAATAGTTTGGGAAGAGGAGAAATGAAGTTAAAATTAGTAAGGAAGGATATGATAGTTTGAATGAGGTTAAGCCTTGGATGAAAATGAATGAAAATATAAAATTTTGTAATCAATCCAAAGTAATTAGGAAAAAAAACTTGGTTTTTGTTGCATTTGAAACTCATATCAATCCAAGTATTCTTCTGGAAAGTCATATTTCCTTTATTATTTATCTTATCAAGCATATACAGGCAATCATAGATAGATACATTCTTTTCAAAAAAAAAAAAAAAATCATAGATAGATACATAATATCCTATTACAAATTGTTGACTAGGGCTTGGTGGAAGGACCTTTAATAGTTACTAAAGTGGGAATTATTTAATGCAATAATTTGAGTGATCACTTGGGCCTAAGCATGCGATAGTAACAATCCTAGAACCTTGGAGACTTTCTTTTTCCTTTTCTAGCCTTTCTCTTGTTGTTCCTCACTTTCTTCTCATCACATTTCTTCACTTGCACACTTTCTTTTCCTCCATCACTTTTCTGATCACATTCCATCCTTTTTCTTTTAAGCAGTTTTGTCACTGCTCCAAGTGCAGCCTCTGCTTCATCACTTTTCATGAGTTCTTCAGCGATCTCCGCTGGCATGGCCTCCACCTCCATCATGAGCTTTTCGATTTCAGAAAACATGCCATGGTTAGTTATGCCGAGGTAGTTAGAAGCTAGAATCTTGAACCCGGAAAAAGTGCAGTAGGACATGTGGATGTGCATGTCCATGCGGCCCGGTCTCAACAATGCAGGGTCAAGCCTGTCTTTGTGATTGGTAGTGAACACGATTATTCGCTCCTCGCCACAGCTTGACCATAGCCCATCGATAAAATTAAGCAGCCCGGACAACGTTAACTATCCTCGGAGAAATAGATCAAAACAACAACGAGAAGCGAGGAAGTTAGGAGGTTAAATCAGTCAGCAAGGAGAAAAAAAAACCCGTCTTGGCTTTGGAACACTAGGGGCATAAAGCAAGTTAGTATCATTCTATTTACTGTTTAGTCAAAAATGGAAGTAGTGAAAGTTTTCAGTGTTGCCTAAAAAATATGTAATTTTTTATACCTTTGTAAATTTTTATTCAAAATTTTATCCCATTTTAAGGGCAATGTTTTCGATGATGCTCACATTGCTTGTCGAGTGCGATAAGTAGTGAAAATTATTCAGATTTAAGTGGTGAATAGAATTATCAAATTTCACCTTATTGACTGAAGCTATTGCATTACCTGACTGTTACTTTCGTTGAATCCTCCATTTTCCGGGTCCTGCAGGTCGACGCTGCAATCAATATCCTCAATCACAAGGATTGATCTATTTGTGGTAGTATGCAACAGCCTCTTAAGCTCTGCATTGCTCTGGAGACTTGTGAGCTCCAAGTCATAGATGTCGAATTTCAGATAGTTGGCCATGGCAGCGACCAAGCTCGACTTACCTGTACCGGGAGGACCATATAACAAATACCCGCGTTTCCACGCCTTCCCAATTCTCCGGTAAAAATTTCTCCTACTCACAAATCTGTCAAGATCAGCGATTAGCTCCTTCTTCACCGTTGGATCCATTGCCAACGTGTCGAATGTGGATGGATGGTCAAGATTGACTGATCCCACTCCACAGTAGTTCCCAAGGGAGTGGAGTTTCACTACATTGGCTTCTTCTTTTATGGCCTTTGACCTCTCTAGTACATATGGCAAGTAAGAGCTGAACACCCTCTCTTTGTGCTTCTTATCGAAACTGAGCTCAAACGATCGTTGCTCAACCTTTTCAGCAGAAAAAGCGCTTTTGATGCAAATCATTTGCCATTTGAATTGCATTCCTTCGTATGTGTCCTCGGTCTTTTCCCCATTGCTGATTGTGACGGAGAGCGCTTCCTCATTTGGCGCCTTGGACACCTTGAGGCGCTGAACCGAAGGACTAATTCTCGTGCGCAAGTAGAGCTGTGAAGCCTCGAAGACTTGGTTGAGGGAGAGCCCATCATTTTCATCAATGGTGATGGTCATTTGAGAGGCAAGGCCCCCCATTATCCCGCCAATTTTCGATATGATTTTGGCTTGGAGTTGTTGAGGGATGAGCTGGTTGATCATGTTTCGGACTTCGGTGAACACTGACCTAACCAGCATTGCTGATGCAGCAAAAGTTGTGTAGGTTGAGAGAACTGAGGTTGTTGAAGGCATGTTTGATAGAGTGAACATGCTTGAAGTTTTGGATACAAAAGAGTAGAAGAGAAATAGGTGGAAGTATTATAAGGTATTTAGGACACAAATCACCCAAATTTTCACAAAGAAAAGAACTTTACAGAGAGAAGTTTAAGAAAGTTTACAGCAGGAAGATAGAAAACTAGAGGTTTTGGTTATATTGGCTTTGGATAGATGTGATGTCATTGGTGATTTGGAAGAGATTAGGCTGAGATGTCTAGGGAAGAAAATAGTTCTTGTATTTCAATCCTTGACGTATATAACCAAAGTTGTGTAATTCTGTGTGCTTTGGTTGTGTAATTCTGTGTGTATCGTTCGCTGTTATAGGACCTCAAATGCTTCTTTTGGAAGCTCTTTGAATTCAACTATGGTTCCAAAAGCAACTTGCCGTGGAAGCAGATCATGAAATCACATTCTTAATTTAGGGTAAATTACTCTGATATCCCCTAAGGCTTAAGCTTATTATTGTCAGATCAAAGTTTTTATAAAATCACTTTCACACCCATCTGAAAAAACATAGCTCGTGTCATCTTACCTTACTGCCCTCATGATTATTGGTATTTCCTTTCAAGTAAATTGAATTTCGCTTCTCTCTCCTTCACCCAAATTATCCACCAAACCAAAGAACAAATTCAGCCACACCACTTCAATCTCTATGTCCTCTCGACTGCAATGACCACCACTTCTAAGGCACCCCAACACCACCACCTTTTCTCTTCTTTTATATTTGTGGGGGGGGGGGGGGGGGGGGGGGGTGTATTTGCGCATGTATATATGTATATGTATGTGTGTGTTATGTTTGATTGAAATTTAAAGAAGGGGAATTGAGTTTTGACAAAGGTTGAATCTCAAGACTTGAGAATGGTAAAAATGGGAAAGAATTTGATATTAGATACATGAGATGAGAGAGAGAAGTGAGATCAAAGAGAGAGCACAGAGAGGGGGTGTTGGGGGAGGTATTTGATGGTGGAGAGAGGTGATGGTGGGGGCAGTGGATGACATTTGAAGTGCACTTTTGTATTTTAAAAAATTATAGGATATCATCAATTAAATTGGGGTTGACCGTTAATTTTAACATACTTGAGGAGGTTTACTTCTGTTTTTCCTAAACTTTCATTTGAGGATAATAAATTCAAACCTCAGGGAGATCAGAGTAATTTATCTTTAATTTATTTAGCCCTACTTGTCCTTTCAGTTGTGTTTTAATTTTTGAAAAAATGAAATTAAAGTTATAAACTCGTCTAGTAATTATGTTTTGGTTTTAGTAAATTTTCGAAAAGTCAAAACATAGCTGCCAATTATTGTGATTTCTTCCATAGTTTTGGAATCTTCAACTCTCAAATTTTTTTTTTTATGAAAAATTTCAAGCAAGAATAAATCATAGGGTGCGTTTGGAAAGCCTGTTTTTTGTATTTGTTTTCTGTCTTCAAATATAAAAACTGTTTTTGTATTTGTCTTTGTTTTTTTCAGCAAAAAACTAAAAACAAAAAAGCGTTCGGATAAAAATTTGTATTGAAAAATAAAATGGTATTGGTGAGCGGCGGTGACTGGCGGCGGCGTGGAGCGGTGGTGGTGGGTGACTAGCGGCAGGCGGAGGCGGCGAGGCCCGGCGGCGACCGGAGGTGGTGGGGGCCGGCGGCGACCGGAGGTGGTGGGGGCCGGCGGCGGCGACATGTGGCGGGGGGTGGCGGTGGTTGGTGGTGGCGGCGGTGGGGGCAGTGGCGGAGGTGGTACCCTAAACAGTGAAAAAACTCAAAAAATAATTAAAAGTTGTATTTGGTGTTTTCACCACTTTTACATACTATTCACAAAAAACAGTTTTCTTGGGAAAAAAAAAAATGAACAGTAAATGCGTTTGCCAAACGTGTTTTTTTTTTTAACTGGGTGAACAGTAAAAATAACAAAAACTGTTTTCTCCGTATCCAAATGGACCATAGGGTTTGTTTTAGTAATAGTCTATGATTAATTAATTCTTAATTTTTTTTTGTTGTCAAATACATTTTCAGGTTTCTGGTTTTCAAAATTCCACAATAAATGAAAAATTAGCAAATTTGTTTTACTTTCAATCAAAACGAGAGTAAATCAAATCACAATTTCTAATTTCTTAAAAAATAAAATCACAACAAAAAGGAAAACCAACAATGTTACAAAGCAGGGCCTTAGTTTTTTATAATTATGTTTTTGAGACATCTCATTTGAGGAACTTGTTTAAGAAAACAATAAAAGATAGGGTGCGTTTGGAAAGCCTGTTTTTTGTATTTGTTTTCTGTCTTCAAATATAAAAACTGTTTTTGTATTCGTCTTTGTTTTTTTCAGGAAAAAACTAAAAACAAAAAAGCGTTTAGATGAAGGTGTTTTCACCACTTTTATTTGGTGAAAATTGTATTTTATGAATTTGGTGTTTTCACTGTTTTTACCACCTAAATAGTGAAAAAACTCAAAAAACAACTAAAAGTTGTATTTGGTGTTTTCATCACTTTTACACACTATTCACAGAAAACAGTTTTCTTGGGAAAAAAACAGTGAACAGTAAACGCGTTTGCCAAACGTGTTTTTTTTTTTAGTCTTGTGAACAGTTGAAAAACAAAAACAAAAAACAGGGTATCCAAACGGACCCATAGTGTTTTGGCAACAATTACTTTTATGACTGATTTTTTTTAAAATAATTTTCTAGAAACTGAACCTAGCAAGAAATGTTCCTGTAGATGCTAAAAAATGATACAACATAAGAAATAATGCTTTATTGATGGTTTTCCTTGTTTATATACCTTTCTTTTTTGGGCCTTGAGCCCATTAGAACAATATTTCTTTTATTGCTAACAATTGCCCTAATGCTTGACATCATCTCTTGATCTTCAAGTCATTCTAGAACTTCTTAAGAGATGGGCTTTGGAGTGGGCCTTTGTCTTCGGGCTTGAATTATTTTTGCAAGGTTGGCAGGCCTGCATAAATCCACACGTACACAGACCCCTTCTATGTTATGGGCCTTTAAGGGCCCGTTTGGTAGGCGGTCCGGTCCGGTCTAGTCTGGTCTTATCTGGGTGGTGTTCTGAAAGTTTGTTTGGTAAAGCTGCCTGGTCTTATGGTCTTATTCAAGCTGTTTGGTCTTATGTTTGGAAAATAATACAAAAAATAAAAAAATAATATATAAAATTCAAAAAATATATTAAGTATGAAAAATATATAAATTTTGAAAAAATATAAAAAATTTGAAAATAATATAAGAAATTCAAAAATAATATATATTTCAAATTTTATAAATTATTTCGAATTTTTATATTATTTTTTGTATTTTATATATTATTTTTGATTTTATATATTATTTTCAATTTTTTTATATTTTCTCAAATATATATATATCTAATTTTTTATATTATTTTTGAATTTTATATTTTTTTCAAATTTTATACATTATTTAAATTTTTTTATATTATTTTTCAAAACTTATATATTATTTTTTAAATTATATATATTAATTTTGATTTTTATATATTTATTTCGAATTTAATACAGTGAGCCTCCCTCAACTTCCCAAATTCTTCATCTTCCTCAGCCTTCATTATCCGTTTTTTGTCACATGCATTACCTTTCCTCTTCCTCTAACTCATGTTCATCACTTTCTACAAGTCCTTCTTCTTGTACATTTATTTGGGAAATTTCTTCAATCCCTTTTTCAACCTCTTTCTTTCACAAGCTTTCATTTCGGGGCCATACTAGTCTGCAACATCAGAAGATTTGAGATTAATGGTTGTGATTAGAGATGATTTTAGTTATATAAAATCATAATATTTGGAAAACAAACCTAATATTGGTAGAAAAATTAAATAAATAAAAGTCACAAAGAGACAACATCTAATATCAATCAAGTGTGTGGATATAGGGTGTAAGGATAACTTAGGTTTGTATCAATTAAAACATGCAATAGGAGGATAAATCAACTTTTCCACTTCCATAATAAAGTAACCGAAAAGCTATTTGGACCCATGAAACCCTAAAAAACGAAAGGGTAAACAAACGACTTACCGAGAATGAAGGTCGACTTCTTCATGAAGATGAGCCCAAGCTAGTGTCAGCAATTGTTTTTTCTTAGATCTTCACATCGAGGTAGGCGATTTGGAGTAGAAATGTATAGATATATATATATATATATATATATATATATATATATATAGAGAGTTGAGATATGGTCTGGCCATGTTTTGCCCTAGTTTTGTTGAGAGGAAATATGGTTAGGGCATGCGTGGCCTATATATAAGGCTATATACAGAGAGAGAGAGAGATGAGTACTAGGTTAGGCATGTTCTGCCCAAGTTTTGCAGATAGGAGAAGAGATATGGTTAGGGCATGTTTTGTCCTAGGTTTGGACCGTGCGATATATGTATAGGGCTATAGACAGTGGTTAGGGCATGTTTGGGGTATGCCCCCAAGTTTTGCAGAGAGGAGAGGAGATATGGTTAGGGCATGTTTTGCCCTAAGTATGGACCGTGCGATATATGTATATGGCTATAGACGGTGATGAAGTTGCTCAAATCAATATAATCCTGGTCGTCCATTGAGTTCAAATCCCTTACAATAATTAATAATTCATTTAATTCAAATATTTGTATTACCCATTCAAGCAAAACATACCGCCCAAATGTATTTATGATCATGAACTTCAAATTTCAAAATGGCATCCCTCCCGACAAAATAGAATAAATATTTTACATTTTTTTTTTAATTTGAAAATCTCTAAATTGATTATTTAATATTACTTAATGAATAAATTAGTGATAGCAAGCTAGCATTTGGGAAATGGATGGTTTAGCCTCATTTTTTGGTTATATTTTGCTGATTTCTGCAGCAATTATTGCAGACAATCCAGACCCCATTTAGGTTATTACTCTATTTTTTGGGACCAATTTCCAAAAGTAATAGGGACTGAAATTCACTAAAAGATTTAAAATCGCTAAAGCGTTAAGTGAACATAAAATTGAAAAAATATGTTTGAATGATGTGTATTTAAGTTGAAAAAATATTTATAATATGTTGTAAATTTAAAAATCTCTAAACTTATAATCACAAATTACATGTTTGAATGATATGTAAATTTGGGATTTTATTCTTCATTATTAGTGATAGCAAGCTAGCATTTGGGGAAATGGATGATTTAGGGTTTGTAATACATTGAAAGGGTTAGCCTCTCTTACCACCACACCTGTGGCTCCTACATTTGAAATTTCTTAGACTTAGTAACTTTATATTTTTATTATTATACTTGTTGGAAACAATTATGGGAAGTAATAGGACCTGAAATCCACTAAACCGCCCCAAAATCGATAAACCAAAACCTGATTATATGTTTGATGTGGAATAGTTTTAGAATGATGCATGTGTAGGAAACATTGCTGTGAATAATACCCTAATTAAGACGTCGACTGGTGGATTGTAGTAGCTGGTTGATATACTCGTGTATTTAACTTGAAAAAATATTTATAATATGTTGTAAATCTAAAAATCTCTAAACTTATAATCACAAATTACATGTTTGAATGATGTGTAAATTTGAGATTTTATTTTTCATTATTAGTGATAGCAAGCTAACATTTGGGGAAATGGATGATTTAGGGTTTGGAATACATTGAAAGGGTTAGCCTCTCTTACCACCACACCTGTGGCTCCTACATTTGAAATTTCTTAGACTTAGTAACTTTATATTTTTATTATTCTACTTGTTGGGAACAATTATGGGAAGTAATAGGACCTGAAATCCACTCAACCGCCTCAAAATCGATAAACCAAAACCTGATTATATGTTTGATGCGGAATAGTTTTAGAATGATGCATGTGTAGGAAACATTGCTGCGAATAATACCCTAATTAAGACGTTGACTGGTGGATTGTAGTAGCTGACTGATATACTCGTGTATTTAACTTGAAAAATATTTATAATATGTTGTAAATTTAAAAATCTCTAAACTTATAATCACAAATTACATGTTTGAATGATGTGTAAATTTGGGATTTTATTCTTCATTATTAGTGATAGCAAACTAGCATTTGGGGAAATGGATGGTTTAGGGTTTTAAATAGCTAAACCATTATTGTATAATTTATCAATGAGTTATTAAAATATTATGGTATCATGTACTCCCTTTTCTTTGCTCTCACCGAAATGCCCTTTCTTCAAATTTCAAATTTCATTTCCCTCCCAAATGCCTTTTTTTCAAATTTCAAGTCTTCACAAAATTTTAATTTGGTATTTGTAGTTTTTTTTACTTCTCTAAAATACAAAGGATTTACTTATTTCATATTAAAAATTAGTAAGCTTAGCATCATTGAAGACAAATGAACAATGCAACCATCAACCAAATATTAATTCCAGATAAAATCATAAGTTCATTCATTGAAACCAAAATATGTAATATAACTGCAAAGAATTACAAACCAATTCTGTGACACCATAAGCCAAAATACCAACATAACTGTAGAGACTACATTCCTAACACTTTGGTTATGACAACCCAAGCCAAAATAACAACCACCACATAGAAAATGGTAGAATTTCCATTGTTGGAATTCTTGGCAATATTCTCCAACTCCACTTGCATTTTACGAAGTTCTTGCATTTTAACCTCAAATTCGAATTCCATTTGAACTCCATCTTCATTAATCTTCCCTTTTGGTTGATTGCCGACTTCAGCTAAGAGTTTGAACATGAACCTTTTGTAGTAATCCGAAAGTTCTTCATCAACCCATTCAAAGAAGCGACATGAACGCGAGGTCCTGGAGTTTGGACACGCATAAAACCGCTTACTAGGGTTTGTTTCCGTATGGGACGTCTTCATCTTCAATGGAGATTTGATAGGACAACGACATAATTTCACATGCTCACTTATTTCGTTCCATGTGGAGCTTGAAGAAGATGACATTTTTCACCAAAACAAATGGATAGAACAGACAAAGACGGAGGGGGAAAGGGATTGAGTCTACCCACTAAAGAGAGAGAGAAAAAGAGAGACATGGAGATTTTTAGGGTTTGGAGAGAGACTAATAGAACTGAAAGAGAGAGATATGGAAATATATCATTATTATATCCCTTCAATTCCAGCCCAAAATCATCACTTCAACTTCTATTTTAAAACTTTCAATTCCCGTCCACTGACATCACATATCCCCTTATATATTTGTAATTAATATTATTAGTTCATTTTATTTGATCCCTTATTTATGTTATTTTTGTTCTTTATTTATTGTATATTAGTTAATACTATTTTTTTTATTATTAATCATAAATAAATTTACATGATTTTAATTGTGGTTACAATTTACTAATATTATTATTAATATGCATTTTTTATTTAAATTCATGGTACTTAGAAAATAATATTAACTAATTAATATTATTCTGTACAAGTCGACTAATTCATTCAATGTATGCATGCGTCTCTTCGTTTCTCGTGTGGGAAGTTGTATCTTCTCTTAACTCAACAAGTTTAAGGGCCTAATATATATATATATACCTACAAGATATATAAACATAACATAGGCATATCAAAGGTCATCAGATTATTAGTGATTGTGTTTTGGGTGATAGATTTTTCTTTGCTTATCTTAATCAATCAAGCTTGATAAAATGGACTTTTTGCTAGAGGAGTTGCTTATTCTAATTCTTTGCAAAGTTGCAGCGACATCATGTCAAAGGTTGCTTCGGCTTGACCAGTGGTAAGAGTATCTATCTATCTATATATGTTCATATATACTTTATCCTGTATAGGAGAGACTTCTATAAATTTTTATTTTGAAAACTATTGCAGTTGTAAAACAATTCACAAGCTTTGCAACGAACGGATTGTCTTATCGCACTTGTCATTCATTGCATGCCTCCGTCTATTTGTAAAACAAAGAGATGGAATATTGTTCAAATCCATCGTGGCTTCTGGGAATGAAAATGCCAGAATGATACAGGGGTTGGTGGACTCGTTCGTTCATTTCCCTGATGAGCAGTTGATGCAGACTAGTTTTGCCGAGCTAGAGAAGCTGAAGAACAATGGCCACATGGCTTCTCGATTTGCATGGGGATTTGTTGGTTTGTGGATTTCCAGCATCAGGGAAAATGCACATCTAGTATTGAGGCAGATGGTCTTTCGTTTGACGGCGGATATGAAGGTTTTCAGGCTAATGGTGCGACTCGTACTAGTGAGCCTCAATGACACTGAGCTTCTGGAGAGGCTGTGGGGTGTACAGTGGGTTTGTCTGATTCAAAGCCATGCACTTGTGTACGTATCCGACACTAATTTGAGGCATGAAAACTGTTTTCGGTGCTTGTTGGATCACCAAGTTTGGGACATAACTTGGAACAAGAATAGGTTACATGGAAGGCGGCCTACGGGAATCCCAAATTTTGAAAACATGGCGGATTTTTATAAATACATTCAACGTGGCTATGTAGACTTGCGCGACCGCGAAAAATTGACAATTGTGAATAAGAATATGATTGGTAACTGTACTATGTTTTCAACTGTAATAATGATTATCAAAAAAATTTACCACCTCTTAGTTTATCATTAAATGATAAAAAAATTGATTATAAATTTGCTGCGTAATAGTTATAAATTTGTTGGTAAATAAGCATTCGACTGGTTGATTGTAGAAGTTGACTGGTTTATCAGTCATTCGGCTCAGTCCCCTGTTTCCCCTAAAACGAAGTGAGCCCCTTCAAAAACTACACATTCATTAAAGTGATACAATTTACATCCTCCTTGTTTCCAGCAATTACATACAAAATAATTGGTAGTCATTGTGTAGTAAAAAAATGACTACCAATTACACATTCAGTCCTCCTACCAAAAGAATTGCTACCTATTTCCAGCATTTACAATAATCATAATTGGTAGTCATTGTGTAGTAAAAAGAATGACTACCCATTACACAGTCAGTCCATCTACAATTAAGATAGATATACACAATTAGTCCTCCCAAAATAAATATTGATCTCTCATCGCATTGCATTTATGGTATGTAAGCTCGATGGCAATTAGGTTCCTGAGATCCAGGGGGTTGTTCTGCACCAAAGGCAAAGGGTTAAATTTCCAATTTAATACGCTTACACTGTTGTTAGCAAACCATAAAGTTCGATAAAACAATTCTTAACGTATATCCCACTCACCGTCGGTAAAAAAAATCTCAGGGCCTTTTGAAACTTTTTCATGTACCACATCACAAAGACACCGCATGATTGAGTATCAGTTTGTGTGGGTGCATGAATCTTTTCGGTCCTATAACCATCCCACTGTCCAGGAGAGGGTTGACTCGATGAGAGCTTTTGGAAGGCGTAGGCAAGGAATTTCACCTGTAAATCGATATGCGTTTCCTTAGACCATATTATGTCATGCATTTCTGTTACTCAATATTAAAGGTAATTTACCATCAAATTTTCGGTTGCTAACCGGTTGGATGTGTGGAGGGAATCCATATAATATACAGCCTTCCTTTCCCTATCAACCACATATAGACACCAGTGTTCCTTCCAGCACACTGGGAAATAAAACTGTAATATGAAAAACAAATTTATGAGTAAAGAGAAATTGTCAGCAAATAATTATCATGAATTGAGAGTAAGGGTCTTATTCCAAATTTACTTACCCTCTTTTGTGAAAGCAACTGCTCTGTAGGAAGCAACGAGCTGGATAGGAAGAAGTCTACATTGCTTGCAAATGTTTCATTGATGACATTTTCATTCTCAGATCCATGCAAACCAGCTACTGCCAACTTATAACATTGGGAATCTTTAGATGGTGATGCCACATAGACGAGAAGGTCACCCCGGGGTACACCCAGTATCTCCACAATTCTTTCTTCATCAACACTAATAAACCTATCACCCAAGTGCAAACGGTATAGATAGAGATCGAACTTTTTCACTAACTGAGAAAGAAGCTCATGGTTCAAGCTGAAAACTTTTAACTCCAACAGACTTCCAAAGCCAACTTCATAAATTAATTTCTTCTGAAACACCGACAGGGATTGAATCATTTTGAACCATTTCTTAACGGGCATATAGGATACCCGATGGTCATCTTTAATATGTTTTTGTTTGCTATTTGGTCCAAATTTCTCTTTTTCGACCCTGTACTGCTTAAAAAATGGCTCATTCTCATCATCTGTCATTCCACCCCAGACAACGCCGACGCCTGTTGAAGCCTTTTTACTTTGCACAAATATATGCTTATTTTTATGTTGGAAATCATTCCTAATTAAAGGAGTGAAATAAACATTAATCCTAAAAAACAATACCATTTAGTAACAAAAAATAGTAAAATTACAAAATAAATAACCACTTACTTGAACAAAAGAAATGTGTTTGGGGGTTTGGTGAGTGTGATCTCGACATCTGAAGAACTTAGGTCGTCGACGACTATCGCTCTTTTCCTCTTTGCGGGGGCCATAATGTTTTGCACTATATCAAACAGTTCACTTAAAAATTACAAAATAATATATACAATTTCAAAAATGCTATATCAAGCACTTCAACAAATCAATCAGTCGACTTTCAAATCTATCAGTCCACTGAAATGAACAAATATAATGCGCATCAAAATCTCCTTAAGACGCAACAAAGTTATTACAAGCACGTGTTTTTGAGCTAAATACAAAAATTGTCTTCAATATCTTATCACATAACACCAATTTAAAAATTTATATACCATATCGCAGACTTTTCAAATGAAATTGTTGTCTTTAAGGATACAGATTGCTCCCAAAATTTGGAAAAAATCAGAATACAAAATTCTACACTAAAAGGAACACTTCAAATAAATAATATTGCTATATCACCTACCTTAACAATAGAAAATCTTGTGTTTCTTTCAAAGTAGCAAAAAACATGATCAATATTCTGTTTCGTTGGTTTTTAACCCTAGAAAAATTTCATCCACAAATCCTTTCTACAATTTCCAAAATTACAACCACAAACCATTAATAATGAGAAAGCAAAATGGGAGTATTTGGAAATTACAGTGGGGTTGCAGAGAAGTTAAAAGATGGACTCTTTGATTTGAAGTTTTAGGAACCGGATCTATATATATATATATGCGTGTGCTTGCCCTAAACTCTTTTTAATTTTTCGGGACAAGATAAAGATGGGGAGGTGCACCTAAACCCTAAAGATGACGATGGAAAAGATGAAGATGGATACTAAGATCAGTTTGGAGAAGATGATGATATGGGGAAGAGAGAGATCGGAGATGGGATGGTTTTGCGCGGGAAAAATCTATATAGGCGCCTATATACAAAGTGCAGACGGAGAGTCCAAAGTCAAACGTCGTCAATTTCCTTTTTTTAAAAAAAAAAAAATGACAAAAATGACGTTGTTTTGATCAATTTTTTTGCTTAGTTCTGCAGCGATTATTGCAGACGATCCGGACCCCTATCTCAGTCTCTCAGACCACCACAACACCACTGTACCATCTCCGCCCCATCGAACCACCATTCCATCACCACTGCGTTAGAATTTCCACCGCCGCACCGTATCATAACCACCATCGTTTCTCCCTCCTCCACTGTGAATCATCCCTTTATCTGCGGAACCTTTCTCTATCTCGCCGAAGACCCTTCTCTCTCTCTAGTCGGGTGACATCTCTCTCCTCTTACGACGTCTCTTTCTCCGTCTTGTGAACTAGGGACAAAACCCTAGCTTCTTGCCGCCACTAAGCCACTGCGCCGCGAGGGTTGCTCCGCCATCCTCTTCGGCGTCTACCTCCATCACCATGACCCATTACTCTTCGGTAAAACTTGTTTATCCCAACACCTACAGTTTTTATATCTTTAATAATAGTATGTTGTTGGATTGATAACATTTTGAAACCTGAGTAATATTTTTGGAAAATTTCCATTTTTTTTGTATGGCTAGTCATGCTCGCTAACATATATGAGATCTTATGGACATTTTTAAGAGTAATATTTTTAGAATCCAGTTTTCATATTTTTATGCTCGCTAACGTGAGTAATATTTTTAGAAGTAAAAAATCCAGTAATTTTTTATGGATTTTTTGCAAAAAATTGATTGTAAAAAATCCAGTAATTTTTAATTAAAGGGCTAATTTACTATTGTAGCATAAGCAATATAGTACTGTATATATATGTTTGTTCAATGAATAATATGTGTGAAATATGCATTTATGTATTTTTTTCTCTACGTTATTTTGGTGCATCATGTAATTTGTCTAATTGAATCTAATCTATATGTAGTGTGAAAATTACAATGGAAGAAATGACTTGTGAAGGTAAAATCTGTCTGATTGAAATTGCAGTGGAAGAAATTACTGTATATAAGGTGAAAAATGCAATGGAAGAAATGACATGTAATTTGTCTGATTGAATCTAGTCTATATGAGCAGTATATTTATAATCGAATCAATGAATGAAACACTATGGCACAAAGAAGCACTGAATGAGACACTATGACAAAAGTTATCTTTCTTACTTAAAATTATACATTTCCTTTACAATCTGAATGTGGGTATTTTCTTTGTTTAGTCTATTAGAGTTTAGTTTTCTACTGCATGGTTGCTTGTTTTTAGTATCCAACACTTCCTTCAAAATGCTAAATTTCTCTATCAAATATTTTCTTGATTCTCTATGTTTCCCATGACTTCTAACAGTGAAATTTATATTCAAGTCTTGTTTTGTTAATTTTGTAGTAGATGAACTTAAGAATAAGTGATTATTTTCGTTGTGATCGACTTGTATAGAGACTTAGTGTTGTTGCTTGGTACAGTGATTAGAAACTGAATTCAGAAGTGTACTCAACTCAATGACTGCTTCCTTGATCTGATTTTTGCCTTGGTAACACTATCATTTTTCCTAGTAAGTATGTTGAAATACTATACTGAATTTGTGTCATTCATTTACATATGATTATTGTATTTAGCAAAACAATATCCTAACCTATATTTTTCTATGGACGTTTTTGTTTAATGTAGGTTTGGAGTTATTTTGGTTCAGATTCTTGGGAGCTGTCATGATATTTGGGGTTCAGATTGTTTGGAAAAAAATGATATGATTTCTGGGATTCTGATTTTTTTTTTTTGGTTTTGATAGTTGGGAAAATGTTACAAGTAATGTAGTAACTTCCATTTTTTTGTAACCAATTTTTTGTAATGCTGCAAGGTTTGTTCAACTTTAATATTATATATACTTTGTGGTTTCTTGATTGTTATTTATTTACATTTTTATTTTATTTTAGATATGATTTTAACTAAATGTATTAATATAACAAACGAGCTTAACGAGCTTGAACAAAATTTTGAATACTTCAGAAAAATAATTTTTATTTGAGACAAGTCGAGTTGAGCCCCAGATTTTCATAATCATGATGAGCCCGAGCCCGAACACAAATTTTAGGGCTCGTCACGAGCCCAAACAGGGGTAATAAACAAATGAGCAGAGCCCGAACAACCCAAAGCCCGGTCTGGTTTACAACCTTAGGCAGTGGCATTAAATGAAAACAATTGCCCTCATGATTTGAATTTGAAACACACAACCATCGTGGCCTTGATTCTTGTGATGGGGGCTGAGATGAAGGCTCGGTGCTCCGCTTTTCGTGTATACGACCCTTGGCCTCCTTCAATATCTTCTATAAATACTCAAAGGCTTATATACAAAACACTTCTTACACTGTTATTTTGGTTTCTCAGCAAAATAGCACTTTCTGCAATTTTCCTCACCGGAAGTTGCACTTACTTCCCAGAAAACTCAGAGATACTCGTCGGAGACTCGCCAGAATCCTCTTTTAGTGTAAGATCTTTCTTTTGGCCCTTTTACCTTTCTACCAAAGATGTCTGATAGTGATGATACCCGATCGGGTAGTGATCTCCATCCTTTCTCTGTTGATTCCGATGCCTCTCTCAGCCCTCCCTCAGTTGAAGTGGTTAGGACTATTAGTTCCAGTTCCCCCGAAGTTACCCAAATTACCAATGCTGGTGGGCCCCCAACTAGGGAACAAGCTGAAGGGAGTTTGGGAATACAATTTTATGCAGATCCTCTCCCTGCCATACTTAGGAAAGATGTAATTTTGAAAAAGTTGATAAAGAAATCAAACGTTCTTGACGGGATGACTATCAAGCTTTATCCTAAGAAATTGGACTTTAGGCTAGGTGAGGTGGTTAAGGACGACCAGATCCTGCTTTCAGCTTATCACATTCATGTCCTTCGTTTCCCCATCCATCCTTTCTTCTTCTTGGTTTTGTCCACCCTAGGTCTGACCCTACTTCAAGTTGGGCCAAATTTCTTTAGGATCCTGGTCATGGTCTTACTGCTCAATCGGGATCTGGGTTTGGATTTGGGCTTGGCAAAGATCCTGTTTTCTTATAAGTTACAGGATTAGAAAGACTGTAGAGGTCGTTACAATCTTTTTCCTTTCCAGGGGAGAAAAATGTGTGATGGCACTGAAAATTCCAACAAGGGTTGGAAATAGAGGATGATCCTGGTGAGTGGGAATTGCAAGCATCCCGATACAGTTAAATTTGTGATCCCCAAAGCGTTCAACAGACCCCTATTCCCTCTTTTCAAAACCCTACCATAAAGGAACATGCTTATGTGAGTTGTGTAACGATAAGTTGGGTAATCATGTATTTGAACTTTTAAGAGCGCCTGATGACCATAAAACTCCAGATTATATTAAATCTCATTTTGATCTCCTTAAATCTAGAGTTTGGGTAAGCCTTTGAGGATGTTCCCTGATTACCTTATTGGTGATGATTTGCAGGAACTATCATCAGAAGGAGTAAAAGTCATGTTGAGGATCCCCCAACCCAGCCTGAAGAGGAAAAATAAGTGGGGTTCGGGCACCCCATCCAGTCCTACCAACCCTTTGGGCTCCAACCTTCCAGATATTAGGGATTTGCCACCACCACCCCCTTCGAGAGAGCCTTCAATCATCTCGCCTCCCCCTCATTCTCAAAAGGAGGTTGTTACCACCCCTACTCTTCTCCCTTTGGGAGAGCCTCCAATCGGTGAAGGGATCTCTGCATCGGTCGGTGAGGGGGCATCTTACCATCTTCGCCTCTGACGGGTATCTCCCGTCCTCGATCTGAGGAAGATCAGCCCAGTCGATCAGTTCCACCCCGCTTGATGATGATAACTTCTCCAAGTGTACAGGCAAATCTGAAGCTGCAGCTCAGACCGAGCAACCCATCCCTTGGAATCCAAGGATAAGGCTCCCGGGTGGCGGGTTCTTGGTCACAGGGAGTGATACCATTAATGTTGACGTTGCTATTTGGGATATGGTTCTTCAGATTTAGACCCCAACCGACAGAAAAGTTATCAAGAAGGTGGATAGGGGGGAATTGGCCCTGACTTGCCCCGAACTGGCAATGAAGGCAGTTTGTATGCACCTTGATCTCATTTTCTATCTGGTCCCTTTTTTTTTATTTGGTTTATTTAATGATTGTGTAATACTTTTGTTTTTCTGGCAGATGTTTTATCTGACTCAAGCTTATAATTCGAAGCTTTAGGAAGACAGCAGGGCCTTCAGGCAATTGGTAGTGTACCTAAGGCTGATGGAGGAGGCCAGGAAGAAGACGGTTGCCTTGTTGGTGATTGCCAATGAGAAATTGGAAGCTCAAATCATACGGGCCATAGCAGCTGAGAAGCAACTCCAGGTGGCTGAACAGAAGGTCAAAGAGGGGGAGGAGACCCAACAAATCCTAACAACCAAGTATCAGGAGCCGGTGGCCAAATATGAATCTCTGGAGGCTTCTCACCTCAAGACCATTGAAGAGAAGGTTGAAATTGAGAACCTTTTGGTGGTGGAGAGGTCCACGGTGGAGATGTACCATCGGGGTGGCAACCATATATAAAAATGCTTTATTGACACTTCCAACTTCCGGGTCGGGTTTAGTTGGAGGACTTGCTTCCTGGATTTCTAAAGACCCGCTGAGGAGAGAGACATCATCTGAATAGAGGAATTAGATGAGTCTCTTGGCATTGCTCATCTTTACAAGGATCCTGAAGCGGGCCCTGATGACATTCTCTTCTGCGAGTTCATGTCTAAACCTCTCCCTAGGTATGTTCCTACTTCTGGCCCGCTTTCATCTGAATTGGCTTTGGTTCCCGATTCCAATGCTTTACCCGATCCTGCTCGGATAGAGAATGTTGGTTTCCAGGAGGGGGAAAATGTGCAAGAGGGGGTTGTTACCAAGGCCAGTGACAGGATGCAAAAGAGATTTAGGCCTCAGTTCAGATACTAGGGGCAGAAGACTTAGTTTTTCTTCTCTATTTTTATTTGTTTTTGGAGCTTTCATATTTGTAAGCCTTGGCCACTGGGCCCCATATCTAATAGAAAGTTTAAGATATTTTGAACAGAATCGACGAATATTTGTTTTGCTCTTTGATAGTGTGGTCACTTTTATGTCCTTAGGGCTCTTGTGGCCATGTGAGAGATGCCACAATAGTTACATAATTTTGTAAATTTTTTGATCACTTGTGGATCGGTGTTATGTCTTTCGGGCTCTTGAGGCCATGCGAGAGATATCACAACACTTAGATAATTTTGTAAATTGTTTTTATCACTTGTGGATCGGTGTTGTGTCTTTCGGGATCTTGAGGCCATGCGAGAGATGTCACAACACTTCGATAATTTTGTAAAATTTAGATCACTTGTGGATCGGTGTTGTGTCTTTCGGGCTCTTGAGACCATGCGAGAGTTGTCACAACATTTAGATAATTTTATAAAAAATTTGATCAGTTATGGATTAGTGTTGTGTCTTTCGAGCTTTTGAGGCCATACGAGAGATATCACAACACTTAGATAATTTTGTAAAATTTTGATCAGTGATTTGCCAGATGATTAGCTGGGAGTTGCTGTACACCAAAAGGCTTTGGATCTAAAGGATTTTGGCCAATTGTAGACCAGTTATGACTGCCTCGTACTTAATTTCATTGTTGGTTACTGGGAACTATAGCCTTACCGACATCTGGAGGCGGTTTCCATCAGGTGTCTGAAAATCTATCCTGACCCCGAAACCATTTGAATTGGCTAAACCATCCACAAATAGCCTCCATATGATCGGCGCGTCAACTTGATAAGTATCATCAGACTCTTCCTCCAGTAAAATTTTTGCCACTGCCTGACCTTTGATGGAGACTCGGAGGATATAGGTAATGTCGTAGATGCCCAATTCTATGGCCCACTTTGAGATCCTGCCAGAAAGGTTGGGTTTTGACATAATGACGCGAATGAGAGTAGTGGTCGGGACCATAATAGGGTGAGCTTCAAAGTAATGTCTGAGGCGTCGTTTTGCATTTATCAGAGATAGAACCAGTTTTTTTTGCCTGATGTACTAGGTTTCAATCGGCCAAGGACTTGCTTGTGTAAAAGATGAGCTTTTAGAGATTTTTATCCCCTCGAATGAGGTTTGCGCTGGTTGAAACTGCTGAAATTGCTAAGTAGAGGTATAGGACTTCATCAGGCTCCGGAGTGGCTAGGATCGGGGGCCTGGTCATGTATTCTTTCAATCTGGATAGGGCTTCGGTTTGCTTAGGGCTCCAGACCTCACCCTTCCTTGCTTTGATTGCTTGGAAGAAGGGTCTACAACTATCGGTAAGTCTTGCAATGAATCTTCTAAGAGCGACCACTCTCCCGGTCAGGACTTGAACCTTCTTATATGTTCGGCGTTCTTTCATTTTCATCAGGGCTTTGACATGGGTCGGGATGACTTGTATTCTGGTCCGATCCACAATATGCCCCAAGAATTGGCCAGACGACACACCAAAATAATATTTGGTCGGGTTGAGTTTCATGCCATGCTTTCTCAGGGTGTCAAACACTTGCTATAGATGCCTCAGATGGATTTTTTTTTTTTTTTGCTCTTTACCGCAGTATCATTAATGTATGCCTCAATTACGGTTCCTATCATTCCTTTGAAGATCTTGTTTACCAGTCTTTGGAAGGTGGCACCTGCATTATTTAGTCCGAAAGGCATAACTTTAAAGCAATAAGTACATGTTTCTGTGATAAAAGACGTTTTTTCCTCATCGGCTGGATTCATCGTTATTTGATTGTATCCCGAATAGGCGTCGAGGAAAGTTAGGCGCTCATATCCAGCTGTTGCATCTACCATCTGATCAATATTTGGCAGGGGGAAGCTATCCTTGGGGCATGCTTTGTTGAGGTTAGTGAAATCAACACAGACCTTCCATTTACCATTCTTCTTCTGGACTACCACAACATTAGCAAGCCATTCAGGATACCTCACATCCCTGATGAACCCTGCCTGAAGTAAGCGGGACACCTCCTCGGTAATGATCTAATTCCTGTGGGCCCCCACGTGTCTTTGCTTCTGCCTGATCGGCTTCACGTTCGGGTCCACATGGAGAGAGTGTTGGGCAACAGTGGGATCAATACCGAGCATGTCCGTGTGCCCCCATGCGAAGACGTCAGAGTTGTCCTGCAAGAATTTAGTTAGTTCCTTTAATTCACAATGAACAAGGCTTGTACCTGCGAAGACAACTTTATCGGGATGATCGGGTATGATGGATATCTTTTGTAGAGGCTCTACCATGATCGGGGGACCCGACTCCCCTTCCTTTAATTGCTATTTGGATTCCCGGTCCCAATTCCCGTCGCAGGTCTCCCCTTGGTCCTTGCTTTTCTTCATTCCTTTCAAGGTAACAACGTAACACTCCTTAGCCGCTACTTGATCCCTTTTGATGTTGATGATGTCAAAGCCATTGGGGCCTACACACCTAGGGCTGCAAACGAACCGAACCGAGCAGAGCCGAGCTTTGGAATGTTTAAGCTCGGTTTATTTACTAAACGAGCCTAGAAAATGTGTTCAAGCTCGGCTCATTTGCTTAACGAACAAGCCCGAGCCGAACGCTAGATTTAACGAGTCGAGCCCGAGCTTGTTCACGAACGACTCGTTTCAGTGCAACATATATTAATATTCCTAATAGTTGTCTGGATTGAGTTGTTGTATGTCTGTTTTAACATAATTCCACTAGTATAATTTTTTATGAAGGAATTTTATGTTATGACCTCCTAATTTCTATAATTTTTTCACAATAATCTTCAAAATTTATTTAATTTGAACACTTTATTTTGTCAAATATGATATAATTTTACTATTTAACTTAGACGAGTTTGTTCACGAGCTTGGCGAGTTGAGCTTAGTAATGTTCAAGCTCGGCTCGTTTATTAAACGAGCCTAAAAATTATGCTCAGGTTCGGTTCGTTTACTAAACGAACGAGCACGAGCCGAGCTCTTAACGAGCCGAACCCGAGTCCGCTCACGAACGGCTCGATTCATTTGCAGCCCTACACACACCTCATTATCTGATGCAGCATTGACGGTACCCCATGCATTCGGTAGATCCAACCCCTTCCCATGAGCAAGTTGTATGATGGCTTCATATCCACTATGATGAAGGTCTCTGTAAGGGTTCTTTGGGCTATGGACACCGACAAATGGACCTCCCCGATGGGCTTTATGACACCCCCAAATTTCCATGCATAGGTTGGCCAGACCCATACACATAAAACTAGGAGCGTCAGTAATTGATAACATAAGCACAAAATAGAAGACATAAAATCGAAATATAATAATAACAACAATAACAAAATAAGGATACAACTTATACATGAAGAAGACCACCCCCAATACATCCTTAAATAAAATAAGTCTCACACAGTACAACTTGGAAATCCCATAAACATGGACCCCTAGAAACACACTTATAAGAAATACAACATATGACATTTATCGGATCCTACCCTGGAGTGGAAGGAAAATATGATAGAACCGGACGGATAGATATGAAGTCCTCAACCCTGCTGGTGAAACTGCCGATGACCTGAAACAACAAAAATGTGGGTTAAACCCACGAGCAAGTACAACTCTATATGATCCCAAGTAGAGTACCAAAATCCATCCCCTTTCCTAGTGACACCTAATCTCAAAATTATATTATAAAATAATAATATATTTAACTATAACTATAGTCACTAATATACCACCATTTAATATAATTATGTTTATAAATTTCTTACATTAATCTGATTTTTCCATACAACATCCATGCCCTACCATAACCACGTACCCGACAACTCACACATGCCGTGACAACTAACCCATGTCCCGTGGTACTAGTTAGACTGCAGTAATAGTTAGCCTCCTTGTGGTTCCTTATAAATTTCCAAAACATAGTCATTTAATTTAAATCTTATGATTTTACGAATTTAATAATTAACTCGTAATCTTTATTTGGGAACGTATAACAATTTATAAGGTCGAGCCTAGGGGGCGGCGCAACCATTACTTGAGCGCCCCAGCACCAAGGTATACAGTATTTTATACGGTCAAAATTATTCATTTATACGATCAAAAATACGTAATCCAGTATAATTCGTGATACACATAATAACAATATAAATCAATGTCCAGAGTCTGATAACAAAGAAAATAGAGAAAAACAATTACATAAATATGCAATATTTTTCTAATAACAGTTTTGAAATCTTTGTCAACATTGAAACCTAAAATATTTATGTATTCAGATATTTATACTAAGTTCCAATCATATACACATCATCAGAATCATACCAACCAGACACATAACCACGAATCCATACATGTATAGCTACACATGGTAAAAACAAATTTGTACGTATAGCTAGACATAAACATAGTTTCATGCATATATCAATATATCACCACAAATCTCTATGTATATACAAGATCTATACATATAATCATGGATCTGTACATATATGTATAACCAGAATATAAATTATCATATATATATATGAATATAAATATATTCTAACAGAATTGTACATATATGTCTATATAAGTCTATTAATCTCTACCTATATGCAAGATCTGTACATATGATCATGGATCTATACATATAAATATAAACAGAATATATATCATCACATAAATAAACATGAATATGAACATACTCTAACAAATCTATACATATATGCCTATATAGATCCACAAATCTCTACATGTATACAAGATCTACATATATACTTACGGATCTATACATATATGTATAAACAGAATATATAAGTCACATGAATAAACATGAATATGAATATACTCTAGCAGATCTATACATATATGCCTATATAGATCCATGAATCTCTACAAGATCTATATATATACTTACGGATCTATACATATATGTATAAACAGAATATATAAAAGTCATATAAATAAACATGAATATGAATATACTCTAACAGATCTATACATATATGCCTATATAGATCCACGAATCTCTACATATATACAAGATCTATATATATACTTACAAATCTATACATATATGTATAAACAGAATATATAAAAGTCATATATGAACATGCTTTATACATACCTATACATATATGAAAAATACTATCTAGCAGATTATAGATGCACAAAGTAAATGCTACGAAATTTCAGTACAAAGAGGAAGAGTAGAACATATGTCTTGCCTGTAATGTAGAGCTAAATCCACCACAAGTACAGATCCAAACCAATTCTAAGCTCTCAACCTCTCAACCCTCACAATTTCGGGTATAATTGATGAAGAAGAAGAAGTAGTAGAAGAAATAAGATGGAGGCTAGATCTGAAGTTAAGGATGCTTATATAGAAGAGGCTAGGGTTAGGGAAATGTCCAAACTATCCTTGTGTTATGCATAAATCACCAAACTGCCCATACACTAATGACAACCTTGCCCCCTTTCAGATCACAAAATTTCATTATAACCTACTAGACTTAAAAAGACTAAGATAACCTCATTCAATAATTTAAACACCCAATATGCCATCCAAAATAATTAATGAAATAAATATATATTAATTACAGGCTTGACTTGTTTCCCGTCAAATCCCGTGATGGGGCTTTGGGAGGTTATAATTTCCCTTGGGTCGATTTTGAGCTTCTCAAAGGCCCATTTAGTGATAACGTTGGTGCTGCTCCCTGGGTCAATCATCACTCGCTTGATGAGGCAGTTGGCCATTATCAGGGTGATAACCAACGGATCATCATGGGGGGTATGGATGTTATAGAGGTCGTCAATGGAGAAAATGATTTGTGCATTACCCGTCAATTGGTGGACCTCGTTCACTTCGCCAATTCTTCTTATTTTGTGGGCTTTGCGCATCTAGGACCTGTTGATGCCTTCCCCTTCCTTAGAGGCGGGACCACCGTGGATCATATTGATAATTCTGACGGGTTGCTCAACTGCGGGGTTTCGATGGGCGTTAGGTGCTTGCTGCACGATCCTTGGCCCATCGTGCTGGAAGTATTCCCGGAGTTGTCCCCTCATCAGCATGGCCTCCACTTGGCGTCTGAGACTTCGGCACTCGCTGGTCACGTGACCGAAGTCACTGTGGAAGGCGCAACGCTTGAACTTATCCTTTTGGTTCAGGGGCTGCCTGATAGGTGGTGGTGTCTGAAAATTCTTTTGGCTTTGTTCTCTTGATATAGCTTGCCTAGATTGACCCTCAGGGGGGTCAACCTTTCTTCTTCAAATCTTGGGCGCTTCACGGGAAAAGGGGTAGAAGGGCCCAACGAGGTGGTAGGACCCGAAGAGTTATGACGCTTATGATTAGTTACCCGATCCCTCGTACGGGACTCCACATTCACCAAGGCCGTTTTCTTCTGGCGAATGACCTCTTCCTCCTCTATCCGTATGTGGCCTTGAGCTCTGAAATTTAGCTCCCCCATTCCCGATGTTGGTCGTTTTACCAGAGACTGATGAAATTTCGTCCCTGGTATCAGAGCCATCTGGAACGCATGACAGCAGAGTGTTGGTCGCAGTTGTCGATGTTGAATCTACACAAGAAGCTTTTCAGGGACTCCCCCTTCTCTTGAATCATGGTGAAAAGACAGGATATGGTTTTCTTTTGTCTCTTGTTCCCGTAGTACTGGGCAACAAAACGTTTGGTCAGCTGTTGCCAGCTCCCGATGGATCTGGGTGGTTGTTTCCTGAACCACAGCAGGGCGGCATCGGAAGACTCATGGAGAACACTTTGCAAAACAGGGCTTCATTTTCTGCATACATGGTCATCTTCTGGTGAATCTGGTAGATATGCTCCTCGGGATCCTTCGTGCCATCATTGAGGGTGAATATGGGCATAACGAATTTCTTCGGGAAAGGCTCCCGGGTGATCTCTGGGGTGAAAGGCAACTGGATTGACTCAGTAGAAGCCTGGACGACCAAGTCATCGTTGGACTGAGCCCTCAGATCTTTCATGATCTTCCTCTGGAACACAACCATCATTTCCTCCAGTTTCTTAGAGGTTAAGACCCCATTAGTGGCGGAAGCCTCGCTCAGTCGGTGTGAGGATTCGTCATGCTCCTCCAATCCACCGTTGTCTCCTTAGATCTGAGAATGGCCTGGTACTGCCGGGGGAACAGGTGCATGAGCTAGTCTCGCCAGGAGCTCTGCATTTCGTTTCTACAGGGCTTGGTTTCGTTCCTCTGCAACCTGACTTCAGCGTTCGACGGTAGCTAATTGCTGCAAGATCTGTTCGGTTGTTTGCAACGCTCTCGTCTGGTTGTCGCCGGTGGTTGGCACTTCCGTATGCAAACGGGTTACCGATATGGTTAGGTAGAAGGGGGGAGGGTAAGCTCGAGGGGAGAAGAATAAGATAAAACTCAGCTTGAGAGATAGGAAGATGGACAATGGTGAACCATAATTTTTCACAGATGACGTCAATGTGTAGATGCTAAAAAATGGCACAACACAAGAAAGAATGTTTTATTGATGATTTTTCTTTATTTATATACCTTCCCTTTTTGGGCCTTGAGCTCATTAAGACAACATTTCTTTTATTGCTAACAATTACCCTAATGTCTGATGTCATCTCTTGATCTTCAAGTCATTTTAGAACTTCTCAGGAGATGGGTTTTGGAGTGGGCCTTTATCTTCGGGCTTTGAAGTGGGTATTTGTCTTCTGGCTTGAATTATTTTTGCTAGGTTGGCAGGTCTGATGGGCCTGCTTACGAAAATAGTTTTCTAAAAAAGTTAACAAAACAACTTTTTATTATAACATTATATAACAGAAGAGTTAAAAAAAACTTTCAGTTGATTATTAAATTATTCAAATAAACTTTAATTCAACTTTTTAAATTCAAATTACTTCTCCAGCAATTCTTATATACTGCAATACTTTTCAACAAGCTTTAATAAATCATGGAAAGCCATGTCATATTGAAAATGACAACGGCGACCCCAGTGTCTAAGATTCTATGGCAATCTTTGACTTTAAGGTTTTTTTTTTTTTTTCATGTAATCTTGCATACGTCATTTTTTTTTTAGTTTTGCATATGTTAGAACGATTGCGTCGATTGGGGTATCAGAACTGTAATTATTTAAAATTTAAAATTTAAAATTTTCCTTACCCATATTGCCCTTGTCGTTTGAAAAAGGCGTGAATAACATGTTTGAACCTCTCTCTTGTGCTTTTATGGCAAATGAAAGTCCTCTAACACCAAAATAATTATTGGAAGGGTCAAACTGTAAAGGGTTAATTTCAGTAAACCCTCTTATATTATCAAATTTAATTAACTATTTTTCGAAAAAAAATTTATATTTTGGAACATAATATATATTTTTTGCAAAAAAATTATTTTTCAAAAAAAAATTCGTATTTTGGAACATAATATATACTTTTTCGCAAAAAAAATATTTTTCGGAAAAAAAATCATATTTTGGAACATAATATATATTTTTCGCAAAAAAATATTTTTCAAAAAAAAAATCATATTTTGGAACATAATATATAATTTTTGCAAAAAAATTATTTTTCGAAAAAACATTTCATATTTTGGAATATAATATATACTTTTTCGCAAAAAAAATTCATATTTTGGAACATAATATATACTTTTTCGCAAAAAAAATATTTTTCGAAAAAAGATTCATATTTTGGAACAAAATATGATTTTTTTTCAAATATTTTTTTTTTGCAAAAAGTATATATTATTTTTTCCGAAATAATTCACTAAACCCCCTTATACTATTAATTTCACTAAACCCCCTTATACTATTGAGGGTAGTTTAGGCATTTTGAGAGGTGAGTGGGCATACTGATGAAATTGAATAGTATAGGGGGCAAAATGGACCCAGTAAGGGTTAGTTAATTAAATTGAATAGTATAGGGAGGTTTACTGAAATTAACCCAATTGTAAATTATTACTCAATTTTTTTATTTCTTTTAATCAAATGATATTACTTAAAAGTGTGAAGATCTTATATTAATAATATTTTATTTTTATTCTTAAACTTCTTTTCCTTTTGAATTATGATTTTTAACGTTTTGTCATTTTGTTTCAAAAATAATTATTAAATAATTAAAATAAATTTATCAAGATAAATTAATCTTCATTTCTTGTTTTCTCAAATATTATCGAATAAAAACATATATAAAATAAAAGCAAAAAGGAGAAGAGTTTGGGAGCAGCGAAAAATAAATGAGCAAGAAAAAGAAGGGGATTAGAGATTTTATATTCTTTATAAAAATAAGAATTAGGAGAATTTTTGTCTATTTATGAATATGGTACCGAAAAACTAAAAAATGTATATGTACTTATTCATATCTCTATATACATGTACATACATATCAAAATTGCTGGATCCCTCGCAACCCTATATGTATATGTATTTATTAACAAATTTTTAAAGAAATTAGGGCTGAATATGAATATTAGGTAATTCTATATTTTAATAATTAAAGGTTATTTTCGTCTATTCACAGCTTCGGTACCAGGAAATTTAGAAATTATTATTTTCACTTTCACCCTTGAGATTTACCCTATTCCCACTTTCACTTCGTAGAATTTCAACAATTCAACTCTTATTCAGTTATGGCCCATTTGGTAGGTGGTCCGGTCTGGGATTATCTGGTCCGGTTTGATCTAGTCTTATTTGGGTGGTGTTCTGAAAGTTTGTTTGGTAAAGTTATATGGTATTATGATCTTATTCAAGCTGTTTGGTCTTATGTTTGGAAAATAATACAAAAAATAATATATAAAATTCAAAAAATATATTAAATATATAAAATATATAAAATTTGAAAATATATAAAATTTGAAAATATATAAAAAATTTGAAAATAATATAAGAAATTCAAAAATAATATATTTTTCAAATTTTATAAATTATTTCAAATATTTATATTATTTTTTGAATTTTATATATTATTTTTGAATTTTTATATTATTTTCAAATTTTTTATATTTTCTCAAATATATATATATATATCTAATTTTGTATATTATTTTTGAATTTTATATTTTTTTTGAAATTTTATACATTATTTCAAATTTTTTATATTATTTTTCAAAACTTATATATTATTTTTTAAATTATATATATATATTTAAAATTTTATATATTAATTTTGATTTTTATATATTTTTTTCGAATTTAATACATTATTTTAAAAAAATTATATTATTTTTCAAATTTTATATATTATTTTCGAATTTTATACATTATTTTTTATTTTTCCTATTATTTTGGAATTTTTTTATTTTCCCAAATTTTAAATTTATTTTTTGCATTTTATATATTAGTTTTGAATTATATATATATATTTCAAATTTTTTATATTATTTTTTTAATTTTATATATTATTTTCAAATTATATATATATTTTTCAAATTTTATGGTCTCATGTGTTAAGACAATTGTATATAAGTCACTTGAGACCATCATTTTTGGTTGTCTCAAATTATCTATTTTGGTCACAAGTGATCCTTGTTTTTTTGGAACTGTTTTTTTGAAATTGTGTTGCCAAACAATGTTCGATTCCAAAAAATTATTATAAGATCGGATCACATGGACCGGATCACATGGACCGGATCGCGAACTAAAAAGGATCTTAGTTAACTAATGGGAGTCTATGCAATTACATTTTTCCCCGTGAATATTATGTTTTGAAAAGAGTGAATTTTTTTATTTTTTGATCAAAACGCCCGGAGTCGTCTTCTCACCCTAACCCAAATATCTCAGCCTACTACCAGACCAGGGCAGCCCACCACATTCATATATATATATATATATATATGAAGGTATTTTTAATGTATATCGAAACCAGAGCTTATCTGTAGTAGCCTCTCTCTACAAACATATATATATATATATATATAGGAAAATTCACTGCTTTGGGGTTTTTTTGACTACAGAGATTCCCTGTTTTTTCAGCCTGATTTTGTGATTAATTGCTGGTTTACTTCAAAATTTGTCAGCATTACATGGTTTTCTCTAGGATTGCTCAAAATTTGATTAAACGATATATGTGTGTGTGCGTGTATATATATATATATATATATTGTCTTTAATTTTCTTCAATTTCCACTCACCAGTATGATAATTCAAGTGCTTGCTCATATGTCTGCCACTCTAGGAACACTAGATTCCCATTGGGTTCTCTCTCTCCTGCAAATATGTACACACAAAATTGGGTTTTCTCTCTCTATATATATACGAGCAAAAACACGTGAAAAAAATTCACAATTAATAAATATGATTATCGAAGATCCATCGTGTTAAGCATGAATATTTATCTTTTAAATTCAGAATTTTCAAGAATAAAAGAAGAAATTAGAATTATTTGGATCAGTGTTATTAAAGGCACACCAAAACATGCATGCGCCTAGGCTTCAACAAGTGTGAGCAAGAGTGCCTAGGCTCCAACAAGTGTGGGCTCTTCATTTGACAATATTTACAGCTTTATTATAGAATATAAATGTTTTAGTAATAATTTAGGTGCATAAATAACCAAAACAATAGGATAAAAATTCAATGTTCAACCCGAACAAATTAGAATTAAAAAATACCTAAAAAAATTAAAATTTTACCAATATAGTTCACTACTCATTAGAAAAGGAGAAGTAGTCTTCTATCTTTATCTTCTTCTTCCACTGAAGGTGGTGAGATTAATATTATTCCATAACATGTATGAATTAATAGATATTAGTCTTAAACGTAGAAACCTTGGCAAGAATATCTAATATTCAACAATCGGCAAGAATGTAAAAAAAAATTTGTGTATAATAACCAAAAGAAATAAGACACAAATTCAATGTTCTACCCAAACAAATTAGAATTAAAAAAAAAAAAAAAAAACTAAAAAATTAAAAATCTTGCCAACATAGTTCACTCCTCATTAGAATAAGAGAAGTGGGTCTTCATCTTCTTCTTCGATCCATTCCTCGTCTATGTCGAATGTGGTGTTGTCTCTTGCTTCTTTTAATTTCATTCCTTTTCCTATACTACTCTTTGCCTTCTTGTTCCTCACTTTCTTCTCATCACATTCCTTCACTTCTTCACTTTCTTTTCCTTCTTCCTGATTTTCTTTGCCTCCATCACTTTTCTGATCACATTCCATCCTTTTCCTCTTAAGCAGTTTTGTCACTCCTCCAAGTGCAGCCTCCGCTTCCTCACTTTTCATGAGTTCTTCCGCAATCTCTGCTGGCGTCACCTCCACCTCGGTAATGAGCTTTTCGATTTCAGAAAACATGCAGTGGCTAGCTACGGAAAGGTAGTTAGAAGCGAGAGTTTTGAACCCGGAAAAAGTGCAGTAGGACATGTGGATGTGCTTGTCCATGCGGCCCGGTCTCAGCAATGCAGGGTCGAGCCTGTCTTTGTGATTGGTAGTGAACACTATTATTCGCTCGTCACCACAGCTTGACCATAGCCCGTCGATAAAGTTAAGCAGACCGGACAACGTCAACTGTCATCGAAAAATTAGAAAACAACAATCGACAAGCGATGGAGTTAGGAGGTTGAATCAGTCGGCAAGGAGAAAAAAACCTAGGCTTGTGTTAGTTAAGGTCTCTGATAAATGTTATTAATTAATCAAGCCAGTTTTTAAGATTATATGGTTTTGGAACGCTAGGGGCATAAAGCGAGTTAGTATAATTCTCTATGGGAATGTTTGGTTCGCGGTTTTGAGGTCTTATGATTTTGGTTTTGGTGATCTTGTGTGGTCTTGGGTGGTTTTATCTTAAATTTAAAAATATATAAATATAAAAAAAAATCATAAAAAGTCAACAATTACGGTTGTTAACTCATATATATATATATATAGAGAGAGAGAAAAAAAAAATCAAAATTAGTAGGTCAAACCCAAATATTTTAATGGTAGATTTTAAAAAGTCCAAAACCAACCCAAAAACCAATAACCGAACATAGTTTGATCTTCAAATCAAAACCCAAAATCAAAATCAAGCTCAAAAATCAGTACCCAAACATGCCCTATATTATTTAGAGAAAAGGAAAATACTGAAAGTTTTATGTGCTGCTTAAAAAATTCGTATTTTTGTATACCTTAATAAATTTTCAGTCTTTAGGCATGATAATTGATGATTGTTCATCGAGTGCACTTGATTGAAAAAGTACTTAATAGAATTATCAAATTGCAGCTTACCGACTGAAGCTATTGCATTACCTGATTGCTATGCCTTTCTCGTCCGTATCTAACTGCAAGTGGATTATGGGGTCCTCCAATTTTCCGGTTCTGCAGGTCGAGGCTGCAATCAATATCCTCAATCACAAGGATTGATCTATTTTTGGTAGTGGTCAACAGCCTCTTAAGCTCGTTATTGTTCATGAGACTAGTGAGCTCCAAGTCGTAGATGTCGAATTTCAGATAGTTGGCCATGGCAGCAACCAAGCTCGACTTTCCTGTACCGGGAGGACCGTATAACAAATACCCGCGTTTCCACGCCTTCCCAACTCTCCGGTAAAACTTCCTCCTATTCACAAACCTGTCAAGGTCATCCATTAGCTCCTTCTTGACCATTGGATCCATCGCCATCGTGTCGAATGTGGATGGATGGTCAAGATTGACTGATTTCACTCCATCATAGTTCCCAAGGGAGTAGAGTTTCACTACCTTGCTTTCTTCTTTTATGACTTTTGACCTCTCTAGTACATATGGCAAGTAAGAGCTCAACACCCTCTCTTTATGCTTCTTATCGAAACTGAGTTCAAGCGATCGATCCTCAACTTTTTGAAGCGGAAATCTGCTATTAGCATTGGCTCTCGTCTTTCGAGTCTGGACACAAATCATTTTCCATTCAAGTTGGATTCCTTCATATATGTCCGTAATCTTTTCCCCGTTGTTGCTTGTGACAGAGAGCGCGTTGTCCTTTGGCGTTTTGGACACTTTAAGGCGCAAAACTGAAGGACCGATTATTGTCCTTAAGTAGACTTGTGCCGCCTCGAAGACTTGGTTGGCAGAGAGTCCGTCGTAGACGTCAATTGTGATAGTCATTCGAGAGGCAAGGCGCCCTACTCGCCCTACTAGCCAGCCAACTTTCGATACGATTTTTTCTTGGATTTGTCGAGGGATGACCCGGATGATGTCGTTGGTTATGTACCGGACTTCGTTGAACACTGACCTGACCAGCATTGCCGATGCGGCGAAAGTTGTGTAGGATGAGAGAACCGAGGATGTCGAAGGCATGCTTGATTGAGTGAACATGGTTGAAACTTTGGATACAGGAGAAAAAGAGTTTTGTTTGCTAGAGTTGTGTAATTCCATGTATAATTGGCTTTTTATAGAAGTGGGAAGTCCTTCTATTGGAAGCTCTTTGAGTTCAACTAGGTTTCTAAAAGCAACTTGCTGTGGAAGCATACTAGGACTTGGATAAGTGATGTATATTACCAGTTTGATTAGGTTTTAACTTTTTAACTTTTTTATTGATTATTTTTCGAGAGATTTTATTGTATGGAGATTTGGCGACCCTTCTCTAAGGTGCGTTTGGTAATGGTGCGGTGCGATGTTAGTTTTTGATTTTGGGTTGGGCTGGATTTGATTTGATGTGGTTTTATTTTAAATTGAAATCATGTTTGGTGCAAATGGTTTTGGTGTAAGAAAAAGTGATACTGAAAAATCAAATCATGTCTGGTAGAGTTGGTATGGGTTGAAATTCTGAAACCAAATCATGTTTGGTAACTTGGAATGGTTTCACATTTTATTTAGTAATATTAAAATTTATAATATTAAAATATATTTAATATTAATATATTAAAATATATTAATATTAATATATATATTTGGAAATTTAATATATTTTAATATTATAGTTTTATTATCTTTCCTAAAAATTAATATATTAATTAATTTTTTTAATATTATATTTGCACACATACAATTTCTTGGATGTGTGCAAAGATTACAAGAATCGGCAATCTTAGTTATATATATATATATATATAACTTTATGTAATCTTTGCACACATCCAAGAAATTGTAACCTTGTCGGACAAGAAATTTGATTTCTAATTTTATAAATAGATACCTAGAGTTTAGACTTGTGAGCAGGGAGAGATGTAGGTCATGTTTCCTAATAGAAAACGTTTCTTGTTTTTTGTTTTTACTTTCTGAAATAAAAAAGTAAAAGTAAAATCTTGTTTCCCAATTTATTTCTACTTTTGCCCTTAAGGAAACGTTTCCTTTACTTGTAAAGAAAAGAAGAAACAAGAAAAATGGTACTTCTTCTTTTTGTTCCCTCTCGCATTCAAAATGATCAAATTTCAAAGTTCTAAAATTGGGACTTTCCTGTCTTTTGCATTAATAAATTTAAATATTTTATATAAATAATAAAAAATAAAAAATAATAATAAATAAATTAAATATTTTTATAAATTAGATAAAAATATATTTATAAATTAAATAAAAAATAAATGAATAAATAATAATAAAAAAAATAAACAATAATAAAATAGATTAAATAATACATAAACATAATAATAAATAAATAATAATTATGATATAAAAAAATAAGAAATACAAATAATAAACAAATTAAATATTTTTATAAATTAAGTAAAAATAAATGAATAAATAATAATAAATAATAATAAACAATAATAAAATAGATTAAATAATACATAAAAATAATAAAAAATAAAAAATAAAAAATAATTATGATAAATAAAAAATACAAATAATAAGAAATACAAATAATAAATAAATTAAATATTTTTATAAATGAAATAAAAATATAATAAATAATAAATTAAATAAATATATAATAAATATATTTATAAATTAAATAAAAATAATGAATGAATGATAATAAAATTAATAAATTAAATATATTTATAAATTAAATAAAAATAATTAAAAAATAAATAAATAAAACTTATGATGAATAATAAATATAAATAAAAAATAATAAGAAATACATATAATAAATAAATAAAAAGTAAGAACAAAAATTTTTTTTAGTAAACATAATTTCTGTTTTTTATTTTTGTTTCTAAAAAAAATCAAAATTTAGTAAACAAGATTTTACTTTCTGTTTCTCTTAAATGAATGAAAATCATAATTCTACTTCTTTAGAAAACGGAAATAAGAAACGTTTCCTGTTAGTAAACAGGCCCGTAGACTCATCTTAATATCGGAATGACTTGGCCGATTCTTGTCTTTTCCGTGAGATGCGGGCGTGTGGTTCAACCGATTCAAAAAGAACAATTTTTTTTGTCTCGTGTAGCAATAAAGTGTATATTTTTTTGTAATGGTGCAAGACCTTCAAAACAAAGGTCTTCTCATTTATTTATAAAACTATTGAAGTGTTGCATAAGTAATTGAAATCTAATAAAATCTGTATCCTAAATAGATATGATTCCAACTAATCCTAACTCTATTAGAAATCTTTCATAACTGAACTTCGGCTTTCTTGATCGTTACTCCATATTGGTCCGTTTCAGTTGATATCGGCCTGTTGTCGTTCACTAATTTTGTCTTGCTCTGTGCTGACTCATTTAGTGCATGTTTGGTAGATGGAATTGGTGCCAAAAAATTGGTGTGGAATGTGAATTACAACCCAAACCATGTTTGTATGGTGTGGGATGGTTGAATGGTACTAAAAAATGGTATGCTAAATTGGTACCAAATGGTGTATTTTTCACACCATCTCTAGACATGGTTTTGGGATGGTGTGGTACTATTCAAGCAAATCAACTCCAATTCTCCAAACCATATACATATATATTTATTTAATTAAAAAAATATTTAATTATATTAAATAACTAAATAAAAGTTATCAAATAATAGAATATAATTAATAATAAATAAAATTGAGTAATAAATATTTAAAAATAATAAATAAAGTAAACAAAATAAATAATAATAAAAATATTATAAATAAATATTAATTTGAATATCAATTTTAAAACATGGATGGTTATAATTTACATTTGTATGCCCTTAGACACCATATTTATGACTGTTCGGCTAAAAGATAAAAGACTCCAAAATTGAATATTGTTTACTCAATTATGGTTGTACAATTAGGGCAAACTAGGGTAAACTTTCGAAACAAATATATAAAAGTCGAAAAGAATATATAAAATTCGAAAACAATATATAAACAATATATATTTAAATTTTTATATATTTTTCGAATTTTATATATATTTGAAATTTTATATATTTTTTCAAATGTTATATATATTTCAAAATATATATTTTTTCGAATTTTATATTGTTTTTGAATTATATATATATTTTGAATTTTATATATATTTTTCGAATTATATATATATTTGAAATTTATATTTTTTTGAATTATATATATATTTTTAATTATATTTATATTTGAAATGTATTTTTATCTATATATTTTATTTTTTAAAGCATATATATTTACAAAAAATTATTATAATAAATAAAATGTCAAACTATTCCAAGTTACCAAATATGATTTGATTTCAGAATTTCAGTTCATACCAACTCTACCAAACATGGTTTGGTTTTTCAGCTTTATTTTTTCTCACACCAAAACCATTTGTACCAAACATGATTTCAGTTCAGAATAAAACAAAAACACCAAACCCAATCCAAACCAATATAAAAAACCAACACCATACCGCTCCAATTGCCAAACAGACACTTAGGATGTCAACAAATATTAATGTTTAAAATCGATATTATTCAAATTTGTTATACCATGCTGTTACCGTGGCCAAAATCAATGCAAAACCATGATGTATACATGTACTATTACAACAATATGTATATATAGAGAGATTCCGTTTCTTTGTCATATTGGCACTCCAAAGGAGAACAAATGAACAAAATTTAATACCAGAGAATTTGGAATATAGAGAAAGCGAAACAAATGGCATTTGCTTTCTTAAAAACTTATCCAACTTTGTTTATCTCGAATAGGTGGATATAGTATCCGACTTTAATTTTGTCTTACCTCATTGGGTATTCTTTAACTTTGGATTTGTCATGAATTCTATATTGGATGCATGTAATTAAGCACTAGCAAATTTGTTTGTTAAGCAAGTAATATGAGAGAGTAATATATATATATATATATATGCAGGCCAAATCCGGCCCGTGCAATCTTTCGCCGTCCGAGTTTACCATTAACTTATTTCATTATTGTGGTATCCGTCGCCAATTTCCTTAGTAAATTTTTACTTATTCAACTTTTTATTTATTTATTTTTTATTTTAAACCACGAATTGTTTAACGAATTTTATATTGTATGCATATAATGTGGAGCATTTAAAATTAGTTTTTTTAAATTTTAATTTTAATTTTTTGTTGTTGTAAATTCTGGTATAATTTGACATAAGGTGACCATTGCACCTTTTTAAGTTAATGTTTTTATGTTGTTCCTTCAATTTTAATAGGAGATTTTAACATATTATAATTATCACGCAAATAAAAAATTTGTTAGTAAGTCTGACTTTTTATATAAAAAAACAAAACAATTCATTAAAGATAGAATAACGATATAACAGGAAATTGAAGCAGTCAATTGTCAGTGCGTCCAGAAGCCCAAGCTCATACTATAGCGAAATTAGCTTTCTCTTGTAAAAAATTTAATCCAGTAAGAATTCGACAGGAGAAAAAATCAATTAGATGACTTACTATTAAATTCAATATTTTTTATTTTTATTATCTTTGAACATAATTTTATTTAGTTATGCTAATTAGATGTTTGAAATAACATACTACATCTTTTATTGTGAATTTTGAGAGAGGTAAGACATAAAGCAACATTAGAGTTTTGAAATTTAAATATTATATTACACAAAATGAAAGGAAAAAATAAAGGAAATGAAATGAAGTCCTTAAGGTTGTGTTTGATATGCATTCAATGAATGGAAAGAACATTTTATTTCATTCTTTGTTTGGTATAAATTTTAAGTTGGGAACAAAATAAAAATTCATTAGGAAGAATGAAAATCCATTCTATGATTACGATAATGAAATAAACATTTTATTCCTTAGCAGAACTAGAAAAAAATATTTCATTATTATGTATCAAACATGGTATTAGAGTTTTGATGATTTTTGGTGGACTTCTTATAATAAGAGTAAGAATGAGAAGAAAACATTTTGTAATAATTCATGGCGTCTTTAATTTTATTGTAAAAATATCTATTTGTCTTGTACATCATTACCCCCTTTGATGAACACCATATTAGTTTATTTTATTTTATTATATTATTTTCATACACGGATCTTTCATTTTTTTTTCTTCTACATAAAAGAAAAAGAGAAGTAGAAATCATTCTGAGAAATCGGTACCTCTTAACTTCTTTCAAAATGCTCTCCTAAGATCCAAAAAAATTTCTAAAATCTTTTTTAAATATTGTTAAAAATAACTTTTCACTCCCGCAAACGAAAAATAACTTTTAAAAATGCAATCCAAACTGGAGTATCGAACAACGTAATAATAAACATTTATGATATGATCTTGTATTATATAATGTAAACAATTATAATTCAACATATAAATAATTATATAATTTATATAAAAAAATTTACTTTTATATTGAACTGTTAATTACACAATAATTTATTGCAACTTATTTTTTTTTTAAAGAAAGATATTTATATGATTCTCAATTACAGATAATGATTCGGTCCAGACCAATAATAATTATTTTTACACACACACCAAATGCTTTGTATTCTTGTGAAAATCCAAAAATGCATTGTAATTTCTACCTTTTGGACTTCAACGCGACCAAGTCAAAGTAGTTAGACCCACCCTCCACCAATAAAACGCCTACTCCTTCCTCTCACTCCCACACTGAGCTCTCCCCATCTCCTCCCGCCAAATATCACCGGAAAATGACGGTCCACCGGAATTCTAGCGCCGGATATCTCGCCGGAAAGCAAGTGTTTCCGGTCGACTACTCGGCCGAGGTGTCGCAACGGCTCGTCGACGCCGCCCACGCCGACGACCTCAGTTCGGCGGTGGAGTGTATCGGCGACCCCTTTGTCGACGTCAATTTCGTCGGAACGGTGTGCTTGAGGACGAAGAGGAGTGACGTCGTATTGCACGATGAGTCCGCCGTTGAAGTTCGCTTCGAGTTCGAGGAGTTCAAGACGGAGGTCTCTGCTCTCTTCCTCGCTGCTCATGCCGGAAATCTCACTCTCGTCAGAAAATTACTGGTCAGTTCATATACATATACATATATTATATATATATACATATAATATCTGAAAACAAAGTTTTTAAAAAAATGAAAATAAAAAGGTTTTTTTTTTCTTCAGTTGAGATGTTCAAAGTTCCCGTGTCTGTGATTAATATTATCAATATTGAGAACTATTATCGAATTTCTATAAATATTGTACAAAATGAATGATAATTTATATTTATTTTGTTATATATATATTCAAGTGTTTTTTTTTGTTTGTTTTGTGATATACTAGAAAGGAAAATGATTTTAGATTTGTTGTAACAATGTAAGTTAATTTTTCGTTAGACATATTTTCTTTTTTTCTTTTTTGGATCTACGAGCTTGTGTGTGTTTACGAACTTTTGCCGGATAGGCATTTGAAATTTGAAATCAAGGTTAGGTTTATTGCTTTAATGTATGATAGTATTTGAAATCAAGTAATAATTGCAATATAATTGCATCATTTGAATTTGGGTAGTAATTTTTGCTGATAAGAATGGTAGTGCGGTTATTATTTATGAAAATAATTTTATATTTTTTAAAAATTATAAAAAATAAAAATAATTATTTTAAGAGAATTTATTTTTATTTTTTTCATAATTTTTTTTTTCTTTTATCAATATTTTCGAGTACAGTTTTAAAAAAGTGTCGTAAGCGAATAATCTCTGCGATATTGATATAGTGTGTATAAGATCCTTATTGTTCTATGAAACCTCAATATTATAAATAATATGTCAAATAATATGCGTATTGATCTTTTTTGGCATTTTTTAGTGACAGGAGTTGTGAAAATTTCAAAATATTCTTAGTATAATTTTTTTTTTTATATATATAAAAAAAAGAATTACAGAATGACAAGAAAGCCCTTCTTCTTCTTCTTCTTCTTCATATTGGGCCTCCCCAATCAATGCATATATAAGTGTGTGTATTGCCAATCAAACTCATGTCATGAGAAATTGGGAATTGGGATTGAGATTGAAGATGGGAATTGATTGAAGAAGAGAGACGCAGCAAGAGATGGCCGATTGGAAGTGGGATTTGGATACCCATTTCATTAGGGTTTCCTTTTAATGCTTATCTTAACACATTAATCCAATCTCCACACTAATCCAATCTCTATTGCCACTCAATTCGAATTTCTTTTGCTTATATATATATATGCTTGTATATATATCCCAAATACATCTGTAAGTGTGTGTATATATATATCTATAAGTATATGTATGTATATATATATGTGTGTATATATGTAGTGAGAGAAAGGAGAGGGGAAGAGGAAGAAGGAGAGAGGAAGAGGAAGAAGGGAGGGTATTTTCGGTAACAATAAGGGGTATTTGGGGGTTTTCAGGTCTAAATGAGGTCATGTGCAACACACGTGAGCTTTTGTTGGCTAAGAGTTGACGTCCAGTGCCGTTAGGGTGGTAAATGAAACATTTTTACAAACGGACTTATACACGCAAAATGAAAATTTTGAAATTTAAGCGCACATATTTACAAACCACGAGGTTTTTTCGCAAAAAGCCCTTTAAGAAATACAAACCAAAACAGCATCCTAGTCAATAATATAGTAGTACCAGTGAATTTAATTCGTTCAAATTCTGACCCAGTCCATGGCAGCAACTCACAACCTGTCTGTGGGCCCAGCTGTTCTTGTTGGACACATAAGGCCTGGGTTGCTCCATTCTTGATTGTATGGTAAATAGATAAAAAATATAAAAGACGCCTAATATATTATTTTTTGTATATAATCGTAGATATTTGTGAGAATATAATGTATTTTTTTAATTAATTTCATTTTATCTAATTATTTTTGTTGTTCTTCATAGAGTTTCTATTATCAATCATTTGATTATCATTATGAATTAAGTCGCTAATATTTTATTTTCTATCATGTCATTTTCTACTTCTTTTAAATAATTTGTTTGTTCATTTGTTAAAGTTTCATTTAAATTTTATGCTACATTTTAATTATTACTTGTAACAAATTTATCAATAACTCATTTTTTAGATTCAATTAATTTATTTATTTTTCTTTACTTTTTAAGTTTTTTATATTTGGATTCATACTTCCTAGTCAACATAATCAAACATATGAATAATTTAATCTCAAATTAAAAATAAAACAAATAACTTTAGAATAAAAATATTAATAAACTAAAAAATAAATTAAAGTATAAAACAATAAAACCTAGTTTTGTAGTAGAATGTCAAAAGCCTCTTAAGTTGCATTCAAGAGAGCTAGATAGAGTGAATTTCATAATTTTACTGAATAGTGATTCTAATGAAAAAGAAAAATTGTAAATCAAGAATAAGAAAAGGAATATGATATAGAAGAGATATGTTTAAAAAAAATAATTATAAATAAAAAAATACTAGTATTGAATTAGGATAAAAATATTTTTTAAACACTAACTTTTTTATTGAATGTAATCTTATACAAAAAGGACAATATATTAAGAAAATTAATGATATATATATATTATCCATATACAAAGACACCCAAAATTTTGGAACTTGCTATTAGCGGACCTTAAGAACCTGTAACTGGTTTTGGTACCATTTTTTTGGTTTTGGTACGAAATAATGGTACCAACCCATGCTTGATAAAATTGGTGTTGGTACTACTGTAGCAAACCATTCGGCACTGTAGCAAACTATTTGATATCATTTTTGGAACCATCAAAGTTGATGGTTTTGTATGGTGAAGGTACTGTAGCATCCCATTTGGCACTGTAGCACCCCATGTGCGGGTACTGTAGCACCCATGTTGCACTGTAGCACCACCTCATTAATATTAATACTAATATATTAATATATTTTAATATTATATTAATATATTAATAACTATCGTGTAAATAATGCAAAAAAAAAGATTAAGTAATTTTTTTTATTTTTATTTTTTGATTTCCAATAAAATTATTTGTCAGATTAATTTTTGTTATGTGTGCATGATTCTTAATCACTTTTTTTTATTTCGAATTGTTAATTTTGGATAGATCATATTCACCATTTTCACCCCAGTTATAATATTAAAATATATTAATATTAATATATTTTAATATTTATAAATAAAATGTGAAACCATCCCAAGTTACTAAACATGGTTTGGTTTCAGAATTTCAACTCATACTAACTTTACTAAACATGGTTTGGTTTTTCAACATCACTTTTTCTCATACCAAAATCATATGCACCAAACATGGTTTGGAACCAAAATAAAATCACACCAAATCAAATTCAACCCAACCTAAATCAAAATCAAAAACTAACACCGCACCGCTCCGTTACCAAACGCACCCTAAGAACCTGTTTGTTTGTTAGTCTTTAGTGATTTTGTTTTGTTTTAGAAACTAATTTATGTTTGGGTAAGTTAGTTTTAGATTTTTTTGATAAAATATTTCAAAATCTATTAAAATCAGACAAAACAATACCTGTCAAATCCCTTTCCAAAGAAGCCTAAACGGCTGCCTATATGGTCTTAGTACTGACATGGCCCTGACTGAATGTCACTGTTGCAATTTAACTTCAAAGCTGGTCAGGACAGGAGTGAAAAGGAAGTGTTATTTTATTATATTCAATATATGAACACTGTTGATGTTGAATTCTGTAGGCTTCATTATTACACTTTCTTCTTTAGAAAAAAGAGTCCAAATCATCATCATTTTCTGTGTATATATATATATATATATATTGATTGATTGACCGAATTGCTTTGGAAGCGGCACAAAAGAGACTCATGAGTTGTATGTCTGTACATGCATAATGCCTCCCATCCTATTCTCGTGACCCTCTGAGCTAATGCAGATTCTGATAGATCCTCTGAATTTATGGATATTAATAGATATTCCTAAATGCCTACAGGAGCAATATGTGCGGGATATGTAAAGTATGAAGCACATACTTTACAGGAGCAATATATGCGGGATATGATATTTATACTTTACAGGAGCAATATATGCGGGATATGATATTTTTTAAATGTATTTATAATTTTAAATTATAATTTTTTTAATTTATAATCTATATCCATACTTATTAGATACTTTAATAACGTATGAAATACTTTTCAGCTTCTTCGTCACAATGTTTCTTAATTTTTTGAGATATGTGATTTTTCTATCCTCGTCCATGCAACCCGTGTATCCGTATCAGCATTACATATATATTTCGTTGGTCACAAATGTTCTTAACTTGTATTGAAACACTATCATACAAAATTTTAGGACTAGAATGAGTACACTTTGTTGGTCTCTAATATATTTTTTTTTTGACAAAATACGAGACTGACGTGATGTTAAATTTGTTGGTTGTTTGGGTATGTGATGATGACAGAGTGTTGGAGCCAATGTGAACCTGAAGCTGTTCCGGGGCTATGCAACGACAGCGGCAGTGAGGGAGGGCCATATCGAGATACTGGAGATGCTTGTGAATGGTGGGGCGTCTCAGCCCGCATGCGAGGAGGCTTTGCTGGAGGCGAGCTATGTGGGGCAGGCCAGGCCTGCGGAGCTGCTCATGGCCTCCGAAATGATCCGCCCACATGTCGCTGTGCACGCGCTTGTCACGGCTTCATGCAGAGGATTTGTCGACGTGGTCGAGACACTCATCAAGGTATTGAATTGTCGTGTAAATAATTGTTCTCATTTATTTTGGATATTTTTAAGGGTTAATTTCAGTAAACCCCTTATATTATTTAGATTAATCAATTAATTACTATTTTGTCCATTTTGTCTCCTATACTATTCAATTTTATCAAATTGCCCTCTCAACTCACAAAGATTATCTTTGTGAAAAATATAATTGATTTTTGAAAAATAATTTTTTTAAATGGTTGAATCAACAAACCCCCTTATACTATTGATTGATGGTAGTTTAGGTATTTTGAGTCAAAATGTGAGCTGATGAGACAATTTGATGAAATTAAATAGTATATGGGGCAAAGTGGACAGAGTAGGGGTTAGTTGATTAATCAGGTAAATCTATGGTATAATTAATATTCGAACTCCAAGCCTAATACAACTTATAGTAATCAGATGATTGATTGAAATCTCATTGTGCTTTGTTTGGGGCAGTGTGGAGTTGATGCTAATGCAACGGCGCGGGTGCTGCTTAGATCTTCCAAGCCGTCTCTGCATGCCAATGTCGATTGCAATGCGCTTGTTGCGGCCATCGTTAGCAGACAAATTTCGGTTGTCAGATTGCTGTTACAGTCGGGTGTTAGGACGGACGCGAAAGTGAGACTGGGAGCGTGGTTGTGGGACACTGCTACCGGAGAAGAATTTAGGGTGGGTGCAGGGCTAGCAGAACCTTATAGCGTCGCTTGGTGTGCAGTGGAGTATTTTGAAGCCAGCGGCGCTATCTTGCGCATGCTCTTACAACACCTCTCCCCTAACACCCCCCATTTCGGGAGGACCACCATCCATCATGCCATCCTATGTAACAATGCTCGAGCAGTGAATGCGCTTCTAAATTGCGGTGCTGACGTGGAATCCCCTGTTGAAATAGCTGAAAAAACCGAGTTTCGGCCTATTCATTTGGCTGTACGGCTTGGGTTGGCTGAGGTGGTCCGACAAGTTATCAGTGCTGGTTGCAATCTCAACTCGAAAACAAATGCCGGAGATACCGCGTTGATGATATGTGTAAGTAATAAGCGCGAGGACTGCCTTCAAGTTCTGGCATTGGCAGGTGCTGATTTCGGTTTGGTGAATTCGGCTGGCCAGTGTGCTAAGGCAGTTGCTGAAGCCACGCGTTGGACGCTTGGCTTTCAGCAAGCAGTTCTAGATGTGATTCGAACTGGGAAGATTCCTAAATCAAGCAATGCCTCGGTATTTTCTCCTATTATGTTGGTCACACAAGCAAACGATATCGAGGCCTTAAAAAAACTTGTTGAGCATCCTGAAGTTGATCTTGATGAACAGGATGAAAACGGATTCTCAGCAGCCATGGTTGCTGCATCAGCTGGTCGTGTTGAGGCATTTCGGTTGCTTGTATATGCCGGGGCTAATGTAAAGCTGTGTAACAAGTATGGCGAGACGGCAATTACTCTATCGGAACAAAACAAGAAAAGTGATGCTTTTGAAAACGTAATTCTTGAGTATGCACTCGCGAAAGGGAACCACTCTTCCACTGGATTTTGCGCTCTCCATCGCGCTGCATGGCGTGGTGATCTAGACTCGGTTCGTATGCTAACTAGTGGAGGTTATGATGTCAATATCCCGGATAGCGATGGAAACACTCCCCTCATGTTAGCAGCGAGGGGAAGTCACGGAACCATGTGCGAACTCCTAATCTCGTGTGGGGCAAAATGCGACATCGAGAATTCGAGATGCGAGACTGCACTATTGCTAGCAAGGGGTAATGATGCGGAACGCGTGATATCGGATGAGCTCGCTCGAAGATTCGTGTTAAGCGGGGGACAAGTGAAGAAGCACACAAAGGGCGGTAAAGGAGTCCCCCATATGAAAGTACTGAAAATGGCGGGAGATGCTGGATTGTTGAGCTGGGGCAAGTCAAGCAGTAGAAATGTGATATGTAAGGATGCTGAGGTGGGCCCCAGCTCGGCGTTCAGCTGGAACCGCCGGAAGAAGCTGGATGTCGATGAACCGGGGGTTTTTCGGGTGGTGACAACGAAGAACAAGGAGGTGCATTTTGTTTGCGAGGGTGGGATCGAAATGGCGGAGTTGTGGGTGAGGGGGATTCAGCTTGTGACGCTGGAAGCCATTTTCGGCAAGAAGCAAGGAGGAGCTTGAATGCCGCATGGTAAACTATATTTTGGCTTTTGTACAGAAGTTTGGGAGATATATATCACTTTTTGTTAGGCAAAACGGCTAAAAATCTTGTACTGCAAAACGTGCTCTCTAATTTTTGCAGAAAATAAAAATGCCATTTCCATAGTACTTGCTGTTATTATTCGGTAGTTCTAGGACTGACAATATATCATTGTTATAATCATCGCCAGGCTTGAATACTACTTGCATTTATCAACAATTGACATCATGATCTATTAACATGGCTCGCCTCGTATTATCTAATACGTTACATATTGTACAATTCATATACTCTTATGCAGTATCGAAACTTATTTAATAATCACATTTCTAAGATGCTACCGAAACCAAACAGAATGGGCAGCAGCGAACTAGTGATCTATTATTTGAGCCTAGGCTTAGAGGGTTAAAAGATTAGACATGTTTCAGATGCTTTTATCAATTCTATCATTCAGGAATTTAGCAAGAACTGTTGTAGTGGTAAAATAGTTTGGCCAATTTAAGTGCAGGGTAATTACTTTGTGTACAATACCACATAGATTGTGTCATTCCTATCCTTGGAATTGGTTTATATCATAGTCTCAAGATTCAACCTCCAAGGTGCAGATATTGTTTCCTAAGGAGTCTTAAAGTGAGTATTTACGAATGTATGAATACTATAAGGCGAACCATGTCTGGTGTTCAACACGTTCAAAATATATATACACACATATATAGGGCCGTCCCTGGTATAGGTGACCCGGCCTTTTTTGTTTTTTGTTTTTTATAATTACTAATAATAATAATAATAATTAACTTTTGAGTCTAATTTGAATTAAAACATATTCCAATACTATAATTTTATTTTTTTATAAAAGAGATAGTACTACTATAGGCCCAAAAAACAAATTTTTATTTTTTAGGCTAATTCAAATTTAAGCCTAATTCAATTCCACAATTTAGGTCCCCAAAATTTTATATGTCACGATACTACTAAAGGCCAAAAAAAAATAAAAAATTAAACCCAATAAAACGAAATCCTTATACAATCTAACAATTTATTATGATTAGTGCTAGAATTCAACAAATTATTTTGGTTAGGGCTAGAAGATTATTGTCGATGTGTCGCACTAGCACAATGTTTCGCGACTATACTAGTGCTCTCACCGACTGTAATACTCGCACAACGACAATAATTTTTTGCTACAACACCAAGATGTAGTTTGTTTTCAAAATTTTTATATTAATATATGTAATGTACCTTTTTTAATGAAATTTTTTAGCACTTATAGTTTTTAAGCATGTGAAATCTTATATAAAGAATTTTACATTTGACATCGCCTAGGATTTCCACGGATTTTAAGAATCTCAGGACTGACCCTGTATATATATATATATATTCTTTTATAAATGTCTGCGACATGGAACATCACAGAATAAGAACTACCAAGTGTACAGAACAGAGTGAATGTATGAAGACCATAGTTTTCAGGCTCATGAGCACCATTGAAATCACCAATATGCTCAGACTATAAGGCAAAAGAAGAACTTGTCAGATAGGAGGAGTCAACTCCAATGAAGATGAGAGTTGATTCATCTTAACTCACTGAATAGAAAAGGTCCATGAGCTTCAGTTTGATAGCTTTAACAAGTTTTAGTTAGTTTCAAACAACACTTAAGCTAGACCTTGCAAAGACAATTTGCTTTTAGCCTTTTAATGATGTTGGATTTGTGGGTCTAAGCCACAAAAATTTATCTAAGATTATCATCTTTGACTTGAATTATTTATTGAGGTTCAAGTGCACAGTAAATATTTGTGGAGCAATGTTATAATTGTTAAGACATTTTTCAGATCAAATGTTGAAGTCCACATAACAATGATATAAGTAATGGCATTGCCATAATGACAGAGAATTAATTCTTTGGAATCCATGTACTCTATACATTGTTATGCTTAGTTGGTGTCAGAGCATAGGTATGGGGCTAGCCATAAGTCTCGCTATGCCCTGCCCATTTGGCTAGCCACCTAAGAGCAACCGAAGTGTTACTCGTTATATATGGCTGGCTATTGTATCATTATAGCCAATAACGGAAGCAATCTTTGCTAGTTATCCCATATTGCTAGTGATGCTTTGGTGTGTAATTTTTGTTTTCCTTTCCTTTTCTTTTTTTTTTAAGTTAAAAATATATATAAAAATAATATTTGATTGAGTATGTATAAATAGTATTTGTAACAAATTAGTATTATAGTTATGTTTAATAAATTTTTATTTAATTTATTAATAACTATATTCGCTAAATAAAAAAATAACATGAAAGTATTTTAAAAACTAAATAATAATTCATATATTTTATTATATAATCAAATTAAATAAAAAGACATTACATTAAATAAAATGCATTACATATATTTTCTCTAGATAAATAAAAATATTATACATCATTAGTTTCTTGAGCTATTTTTTTTGGTAGCACACATCATTACACATATATTTTATTTTATTTATTAATAACAATATTTGCTAAATAATAAAAAATAACATGAATTTTTTTTATAAAACTAAATAATAATTCATATATTTTATTAGATAATCAAATTAATAAAAAAAACTACATTAAATAAAATGCATTACATATTTTTTTTCTAGATAAATAAAAACATTACACATCATTACTTTCTTGAGAATTTTTTTTTTTGCAATTTTCTTTTGTTGTGAAATGATCCATGCTTTTGATTCTTCTGTGGGAGCCTTCAATGGATCTTGAAACATTATTTTCGCTTCCATCTCCATTTGAGCCATCATTTCTTTCGCTTCTATCTCCATTTGAGTCATCATTTCTTTCGTTTGTATCTCCATTTGTTTAGTTCGTTGTCTCTCTAAGCGAATTTGAAGCCTAACCGGATCGGATTCATTCATTTTTCTGCCCTCTTCTGCTACAGATTGCATTTCTGCAAGCAAATTTTATACTGTCGAAGACATAAATGCATTTTTTTTCCTATTACTCTTCATTGCTTTACATCCAGCCGGGCGTGCACTATGTGAACCTTCATCAGTATATATTGGCGACTCGTCATCGCCAAGGTTTATCGATCCTGGATTTCATAAACTAGGAGTCGAAGAACCTAGTGTTGTTGGTATCAATTCAGATAAATTTTCAAGCTCATTAATATCCAAATCAATAACACCTCTTTTTCTTATGTGTTGAGTTGATTTCTGCTTGATACTGCAATGGTCGTGCCATTTTTGTGTTTCTCGAAGCACAATCCAACAATGCTCAAAATTAAATTCTTGATCTTCTTGTAGTTTATATAGTTGTTTGGCAGTTTCCATCTACAGTTTATGGGAGAAAAAATTCAATATATTGAATTTTTAATAATTATTAAATAAATAAATTTCTCTTATAATTAATAATAAAAACTTACTATATCACGGTCATTGAAACCGCTGGCTGGATTATCGCGGACATTATTGTAAAATCCTGAAAATTTGTTTACTTTTGCTTGCAAGGTTGAGAAACGGTTCATCAGAGCACAATTGTTTCTTCCGGACATGCCTCCCAATTGACTAACAAAATGAGAGTGAATTCTTTTCCACAAGGTGGACTTACTTTGATCCGTTCCCGTTACTGGATCTTCACCAACCATGATCTATGTTTTGCACAATGCTACATCTTATTCTTTTGACCATTTTTTGTTCTTTGGCCTTGAAGGGGGTTGAGATTGAGAAGTTTGCTGAGATGAGACTTGGAATTGAGTTTGTGGGTATTGGAAGTTGGATTGGGATAAGAATTCATATGGGGTAGGATCTTGGAAGTTCCACCCATAATTAAATTCGGGTGGTATTTCAGAACTACCAGATTGGTTAGTATAAGGATTGTTGAATGAAAGTCGATTATCCATGAAATTATAGAGATAGAAAATTGAATAAAATGTGATGAAGCTTGAATGATGAAATTTAAAGGTCAGAACTACTAAATTTGAATGATGAAATAAAAATAGATTCTGCACTTGATATTTATAAACTTTTGGCATGTGAATTATATAACGGCTATAAATTGAAACAAATTCTACAAATTCAACGGCTATAATTTGAATTGATTGACAATGGCTATATTGTGACAAATTGTCACAAATCGACAAGTGGCATATATATATATATATATATATATATAATGTAATGGCTATATATATACATATATATAATGTAACGGTTATATAATAATATAACGGCTATATTTTTAATTCCTATATAAATCATTCATTCTATGTTTTGTAATTCCTCAACTCCAATTTAATTTTTTAGTCCTCATTTATTAATTTTAATTTCTCAAATTTTGTCCTTATTTATATTTTTGCTTAAAAACATTACATGGCATCTTCATCCCAATTCTATCATTCTCTTCTGAGTCTAAGTCTGAATTATCCCTTGATTCGTTAGATTCTGAGCGAGACGAGAGAGAAACAGCAGTTCAGGCTCACCAGAAACGAATCAAAACGGTTCTGGGAAAGTTCACACTCGAACTGATAAAAGCATTGTTTGGTTCAAATAAGAGACGATATATTAAGCGTGATCGAGAGGAGGCAGCCCAATAAGTGTTTAAATATTACTTTACCGAAAATCCCATTTTTCCACTCAAGTATTTTCGTCGACGATATCGGATGCGACGAGAATTATTTCTTCGCATTTTGAACGATGTTACTGGTCATGATAGCTACTTCAAACAGAAGCCTGATATCGTTGGTCGTATGGGCTATAGTCCTATCTTGAAGATGACAACAACGATACGTATACTTGCGTATGGAATTTCAGCGGATCTATGTGTCGAGTACATGAAGGTTAGCGAGCGCACTGCAATTCTATGCTTGAAGAAGTTTTGTGATTCTATTATTGAATTATATGCAGATCAATACTTACGCTCACTAAATGAAGCCGACATAGCACGTCTGTTTCAAGAAGGGGAGGAAAGAGGGTTTCCAGGTATGCTTGGTTCTATTGATTGTATGCATTAGGAATGGAAAAATTGTCCTACAGCTTGGCATGACACACATAAGGGTAGGGGTCGCAAACCTACTCTTATATTAGAGGCGGTTGCATAAATTTTTTTTATGAATTTGGCATGCTTTCTTTGGTATGGCTAGTTCACACAATGACGTGAATGTCTTAAATCATTCTCCAGTATTCAAGCGTATTATCAATGGTACAATGCCTTCTGTTAATTACGAGGTGAATGGGCGTCAACGAACATTGGGGTATTACTTATTTGATGGTATCTATCCGAAGTGGGCAACTTTGATGCAGACTATTCCACATCCAACAACTGCAAAAGAAAAATTATTTGCTCAAAGACAAGAAGCAGTTAGGAAGGATGTTGAGCGGGCATTTGGCGTGTTGCAAATAAGATGGGCTATAACACATGGGCCAGTGTACTATTGGAAAAAAAGAAGATTTGGGCAAGATAATAAAAACGTGTATTATATTACACGATATGATCATAGAAGACGAACCGAGTACCAATATTTTGAATTGGTCACCTCCACCAGAAGAATCAGTCTCGCTTCCACATTATAATCGAGACCCATCATTTTTGGCAGCACACATCTCTGCCCGACTTGGTAGAATTCGCAATACAAAGAATAATTTGGATCTCAGGCAAGACCTCATGAATCATTTGTGGAATAAATTTGGTAATGAAGAAGTGTAATACATAATGTATGTTAATTTGCATTTATTTGAAAACCTTTTTTCATAATGTATGTTTATTTATTCGGTTGAGATTGTAACTTTTACTTTATTTGTGATGAATAAATTATAATTTTAAATATTTTATTTTTTTATTAAAGTAGATAAAATTTGCAATATTATTAAATTTAAAGAAATTGAATTTATATTATTTAATTAGGTTATAATAATTAATAAAGTGGGACATATATCTATATACATATAACTTTACATCTATACAATTGATTTGCTCTAATTAAAAAATTGAAAAGTGAGTTTTATCTATATGTTCTCTATCTCTATATACATATATAATTATTCATATATACACTTGGATACAGAATAGAGAAATAACACATACGCATATACAAATTATTTGCCCTAGGTTTTACAGAGGGAAAGGGGAATAGCTAGTTCGATAAAGAAGAGAGAAAAGGGATCGCTTCAATTTCTTGCTCCAATTTCTTCATCTAGATATGGGTCTGATTTTCATGTGTATATATATATTGATGTGTATATATTCTTCTACCCCATACGCATATATATATATATAGATATATATATTGATGTGTATATATATATATATATAGATATAGATATGGGTTTGATTTTGTTATTCTTTGTTTTTTATGTGAATTTTTATATATATGGGTTTGATTGTTTGATTTTGTTTATTTTATTTGTATGTGAATTCTCCCACATGATTTTGTTATTATTTGATTCTTCAACTGCCTATCCCTCATCTCTAACCATTTCCCACCGTTTTTGCCTCGCCAAAGCAGTCGCCAAATTTGGCGAGGCATATGGCTAGCCAGCGCGGGCCCCCCAGTTATGGCGACCCTCATACCATCATGTTTGGCTCGCTATATTGATAGCGAGCTCGCCACATCAATACCACACCGGCTACTCTAAGAGTATGGAGGAGACAAAAGGACTAGCTAAATAAGAGGTGCATAGATAGCCACGTCATTCATTTTAGGTGATTTGGCAAGTTGAAATTTGTAGTTAATTCTAGTCAATTCATTAATTAATTAGTTTCTCTCTCACCTAAAAAGTGGGACTCATTTGTGGCCAACCCCACTCCATACACCAAATATAGGAGCACATGCTTAGAGTATTGACGAGTTGTGGTTTGATGATATTGTGTCATTGCTTCATCACACCCTGGTCAATAAAAATGTATACTTACAAATACTTTACTTTAAAATACTATAATAATAAGAAGGGTTAAATCACTCTCAACTTGGAACTCGTTTTGAGACAAGAATCCAAAACTTTTACTTTCAAGAATAAAAAGAAATTACTTAAAACAATTTTATGATTTTTGATTAGTTAACTAAAACAAGTAAATAAAATTATCAAATGGTGGAGAAAATCTCAAGGGAAGAGAATCCACCACCCGGGTCTATATAGATAATATTATATATTTCTATTGCAAATTCTCCTCCAACTTATTAAACATAAACATAGATATTGGTAGACATTCCCCATATTTTCATTAATTGGTAACTATGAAGAATCATCCTTCTAATGTTTTGGTTTAAATAAAATGTAAATAGTAGTAGACATTCCCCGTATTTTCATTAATTGGTAATCACGAAAAATCCTCCTTCTATTTTTAGCTTCCAACCTCTATTGTAAGGTTTTTGTCATTGAGATTCATAAAATGAATACTCTCGGAAAAAGAATTAAACAATACGAAATAAAATAAACATTATTTATATATTACCCATGGTGGCTTCATCACCCCCTTGAGAAAAAATTTAAGCTAGCATGTTGATAGGAAAATAAAACAAGGTGATAGAATAAAATTCCATTAATAGAGAAAAAGTTACAAAAAATATGAAAATGATACAAAATTACTCTAAGCTCTCACTCCTCAACTCTGAACTCTCGAACTCCCTTCAACTCTAATATGTAGATGCATAAATAGGGGGTTGGTTCTACCACTTGGCCACTTATGCCATTAATGCTTCAGTAGATGTGCAAACCCATTTAACAGATCTACCAACTTCACTTTCATTACTTAGCCACCTAACAACCACCTTGTCACCATCACACCTCTTCACATATACATACGGCCATACACACACACACACACATATATATATATATATGTGGATTTATTACATTCTCCTCCACCAACTTTTCTTTTTCTTCAATTTCATCCCTTTTGCTTTATTTTTCTTTCCTTTTTCAAATTAACCCCTGCATGAAATAAAAATATATACTTATGATGACATTATGCTAGGTAAATTACTCTATTTTGTGCACTTGTCAAATTACCCCCAAACAATCTTTTGTAAGTTCACAAAAATGATACATTATTGAAGTTTAATTAATGATGTGTCACTTTTGCAGGCTGCATTCGATTGTATTTACCATATGTAATAAGGTCTTAAACCCCTAGGTTACCGTAGTGGATGAACAATAGCCTCGTGAGAGTTTACAGTGAAGATACCCACAAACTTCCTATGACTACAAAATGATTTCCTATATATCCAGAAGTCATAAAAGATAAGAGGTGAATTTATCAAGTCATTCGTATACAATGAGCTACTATGGTGTCATAATAATAAATATCAAGAAAAGTTCATCCAAGAGCGACTTAAAAACAGAGTGTGTGTATGTAAAGTCAACATAGAGAAATTTGCATATCCAGGTGAAGAAATCCCAAGTCCTTAAAAAAATACGTTTTGACTTCAAATCTCACAAGTAAATATCTCTCTAAAAGAAGAACTTTCGAAATTTGGGCTAACTGTATCTCTCAGTTGTATGTGAGAATGAACTTTGTTTCCAAAGTGGAATCAAGCTCACATACTGAAATGAATGACCGATATAGATAATAGACAAGTCTCATGATAGGAATGTTGGTCACTTTAGGGAGAATGTCAAGTTACCCACTATAACGCCTTCTCATTTACTACCTACTATCATATCATTCTGTACATGTTTAACGACCTTATTGAAGTGGTGATTTACAAAGGAATAATTCTGAGAATAAGGGGTCTTCAAAATATATACAAGGGATACATCTTTTTCTTTGCAATTCTCTTCTTTTTCTCTTTTTCATTTTTTTTGAAGAGAATATGGATATTTTCTCGATCCCTTGTAATTTACATAAAAATATCATCCCTAAAATTTCTCAGAATTGAAATAGAATAATGTAACAGTATGGTGTAGATATAGTATGATAGTAGATAGTAAACTACAAGACTTATGTTTCTCTTAACTCGAAGTGACTTCATTCTTCGTGATCAACCAAAGTGAAGGATAATGAGACTAACAATAATTTGAGTGTGATATCCAAAGAAAATTGAGTCATTTTATGACTTGGAGTTAGCGTAAAAACTCTTTGAAGCAGTGAAAGGCACAAAGTCTCACAGGGTTTAAGTCTTAGTAGATTTCTAGCTCATTGATGATTACTCACTTTTTCAATTTGAATTGCAAAATGAGACTCTTGTGTAAAAATCGTTCTGCTTCTAAATGCTCGAGGTATAATATGTATCATTATATCACCATAGTAACAAGTTTAACTTTGATCTAAATATCAACACCTCTCGACTTTTATGAATTGGAACACAAGAAAAACTTTTTTTTTTTGAAAATAATGAACTTCTATTTTGATTAAATAAAAACATGTTCAGATAAATGTATCCACCCCCAAACAAAAAACAACACCGTCCCTAATGTTTAAAAATACATTTAAGAGATAAAATTGGAACAAATTACCGCAATTGAGATGGTGTTTCTGGAGTAGAGTCCCTACAAAGATTCTTGGCAAAAGAAAATTCAAGTGATTGGAAATATTATGACATGTTTTACCCCCAAACAAAATTTGAACAAACCCAAATATAATGAAAATTAAAATTTACAGAAAATATTTACACAACTGACTAGGTTGCCTCCTAAGTTTAACGTCTTCAACCAGACTTAACGGAGTTACTTCCCCTAGATAGATCAGTCCGAATAAATCGGATCAATTAAGAGAATTTCCTTAATTTCAGAAGCTTCAAGTTCTAGGAAAGGTTTTAGACGATGTGCATTGACTTTAAACAAATGTTCATTCTTAGGGTCTTGTAACTCAATGGCACCATGAATAGTAATGTGATGGACATAGTACGGGTCTGACCAACGTGACCTTAACTTCCCAGGAAACAATTAAAGATGGGAGTTATACACAAGAACTTTTTATTCTATGTAAAACTTCTTTTTGAGAATGTGTTTGTCATGTTCCAACTTAGTCTTGGCTTTATAAATTCTGGAACTCTCATAGGAATCATTTATGATTTCTTCTAACTCATCAAGTTGAAGTGTCCTACATTGACCGACTTTATCATAGTCAAAGTTCATGGTCTTCATGGTCCAATAAGCACGATGTTCGAGTTCAACATGCAAGTGATAGGCTTTGCCATAGACCAATCGATAGGGAGACATTCCTATAGGGGTCTTGTAAGCAGTACGGTATACCCATAAAGCATCCTGGAGATGAAGACTCCAGTCCTTCCTTGTGGGGTTAGTAGTTTTCTCTAAAAACTGTTTAATCTCCCTATTGGATACCTTAGCTTGACCATTGGTTTGAGGGTGATAAGATAGGGCCACTTTATAGGCGATCCCATATTTCGACAACAGGTCTTCAAAGACTTTGTTGCAAAAATGTGAACCATTGTCACTGATGATTGCTCTAGGTGTTCCAAACTGAGGCAAAACTTGGTTTTTGAAAAAATGCACCACAACTCTATGGTTAGTTATTTTGGTGGCTAAAGCTTCTACCCATTTGGACATATTATCAACTGCTAGAAGGATGTAAAGATTGCCAAATGAGGATGGAAATGGTCACATGAAATCAATACCCCAAACGTTAAAGATTTCAACAACGAGAATCGATTGTTAAGGCATTCGTTTCTTTTGGTAATATTACCTAGCAATTGGCATCTATGACAAGCCAGACAGTATGTGTGGGTGTCTTTAAAAAGGGTTGGCCAATAGAATATTGACTACAAGATTTTCACAGCTGTTCTTTTGGAACTGAAATGGCCACCACAGGCTTGGTCATGACAGAAGAAAATGATAGACTCTTGGTCAACCTCAGGAACACACCTACAAATGATCTAATCTGGACAATATTTAAACAAGTAGGGGTCATCCCAAAAATACTCCTTAGCCTAAACTAAAAATTTATCTCTCTCTTGTTTGGACCAGTTGGAAGGAATTTGACCAACCACAATATAATTGACAATATCGGCATACCATGGTGCATGAGATATCTCAAATAATTGCTCATCTGGAAAATAATCAGAGATGAGAATGGAGTCACTAGTGGATTCAATAACAATACGGGATAAATGATTAACGACTACATTTTCTAAACCTTTCTTATCTCGAATTTCAAGGTCAAACTCTTGAAGGAGTAAGATCCAGCGTATCAACCTAGGTTTTTCATCAGATTTGGACAAAAGATGTCTTAACGCTGCATGATCTGTATAGATGATGATCTTAGATCCAATCAAATAAGATCTAAACTTCTTAAAGGAGAACGCGACTGCTAGCAACTCTTTCTCAGTGGTTGAGTAGTTGATTTGGGTATCATTTAAGGTTTTGTTAGCATAGTATATGACATGTCGTGCTTTATCCACTTTCTGGCCTAAAACAACACCTACTCCATAATCAGACGCATCACACATAATTTCAAAAGGCAAGTTCCAATCAGGTGAACGAATGATAAGTGCAATAGCGAGTGCGGACTTTAAGTGCTCAAAAGTTGACTTACAGGCATCACTAAACTCAAATTGTGCATCTTTAGCTAGAAGATGGGTCAATGGTCTAGCTATCTTACTGAAATCTTTAATGAAACGCCTGTAGAAACTAACATGACCTAAGAATGCTTTAATATCTCGAATAGATTTGGGGATATGTAGATTGAAGATTAGATCAATTTTTTCTTTGTCTACCTCAATTCCTGTACTGGAGATATTATAACTTAGGACAATTCCCTTTTTGACCATGAAATGACACTTTTCTCAGTTAAGTACCAAGTTAGTGTCACGTCAACGTTGAAGTACGAGAGAAAGATGGCCCAAACATTGCTCAAATGATGACCCAAAGACAGATAATTCATCTATGAAGATTTCTAGAAACTTTTCAACCATGTCACTAAATATACTCATCATACACCGCTGAAATGTAGCTGGTGCATTACACAAGCCGAATGGCATGCGACAATAGGCGAATGTACCGAATGGACAGGTGAAAGTTATCTTGTCTTGGTCATCTGGGTGGACAGGAATTTGATTGTAACCAGAATAGCCATCTAAAAAGCAATAGAAGGCCTGACCAGTTAATCTCTCTAACATTTGGTCGATGAAGGCAAGTGGAAAATGATCTTTTCTAGTCATGCTATTCAGTTTCCTGTAGTCTTTGCAAATTCGTCATCGAGTTTGAATGCGAGTAGGAACAAGTTCATTGTGAGCATTGGACACAACAGTGATGCCAGACTTTTTAGGAACTACCTGGATTGGACTCACCCATTGACTATCAGAAATCATGTATATGATACCAACGTCGAGAAGTTTGATAACTTCCCCGCAGACTACTTCCTTCATATTCGGGTTAATTCTCCTTTGAGGTTGCCTACAGGTTTTCGCATTATCTTCTAAGTGAATGCGATGTTGCACCACTAGAGGACTAATGCATTTGATATCATCAATGGACCATGCTATGGCTTCCCGATTTGTCCTAAGAACAAATTGCTCAGTTAACTTAGAGGAGATTACCACAGGAAAAGTCTCAGATTCACCAAGATACGAATATTTTAAAGTCTCGGGTAAAGACTTTAATTCAATCTGAGGTGGTTTCTTTGCATTTGCAGATTCAGTGTTAACTGGCAATAATAATGATTCGAATTTGAATTTATACTTGGGTGCTTCAAAGGGTGGGGCAGAGTCTAGAAAATCATTTATTTGGCTAATGTTATTAGTTTCATCCAAATTATCACCAAAATGGGCTAGACAATGCTGGAGTGGATCCTCAGGATATGAGTGGTTAAAGGTGTTGGTGGTCAATGAATCAATGAGACAAACATCTTCAACAGACTCTGATTCAATGGGTTGTTTCATCAAATTGAATACATTGACTTCCACTTTCATGTTCCCAAAGGTCAATGTCATGTTACCATTTCTATAATTGATCAATGCACTGGTTGTGGCTAAAAATGGTCGACCTAAAATGATTGGAATTTGCTTACCTTGGGTTGGTTGAGTGTTTAGCATAATAAATTCTACGGGGTAATAAAAATTATTCACTTTTACTATCACATCCTCAATGATACCCCTTGGAATTTTTATGGATCGGTCGACTAACTGAATTCTAACATCAGTTTTCTTCAAATTAGTCAATCCTAAATCTAAGTAGACTGAATACAGTAGCACATTGACACTGGTACCAAGATTTAATAAAGCCTGACTTTCAAATTTTTCTTCTATACTACAAGTGATAGTTGGACTACTAGGGTCTTTATGTTTAACCACAACTTGATTTTGTAGGAAGGAGGAACAATGTTGAGCTATGAAGGCTTCCTTAGGGATGTTGGTTTTCCTCTTGACCAAGTCTTTGATGAATTTTGCATAAGAAAGAACTTGCTTAATAGCATTGAGAAATTGAATGTTAATCTAGAGATTTTGAATAATCTCTAAGATTTATTTATATTGAGAATCCTTCTTGTTGTGGACTAGTCTAGATGAAAAAGGTGCACGTGGAACAACCGACTTTTGAATGACCTCATCAAGCTTAGGACCTTGATCCTCTTTGGATTTTGGGAATTGGGTGGAAGAGATTTGGATGATTCATTTTCATCACTGATGGGTGGCTCAACTTTATTATCAATTTTCTTTCCTAACCTCAAGGTAGTGATAGAATTTACATGGTCATTTGAGTGGTCAGAATTGGAAATGGTCCCTATGTGATTAACTCATTATCCTTTTGGATTGATTTCGGGTTGGCTCGGTAATGTACCCTTTTGTCTTTTAGACAAAGCTGCAGTGAGTTGACTCAACTGATTTTGGAGAGACTGTTGAAATTGTAGTTGATTTTGAGTCAAAAGATTAAAGTAATTTTCTAACTTTTGAAATCTCTGATTGGAATGCTTATTGGATTGATCAAGATTAAAGGCAAACATTTTCAAAGTGTCCTCATAATTGGAAGTATTATGGACCGATGAGATAGGATCAACGGCTAAATCTCGGCTTGGATTGAACTGGTTATTCCTAGTGAATTGATTTTGAGGAATTATTTGTCTTTGAGGTGAAGGTGGCTTATTGGAGTTACCTTGAAAACCGGACAGACCACCTAAGTTTTGTGGAGGTAAATTTTGCCTCCATGAAAAATTAGGGTGACTTCTAGTATCAGGATAGTAACTTTGGCTAAATGTGTTAGGCAATGGTCTCCTAAAGGTATTGAAAGCACAAATTTGTGCATCCGAAGGTTCAGATGTACTTCTACAATAGAACAAACATTGCATTGTGCAGGGGTAGATATTAGGGCAAATGCATCAAACTTTTTGCTTAAGTCTTTCACTCCTTCAGCAAGACTTTACATCACAGACTTTAACTCATTTTCAGGTTTGATCTCATAAACACCAGGTTTTCTATTCATTTGATCATTCCTAGAAAAATCATTCTCACTTTGGTTCCAATTCCAATTTTGGGCATTTTCAGCTAGTTCGTCCAAAAATATATAGGTTTGGTTAAGGGTTTGGGCCTTGAACTTTCCTTGGTGCATTGACTCAATCATGGTTCGGTTCATAGGTGAAAGTCTCTTATAGAATAAATGGACTAGCTGTGCTTTATCAAAGCCATGGTGTAGGCATTAGAGTAGTAAATCATGGAATCGGTCCTAAGTTTGATGGAATTGTTCCTCAATTTTCCCTCTGAAAATACTAATGGCATCTCTCATTGATTCTGTCTTTTGCATGGGATAAAACTTACTCATGAATTTTATTGCAAGTTCATCCCATGTTCGAATAAAGTTGGGTGGAATGGAGTTTAGCCATGAAGCAATTTTTTTTTCTAAGGATAGGGGGAAAAGACGCAGTTTGACACCCTCTTCATTCAAATTTTGATTTTTGAATGTGTTGCATATTGTCAAAAACTTCCCTAAATGGATATAAGGTTGTTCATTTTCGAGTCCATGAAATTTTGGCAACATATTGATTGTGGCGGGTCTAATCTCAAGTTGGGGTGCATCATTCTCAGGTTGAACTATGCAATTGGGTGGGTTAGTTGTGATTGGGGCAAAAATAGTCATTAAGAGTTCTTAGTGTAGCCATTGATGAATTATTGGTGGGTGACAGATTAATAAGGTAATTGATTTTTCTTCTAAATCAATGAGTGAGAGATCACTAGGAAACCTAACTAAATGCTTGTTAACTTGCAACCACTGGGGCATAAACAAAAAGAAACCTAAAAGGGCTAGATGAGGGACAAATCACACAAAATTTTTGCCTTTTTTATCTTGAGCTTAAATTCAAATGTGGTAAATTTTTAAATCTAATATTGTAAAGAATTAATAGGATGGTGTCCAAATTAATTCTCTCATAATTAGATAGCTCCTACTCTATTCCAGATTAAGTCGATAGATTATCAGTTAAGGATCATCGAACTAACAACGGAGTAGTTCCCACGAAAGTGTGGCGAGGCACGTGGCCTGCTTAATGGCGCGTCAACCACACTCCTAGACAGAATTTCCTACCGTTTATCAATTTGATAATGACTCATTAGAGTGACTACCAACCGTTTCCTTCCTAGATGGCCTATGAGCTCGTAACCCTAAATTGACTGGTTTCTAATGAATTTTAATCAAATCCAATTCATGGTTTAACAAATGCAAGGAATTTTTGTGATTTGTGGGCCACGGAGACGGGTGATGAAATCCCGACCGTATCTTGTAGGGGGGTTTTGCCCTTAAGTATATTTTGCAAAATGTTAATTGAAATATGCACAAGCAAGACAAGAATAATAATAAAAAATAAGAAATAAATATACAAATATATATATATATATAAATATATGAAAATATACTAAATACAAATAATGGGAGCCTAGGATTACGTCTAAGTTATTCAACCCTAGAGGTCGCATGCAAAATTTTCTCTAATCTAGGGGAAAAAATAACAATAAATAAAAATAACAAGAGTTTAGAAATATGGAACCTGGTTGACGAACCGGTACGAAAACTCCTGCAAAATAAAAAATAGAAATAAACAAGTAAGTAAATAAAAAATGAAAACAAAATTGAGTGAATACAAAATAATAACAATAATAATAATAATAATAATTAAACTAATATGTTTTTTTTATGAGTCGGTTTGATTATTTTGAAAATAAGCAAGGAAGCAAAAATATTTTTCAAAAGGATAACTTGAGTGCTTCGAATTTTTTTTATTTTTTAAAAAACTGGCCCACGAAAATGAAAAGGAAAGAAAATTCTTCAAAAGTAAGATTATTGTGACTTCGGATTTTCTTTTTCTAAACAAAGCTACTAATACAGAGCAATAATGAAATCAATGAGAACAAAATGTTACAAAATGCTTTTGTTTGGTTCCAAGAAGTCAAAATGTTAAAGTTATGTTATATTTTCAAAGATGGAACATATATATGAAAAAACAAATATAGCTGTCAATGTCACATTTCTATTATATTCAAAGTGTTAAAGTTTGATGTACTCACATATATATATATATTTTTGTATGCTTTGAAATAAACGAAACTAAGAAAGAAAAATAATACTATTTTTTTTTTAATAAAGAAAGAGAAAGGGAGAGACAGAAGGTTTGGGTGGGTTCCCCGGCAATGGCGCCATTTGACGAGTCGTGATTTGATGAAATTGTGTCGTTGCTTCACCATACCCCGGTCAACAAAAATTTATACCTACAAATACTTTACTTAAAAATAGTATAGCAATAAGTAGGATCGAATCACTCGTAACTTGGAACTCGTTTTGAGACAAAGATCCAAAACTTTTACTTTCAAGAATAAAAAGAAATTACTTCAAAACAATTTTATGATTTTTGATTAGTTAACTAAAACAAGTAAATAAAATTATCAAATGGTGGAGAAAATCTCAAAGGAAGAGAATCCACCACCCGGGTCTATATAAATAATATTATATATTTCTATTACAAATTCTCCTCCAACCTATTAAACATAAACATAGATATTGGTAGGCATTCCCCATATTTCCATTAATTGGTAACCACGAAGAATCCTCCCTCTAATGTTTTGATTTAAATAAAATATAAATAGTAGTAGGCATTCCCCGTATTTTTATTAATTGGTAATCACGGAAAATCTTCCTTCTATTTTTAGCTTCCAACCTCTATTGTAAGGTTTTTGTTATTGAGATTCATAAAATGAATACTCTCGGGAAGAGAATTAAACAATACAAAATAAAATAAATATTATTTATATCTTACCCATGGTGGCTTCATCACCCCTTGAGAAAAGTTTTAAGCTAGCACGTTGATAGGAAAATAAAACAAGGTAATAGAATAAAATTCCATTAATAGAGAAAAAGTTAAAAAAAATATGAAAATGATACAAAATTACTCTAATATCTCACTCCTCAACTTTGAACTCCCTTCAACTCTGATATGTAGAAGCATAAATAGGGGGTTGGTTCTGCCACTTGGCCACTTGTGCCATTAATGCTTCAGTAAATGTGCAAACCCATTTAGCAGATCTACCAACTTCACTTTCATTACTTAGCCATCTAACAACCACCTTGTCATCATCACACCTCCTCACATATACATACGACCACACACATATATATGCATTTATTACATTCTCCCCCACCAACTTTTCTTTTTCTTCATTTTCATCATTTTTGCTTTATTTTTCTTTTCTTTTGTAAATTAACCCCTGCATGAAATAAAAATATATACATAAGAGGACATTATGCTAGGTAAATTACTCTATTTTGTGCACTTATCAAACATCCGTTATGTCTCCACAAAATTGGCAAGCTATGCATGACAATTTGGCTAGCCATGTCATCATCTTTGGCTAGGCTTTGTTGGTGGTGTGGTGTTCGGCAATTCTAGCTAGTTTGTAGGGTCCATTGAATTTTTTTTAAGTGGGCCCTCTTTTCTCTTTCTAAAAATTATGTAAAACAATATTAAATGAGTCATTTTCTTTTTCCTCTCCTATATGGCTCGCTAAGAGCATCCAGTATGTCCCTCATGTATTTAGTAAACTAGGGATGACATAGCCACTCAATTGATTTGAAGTGGGGCTGGCTATAAATATGCCCCACCCCTTGACTCGCTACACCACTCGCTAAATGTGGCAAGCCTCTTGGTGACACAATGTTGCAGAGGAGAGAGAAAAATTATAATTTAACTATTATTTCATGCATAAGTGGCCAACACTTTTTAGGAAAGAGAAACTATTTAGTTACCATTTCATGCAAGTAGACAACACTTTCTAGAAGAAATAAACTATTTAATTAAAGAAATGGCTAGCATACTGTTTCCACTATACCAACTTTGAAATTGATACAAATTTTAACTGGCTCAATTATCCAAAAATTGGTGACGTGGCTAGCTAGCACAAGTGAATTGGCTTAGCCATTCTGTCCTCACCATACCGATGCTCTAAGAGCAACCGGTATGGTAACCAATTTGGCGAGCTGGCAAGAGATTTGGCCAGTTTGGGCATCGGTATGAGTCTGGCCATATGTGGCCCCCACACGCTCGCTGACTATCAGACTTGCCAAATTTGGCGAGTCCTTTGGCTAGCCAGAAACGGTTGGAAAGAGGGGGAAATGTGAGGTGTAGCCATTGGGGAGGAAAACGCAATAGATACATATATATATATATACACACACACACACACACATATACACAAATCCAAAAAAATTAATCATGAAAATTTGCAAATATTTATATAATCACACAAATAACATATATATATAAATCAATATATATAGAGAGAGATTTCAAAAAATTGAAGACCTACATCTCTTCACCAAGCTGGAGATGATGATTCCTCTGGATCCATAGTCGATTGAGGACGATAAGATCCCCTTTCTCTAACTCCTAATTGATCGCCCATGATGTAGTGAAAAGATAGAGGTAGAGTGGTTGAGCGGAGAAAGGCAGAGACGAAAATGAGATGGAGGCTGTGATAATTTTGATGGAGAGAGAGAAAAGGGTAGTGGAATTGAGTCAACATGTATATTAATATTGTTATTAGATTTTGATAAATAAATAATGATTTTATGTGCAAAATAGTTTCTGGTGGAGGGCTTGGTAGAGTGTATATATATATAATTAGTGATAATATTAATTTAATTTAGTTATCAAAATTATATTAATTTTAATAACCCAATTAAATAACACAATTCAATTAGTTATGGATCATTGCACAACAAAAGAAAATTACAAAAAATTTAACTCAAGAAATTAATGATGTGTAATATTTTTATTTATCTAGCGAAAATATATGTAATGCATTTTATTTAATGTAATGTTTTTTTTTTGTGTGTGTTGTAATGTCTTTTTATTTAATTTAATTATTTAATAAAAAATATGAATTATTATTTAATTTTTTAAAAGCAATGAAATTGCATGTGAATTATTTTTTTACAAACTATGATGACGTGGCTTGGCTAGCAATAATTTTTTTTTACAACATAATGAAGTTACCATGAATTAATGACGTGGCTAGCTATATGTGCAAATAGCTAGCTAACAACCACACTGGTTGCTCTAAGAGACTTGGCTAGTCTCCTTGCCCAAGGAGTGGATCCCATTTATAGCCAGCCCCACTCCATACGGCTGATCACATGCCTTACCAGTTGGCCTAAGACACTACCACACCGGAGCATTTTTGGTGATGTGGCTAGTTAACATATGTAGTTGGTCATTTTGCATGGTATATGAGTGATTATAAATGGGATTGATTTCATCTCTTTTGACTTATTATAAATTATATAATTTTTTATATACACTTGTGGAGCCCATTTTATTTATTATATCTTTTCTTATTTTTATACTTTTGTGGAGCCCCTCGCCGCCACCACCCCATGAACCCCACTTATGGACACCCCATACAACCCATTTAGCTGGCCTCCCACCTCCCCAGCTAGCATACCGATCATCTCACAATGTTGAGATAACTAGATAACTTATATATATATTTTTTTTTTTGCATAAGTTTTAAGAAAAAAAAAAAAAATAATAATATTTGTATTTGAAAAAAATTAAGAGGAGAAAAGAAAATAGACTATTTAAATTTTAAACCAATTTACTATCATGTCCTACTATTAAGATTATTTTTTAGTATTATATAAGTCACTACAAAATTGATACTATTTCTCTTAAATATTCTCATTTGCGAAAGAATAACAAATAAGAGGTTTGTAAGATATTTTATCTCTTTAATTTTTTTTTCTCTATCCTTACTAACAAACTAAACATAAAAATTACTATCCCTTTGTTTATTTTCTTTTTCATTGAACTCCACCAAAATCCAAACAAAGCCTTAAACTTCTGACAAAATTTTAAAAATAATAATATTACTCTTTTGATATAAAATATCTATATAATATTATTCTAATGTAAACATAAAAGTCCTTGGATGCAATCTAATTCGACTTTAGAGGTCCTAATTTAATCCATAAGGGTGTCTTGTTCAGAAATACTAAAAAGTATTGGGCAGTAAGCTCAAACATTCGGAAAATACTGGGTTCTAATGTGATAATTTCAATATATTCCCCCAAATCAATTTGAAACTACCATTGAAGAAAATTGGTGTAAATCAAATTTTATTCACAATCCAAACCAACATTAGAATAGGTATATGTATTATGTATTTATATATACACACATATTCGTTCACAGTATGACTACTAATTCGATTCGTGTTTCGTGAGTTTACCGAAATGCGTAAAACCCTAAACCTCGATTTTTGGCTCTGGTGAAATTTGGAGGGTTGAATTGGTCCATCCATGGCGGTTCTTCCAATCCTCCAATTTGAAGAGAAGATTCTAGAAATAGTGGAGCAAAACACAGTGGCAGTAATCATCGGCGAGACCGGATCAGGGAAGAGCACTCAACTCTCTCAGATTCTTCATAAAAGTGGTTACACCAAATCTGGAATTATCGCCGTCACTCAACCTCGCCGAGTCGCTGCTGTCTCCGTCTCAAGGTATTATACATATACATATATATGTCTGTATACGAGCATTCATGCACACACACATATATGTGTATATGTATTAATGTATATATGTGTGAATATGTAATCTGTTGTTACTCCAAAGTTCAAACCACTCTAGCTATCAATGTAGTCTATGCTTAATAATTACATGTTGAAATCTGCTGATGGGAATAAATTAGTCATAGCAAGGTTCACTTCAGTTGTTATTGTGATCAGAAAGCTGACTTACTAGATGTTTTCAAAATTTAATTACATCAATCAGTTCAGGTTGCAACTCGTTGTTCTACATTATCTCTAATCTTTATTTACCGGGAAAAAATAGTCATTGTGCCACAAACAATCTTTAATTTCTGTGTTTTCGAGGGTGGGTTTGTGTGTGTGTGTGTGTGTTTGGGTGGCCTCTAACTAGTGAATTGTTTGAAATTGCGTGATATCAGTTCAAAGTTTGACTGTTTATAAATATCGGTTTGGGTTGCTAGATATTCTTGGAGCTATTTGTATGATTTAGCAGTATTTTTTTTTCCAATTATTTCTTGTATCATTTTACTTAATTATAAATGGTTAATGGTTCACAGACGGGTTGCGCAGGAGCTTGGTGTTCGGCTTGGGGAGGAAGTGGGCTATGCAATTCGTTTTGAAGATAGAACTTCAGAGAGAACCCGAATTAAGTAATGTGGTTTTACTTGTCATTGGAACTTTCTTTATCTTATTATAGCTCATTTGTACATTGCAAGTTGACTGGTTTCTAATGCGTTGGTTGTGATTTGTGAATTGCCTAGATACCTTACTGATGGAGTTCTCCTTCGCGAAAGCCTTTCTAATCCGGAGCTCAATCAGTATTCAGTGATCATTTTGGATGAAGCTCATGAGAGGAGTCTAAACACGTAATTATTTTCCGTGCTTACTTGATGAAGTTTTGCTTTGAATTTACGGCATTTTGTTATGTTTTTCGATCATGCTGATATTACTGAATTAATAGTGACAAGTAAAATTAGGTTATGATCCTTTGTCGTGCTCCTGCCATTTTAAAATTTATTTTGTATGCAAGTCTTGTCCAAATTGCATATTCTTTTTGTAGCTCTATACTTATTGTGCCTTTTTTTCACTGAAATTGCTTTGGCCAGAGATATATTGCTGGGGTTGATGAAACGGTTGATTAAAATGCGTGCATCCAATCTGAAGGTTTTGATCACTTCGGCTACTCTAGATGGTGAAAAAGTGTCTAGATTCTTCTCTGACTGCCCCATACTAAATGTTCCGGGGAAATTATTTCCTGTGGAAATATTACACAGTGCAGAGTCTCCAAAGAGTTATCTCGAGTCTTGTTTGAAAACAGCTCTTGGTAAGATTCGCACAATGATTCTCATGCACTGTTAATTGTTTGTAAATTTGGTAGCTTGGTCCTGTTGCTTCAGGTCATATTTGTTGTTGACTTTTGATTTGCAATTAGAAGATGATGTTGTGATTTGCACCGGAACATCTTGTTCGGGTTTTGTTCTTCAATTATTATGAGTCCGTAAATTATTATTTTTTCGGGCAAATTACACAAACCTCCCCTGAACTTTGACCTAATTACAGACGGCACCCCTAACGTTTCAATAATATCATTTACCCCATTTATGGCATCTGAAAACTTAGTCCGGCGAAAATTAAAGCAAAATGACTTATATACCCTCTAAAGTTTTTATAATATTTTATGAATTTTATTTTATATTGTGAATTTACACTATTACCCTCCTATATTTTGGACAAATTAAAAAAGAGAAATAAAATAAAAGAAAAATTCTAAATGAAAACCATTGCCATCAATTTCTTCCTCAATTCCCCCATTTTCTTCTCCACCTCACTACACCCAACCCCTCTGGTAAATGAAATCTTCATACTCAAATTTTTTGGTTCATGGAGAGAGAAATAGATCAGAGAACCAACTGCCACCCCTTCACTTTCCCAAGCCTTTTCACCTTTTTTGGTTCATGGAGAGAGAAATAGATTAGAGAACCAGTTTGAGACGTTTTTGAAGGAACCAGAGCATAGGTTCACAAAACCAACCGAGCTTTCGACCCTAATTTGAAGCTGTAAACTCATCCAAACCACTACGTATAGCATACCGCTGGAAAGCTCTTTCGAAGATGAACGCAGTGGCCTAAAAATTAGCCCCATCCGACACCAGACACACCCACACGCGCCTCTCGAAGTTTCTGTGCGTGAATCTCACGCGCCCCACACGCCTTCTCCGGCGAGAACTGATTTTTGGCTAAGTTTCTGTCCCTCTTTCTCTCTAAATCACCTCTGTTTCTCTCTCAACAAGACTCCCTGGCACAACTCATGGCAGATTCACCTCCTTGGCTAAGACCTTTCGCAACAGCCTTCGTCCCGCAACCCCCCTCATTACATCCACCCAACCCTTTTTCATCACCCACGACACCATCTTCTTCCTATCCCCACCTCTGGGCCACCCCAAACCATTATTAACACCGACTTCCTCCACCGAACTCACACGCCAATTCCTTCCACCAAACCCACATCCCAAACCTTTTAATTCAATCAATTTTTCCAACTTCACTCAAAACCTCCATGGTATGAGAACAAGCCCTAATATCCCCTGGCTTTTCTTTTCAGTCCTTGCTTGAAATTTATCATCAATTGGGGCTAAAATCAGCAAATTTATGCTATCTTGTACTGTTTCCCAACCCAAAATCGTGAGTTCAAAACCCCTAAATAACGACTTCTCTCTCTGGATATATATACAAAAATTATATAAATATATATATATAAGCTTATGTGTGTGCGACTATGTGACTTCTTCCTAAATCTAAGCACTTCATTGTGATCCCTCTCTCTCTGGATATATATATATATATTTATTTATGTATATATGTGTGCGACTGTGTGTATAGGCTACAATTTCTCTTTATTTTTCTCTTTGAATCCCAAAAGCAAGAAAGGGTGAGTGTGTGTATATATGTGAGGGTAAAATGGTCAATTACTATGCAAAAATAAGGGACGAAATGTAGTAAGGGTAAAATAGGGTTTTCAGCCCCAAAAATCACTTATTTGACCAATATTTGTATTTTCCGGCGTTCACTTCGAATAGAGGGGGGAAATTGTTACAACAGAACAAAAGTTAAGGGAGGTAATTGATATTATTGAAACGTTAGGGGGACTGCGTGAAATTAGGTCAAAGTTCAGGGGAGGTTTGTGTAATTTGCCCTTATTTTTTCTGGTAAATTTATCACTAATTATCTTGAATGTGCAATCAACTCTTTTTGTAGATATTCATGTTCGGGAACCAGAAGGTGATGTCTTAATTTTCATGACCGGACAGGTGAGCACTTCTTTTCCTACAGCTCAGGAGTCATAATTTTGAATTGTATTTTGGTATAATGTGCTAGTTTTTAATTGGAAATCTTGGATGAACCTTTGCTGTAGGATGATATAGAGAAGTTGGTGTCTAAGTTGGAGGAGAGAGTTCAACGCCTGGAGGAAGGATCCTGTATGGATGCTATAATCCTTCCTCTTCATGGATCTTTGCCACCTGAAATGCAGGTTCGTCTTCTTGTTTCTTCCAATTTCATTTTTGGCGAAAGCTTCCAACCCTATTTTTTTTTTCATTATTATTACATATATTCTTGCTATAGGAGTGGATACTTTCTCAAGTATTTCGTACACCATTTCAGTGATTGTTTGTTTGAAAATTTTCCTGTTCAAGTTCAACACTACCCCTAGAACTGCATATGTCATCAACCTTTGGAGTTGCCTTATCAGTCAAGTCCCTAAGAGCATTGAGATGGATTTATCACAATTTATCAGATTGTTATCGATCCATATATTTGATATTTCCCTTCCAAGCATTATAAAAATTTAGAAGAAATTCATAATTTTTTAGAAATAATATATAAAACAGGGATGATGTAAAAGAAAAAATCCAACACGTTGTCGCTAAAAGGATTAATAAGAATGATACTGGACTATTCTACTGTAACTCAACTCACCAAATCCTTTCTCTCAATAATTCGGGTTGACTAGATGTGTCCTGTATGCTTTACCAATTTTGTTTTTCTTCCTAAATGTATGCTTTACCAAATTAATTTCTGTAATATTATTTACTAATTATATGATATATTTCAACATAGTTTAAGTTAAAACGGTCTAACACAGTTTAACCTAGATGTATAAGAAGTACATGGTTCAACAAATTCGGCCAATAAATGATTAAAAATTAATTATTCTTTAGGTTAATGCTCAGGGCCTGATCTGCCCTAAGCCCAAAACACTTTTTCATCTGTGACTCGAGAGATTGAAAGGGAGGTAAGTTCTATTTCTTGGTGTGCTGGGTACAAGTGTAGGTGGTTTAGGGATGAAGAATGGAAGAGAAAAGGAAGTTTTTGGTTATCTGGTGTGTTTGATGGGGATGTGATATATTACACTTGAAGACTTGATATTGCAAATTTTTCTGGGTTAGTAGTGATTTTGGTCTCAGTATGGTCTCTTCTAAGAAGAAGCCATGTTTTTGTTTACAACGACACTTCTTGAGTACTCATTAAACGTGACTTTAAGACTTTAAATGTCTCCATCAACCACTTATGTAGATATAGAATATTTAATTTTCAGGAAAGCAGTGGACGCTTCTTGGACAACTTCCAAGTTGTCTATAAATGTTGACCGTGGGGATGTTTCTTGTGCAATAGAAAGAAGTACGATTTAGAGAAGCAGCTAGTTAAAGGTTTATGCAAACAATATTAAAATGTTTGACCATATGTTTTAATGATACCAAGAGGTTTTATCTGAGTATTTGACAGGAGAGGAATCATATTTTATGTGTGGATCGTAACACACATCTTCCTCATTTATTGTCTTCATTGGAATTATGTTGTTTTTGCTTCTCAAGGACGAGAATACATTTTTTTTTTTTATATTTATTACTTTCTTTTTGTCTGTTTCCCCGCTGAATTGAGTAAAATGTGAGACTGGAGTTAGATTTGGCCTTTTTTCAGCTTTTTTATTTTTTTATTTTTAACACATCTGTTCTCTTTGTTTTTGCGTTGATCCTACAGGTGCGCGTATTCACTCCTCCTCCTCCACATTGTAGGCGATTTATTGTAGCCACAAACATTGCTGAAACATCTTTGACGGTTGATGGTGTTGTGTAAGGAGACTTGAACTCTTTGTATGGGCATTATAGTTTAAGTCGCTCGTTTCATTCAGTTACTTATTTTAATTCATGATGCTTAGATTCCCTTCCTTGATTCCACTTTCCAATATGGTGGCATAGGCTTATGTAGCATGACTTAAACAGGTAAAATCACGTTTCACCATGATGTGGAGTATTGTGGCATATGATTAACACTGCTATATTATCTAAATCGCTTGTAGTTGTGTATTTTCAGCACCAAAAGAAGACTACACCATGGGAGTTGACCAATTTTATTATAGAAACCGATGCATGTTTACTTCCATATACTAACAAAGTAGGAAAGAAATGCTTATTTTATTTTCTTAGAAAAAATTCGGACCTGAAAAATATAATAAGGACTTGTTTGAAGGCCTAATGAAAAACCTCTTATGTACTAGTGTGAATAATGTAGACAGATTTAGCTGAAGCCCTTCACCTTTTTGGGTAAGTGAATTCATAAATCAGCACCAGTTTTCAGGAAACGTATAGGGGACAAGTCCTTGACGAAACTATATAGATACATGATTATCCATGATTGCTGCAGAATTTGAAAAAGAATCAAGGGAAGGATTCATCAAACCTGTGCAAGCTTTGACTAAGTACCACTTTTACATTTAATTTATCTCATTGAAAGAAGTGAAAATTCAATTTTTTTATTCATTGTACCATGTTTGTTATATCACGAGAAGATATTGGATACCCCGGATAAATCCACGTGGTACCCCAAGCCAATAATATAAGTGGGTGTAATACATGCAGGGATTCTATCACTTGCACAGGAAATTCACCACTTGTTTTAATTGGTCCGGGATACCATGTCATACTTATCTCTGTGGTAACCAATAATTTTCCGTTATATCACATCTTCTCGCTATTTTAGAGTTTCAATATCCTGTAAATTGTCATTTTATTATTAATATTTTATAGAGCCTCTCCGTTTTCTTCTTTGTCACCTTCTTCCACTGGCATAAAGCTTGTAAAGATATGTAAGATTGAGCAGATTCCCCCCCCCCCCCCCCCCTCCCTTCTCTGCCTCGCACCAAGTTTTATAAATGGTTGGCACCGCATAAAATAGGAAAATATTTGGTGTCTTTTTGGGTAAATGTCCACTTGTTTATCATGTCACAAACTTTCATAACTAAATGGCAGGTATGTTATTGATTCTGGTTATGTGAAGCAACGGCAATACAACCCATCAACTGGCATGTATTCTCTGGATGTTGTTCAAATCAGCAAGTAAGTTGAGAATTTCATAACTTCTCATTTCTTTCGGCAAAATTTAGCAACCTGAGTAATTCTTATTATGCGTGAAATACTTTTCTGTCATTTGAAATTGTATTGCTTGCAAACTGTTGAACAATTTGAAGAGAGATAATGAAGGAAGAAAATCAGAAAATATGCGACACACAAAGCCCAAAGGGCTACATTCTTTCATTTCATACTCTCTTGATTTTCATTACAATCATCACCTATATTTATAGGTGAAATAATAAAATAAATATGGAAACAAAATCAATGGAGATTCCTAGAATCACTCCGGTCAATATGTCAATGAGTGATTTAAGGCTTCAATCACTCCTTAAAAATATTCTCCAACACAAATATATTTTAATACATACTTGAGTTTTGTTATGCTTTCTTCATCTTAGGAATATCTTTTATCTTCGATGTGGGCCACTTGATGGATTCCTGTTCTTGTAACGAGTAGAGTTCAACCTTTTAAAAAAACTAAACAGCCCAAGACTGTGTGCACTTTATAGTTATATAACAGTAGGCCCAATTAATGTAAACTAAGTGTCTGTTTGGCAACCGGTGCAGTGTTGGTTTTTGGTTTGGGTTTGGGTTGGTTGTGTTTGGTGTGGTTTTATTCTGAACTGAAACCATGTTTGGTGCAGATGGTTTTGGTGTGAGAAAGAATAAAGCTGAAAAACCAAACCATGTTTGGTAGAGTTGATATGGGCTGAAATTCTGAAACCAAACCATGTTTGGTAACTTGGAATGGTTTGACATTTTATTTATTTATAATAACATTTTGTAAATATATATGTTTTGAAAAATGAAATATATAAATAAAAATACATATAAGGATGAATTTGTTTTACAAAAAATATTAATATGGATAATAATATTTCACCATATTGCAAGAAATATTCAATTGCTTCATATATGTAGTTTAAAAATTTATAATCTTATTCCATTTGAAATTTTAATGTTTTTTTACAATTTAAATGAGACATAATACAATACCCAGTGGAATTTCAACTTGCTAGTGTAGAAGTATAGATAAAAGATTTTGTATAAGATATTTCAAAAAAATAAAATATTTTTGAAAAAATAAAAGATTCCAGTAAAAACATATATATATTGTATATTTTTCGAAAAATAATAAATATTTTATTTTTTCAGAAATATTTGTTTTCCCGAATATTTTATTTTTTTCGAAATATTTTTCCCGAAATATATTTTTTCCTCATGTTTTTTCGAAATATTTTATTTTTCCATAAATATTTTTATTTTTTGAATTTATATATATATATTGAAAAATGGATTGGTTTGGGTTAAACAATGGTACACCAAATTGAATTGGTTTGGGTTAAAGAATGGTTTTGGTTTTTATCACACAAAACCAAACCACACAAACCATCTATTGAGATGGTATGAAAAATGGAGTATTTGGTACACCATGGTTTGTCATTATTAGCCCAAACCATACTAGCCAAACATGGGTTGGGTCATATTTTATAACCCAAAACCAAAATTTTCACACTAACTCCATGTACCAAACAAACACTAAAGAGTCTAATTTTACTTTCTGAACAGTCAGGCCCCCAAGGAATTCCTACCCTGTCTAATAGGGGCACTAATGGAGATCCTCGTCGATGATGTCAATGTTTATGGCCGAGCAATATATGGTTCTAACTCTGGCAAATCTCCTTTTTTTACATGCTTTATAGATCTCTTGGATGATCTGAATTTGGGTGGAGATTGGCAATCTTATATATCAGGTGCAGTGCATATATATACCCCAGCACCCACACGAACACATAAATTCGGAGATTGTGTCACAAACTCACACAGAGCCACACAAACACACATTGTGTTTTGGCTTTGTAAATTCAATTTTTTTAGAAGTTTTTTATTGTTATTTTTATCTAATTGAGGTAATGAGCCAATCTCTGATGTTATCGATCATGGTCGAGTCGATCTCGAACACTAGTATAGAAGTTCGAGCGCCACTTCAGCAGTTTGTATATGAACTGTCAGTTAGACAGTTCATTTACCTAGATGCATTTACATTCATGTTTCTCATATCTCATGCAAGTTATATGCTGATGCGGCTCCATGCTATTGAGATTGAGATAATAGTTATCATAATTTGTTGTGGTTTTTAACTTCATAGCATACTTCTTGAACAAACTGGTGACCACCACTAGATTTCTTTCATTATTTATCCAAAAAACTATTAGATCTCCTTGACATAGCTCTATCAGGTGGCAATCCATATGAGATTTATCACATCTTTTAGTTATTCTGTATTTTATAAAGGATATTTTTTTACTTAGTTTGTGTAAAATGTTTCTTAGAAGTTGTCATTGTGCGTTGCTGCGTGTTGAAAGAGATGATGCATTCTAAGACTTTGACGTTCATATAAATCTGGTTGATGTTATAAAATGCTTTTAATTATCGAAGCTTATGAGTGGTTTAAGATCTGGGGAGCTACATTACTAAATTGATATGAGCTTGAGGGCTTGGATGGAAGTCCTTTGACTTGTCAGAATTCAAAGCCTTTATTCCTGCTATCTTATGCTTCGAGGAACTCAATTTGGCAATAAAGTAGTCCATAGACTGTGATTTTTGAAGTGGTTAAAGGAAAATGTTTTTCCAATCTACATGACATATTTACTTCTAATACACAAGAATAACTCGGTTTGTATTGGCTCGAGGCGATCCTATCAACTTGCTCCAACCTAGGATAATAACTAAAATCGCCTTTGGTCGAGAAGGATGGATTGTTCACATCTAATTACAAATAAAGCGAAGAAAAGAGTTGTAGTTCCTCTTTTTTTTCTTAAACCGATATATTCGCTTAGACCTACTTATTTGTTCTGTTTTTATATATCCCCTGTTATTTTGGAATATGAGTTGGCGGACTATTTCGGTTGCTCTGGATTTGAATTTACTTTGTGATTTTGAGCTCCTACGTTTGTATAATTGCAGGGTGCAAGCTAATCAGCGTGCAGGGCGAGCTGGAAGGACACGTCCTGGGAAGTGCTATCGTTTATACCCATCTATGGTTTACAATGATGACTTCCTGGATGCGACAATTCCTGAAATCCAGCGGTCTTCTCTTGCTGGCAGTGTCCTGTATTTGAAATCATTGGACCTCCCTGACATTGATATTCTCAAGTTTGATTTTCTTGATGCCCCTTCTGGTAAGGATGCAGTTCTTTGCCACTTCTTTGCTGCTCATGATTTGCTCTGCATCTTTGACTGATAAGAGTGACCAGAACTCTGAATGGCTTTGCTGCAGCTGAGACTTTGGAGGATGCTCTTAAGCAACTATATCTCATTGATGCTATCGATGAAAATGGAGCAATTACAAGTGTTGGGCGAACAATGGCTGGTATGATATCTCATATAATTTATTGGCCATTTCTATTTTAAGCTACCGCTGAAAATAGGAAAAAAGCAAAAATAATAATAAAAAAAGAAGTATGACTGTTAGTTTAGGTTATATTGTAAACATACTTCTCTCACTTTGAATAATGTATGCATTTTTCCAGACCTGTCATCGGCTTCATAAAAAATTGACACCTTGCATAATTGATTTTTTTTTTTTGTTTTTCAGTTATCATTGCTTTAATTTGTTATAAACTTATATCTATGTATCGTATCTTTTGATCATTCTGCTTTAGTGCTTGAACCACTCAAACTCTGTGCATCATTGATGTCATCAGCATCACTATCATGAGACTTTTATCCAGCTTTGTTAGCCTATATGAACCTCTGCTTAGTATTCTACTTTCTCAATGGGTGTTTTTTTAGATGGTTTCCCTTCTATTTTTTTGATGGGTAGTTGGGTTCACTGAGAATCTTCTGCGCTTTTATGCAGAGCTTCCGCTGGAACCATCACTCTCCAGAACCTTAATGGAGGCAAATGAGTTTGATTGTTTATCCCAGGCCTTGACGGTTGCTGCTATGTTATCTGCAGAAACAACATTACTTCCTGGTCGAAGGTAGACTTGTAAAGCTGTTACAGAATTTGCTTGCTGTGAATGCTGCAATTTTCAAATTCACTACTAATAATTGGCAGATGTAGTGTGCACTTAAAAGGGCCTGCACTTTATTTGAAGTTCTTAGTATATGGCTTAGTATTGATAAAAATTGAAAGAAAGAAAAGGAAACTTGGGTAAGAATGATGAATTAATCTTTTTTGCAGTTGCTATTAACAGTTGATATCAACTGCACAAAAAGGCGGCAATCAGCCAATATTGCTGCCCATCAATTAGGAGCACTGGAAAGGGTCTAGGGGGTTTAGACATGACCTTTCACATTATTTGTAGACATTGGCTCCCTTCAAACTAAATCCACTTTCTTACATGTGGCAGCCTCACTTATCTACTTCTTAATTCCATTTTAAATACATATTAATGAAGCAGCATTAAAGCTCAAGTTGATTGGTTTGAATAAATGAGGGTGTAGCAAGTATAAAAAGTCACATACTTTTTTCACCTGCTGTGAATTCCAGGTTAATGGATAAGTGCACATTGACATTCCGAGTATCTGGCATTCAGATGTACTGACACCATTATGCCAGGCATGGTCAACTGTCAAGCACCACCATCCATGCTGTTACTTATTATATTGCTAAGTAGATACAGTATGGAAAATTACGACTTTGTTTCCTGCAACAGTTGGTTATTGTGGATGTTCTTAGTCACATAAGTTTTTCCTTTTTTTTTTTGGTGGGGGGGGGGGGGGGGGGGAGGGGGGTTATTAAGTAACAATTTAAGAATTGTTCGGAGACAGTTCCCCTTCCATTATGTTTTTAGTAACAAATAAAAACTTCTTTATATGTCCACAGTGGATTTTCTTCATTGTTACTGAATTTGCCTATGCTTCAAATGCAGCAAGAGCACTGAAAAAAAGAGGAAGCATGCTCCAGAACTTCCTGATGGTTCTGGCTTTGGAGATCACATCCAACTATTACAGATCTTTGAGCATTGGGATCAGACTGATTATGATATAGATTGGTGCAAAGATAACAGCTTGCAGGTACCTTCCTTATTCTGTTTCTGGACATCAGTCTGAGTTATCAACTTATCAACATTTGACTCTCCATAAAAGGATTTGTAGACACTATATAGGGCCTGGTCTTGGTGAACACAATTTTTTAAAACTGAAATCCAGGCACTAATTGCATGCTTGTACGTGTCGTAATGTTCTATGGGCTTCTAGTTGTGAAATGATTATGATGGAAATATACTGCACTGAAATGGTCAGATAGTTTAATATTAAGATTTTGTGCCATGTGCGCCTTCCCTTATGTTTGTTTGGGAATCTTGCTTTGGTATGTGAGATTGAATTATGTTTTGGCTAAACTTGTAGGTGCGAGGGATGCTTTTCGTCAAAGATGTGCGGAAACAGTTATCTCAAATAATGCAGAAGATAGGAAAAGGTTAGGTTTCATTGCTATTGAAGGGCATATATATGAGAATGCAACTTTTGTTGAATTTTAACCTTTTTGTGCCATTATAATGATCATCTGTGTTTCTGAACTACCTTATATCAGGCATTTTTGTTATATAATAGCAATCGTTGCGTTTATTTATGCTTTTTTGTTCTGGTTGTTTCAGTTAATCAAGTTTCTTTAAACACTTATCTCTCTATATATGAACCAGAACACCCTCTTTTGATCTCTATATATTTAAAAGATTCAATACATTGCCTTAGGCTTAGGATTACCTCATGGCCGCATCTCATTTAGTGGAGCAATGGGGGTGAATTGATGGTGTCAGAGGATGAACATGTAATAGACGAGAAAAGGAAGAGGGAAGCAATCCTCTTAAAAGCACAAATTTATTGATGATGAAGAAATAAACCTTAATGAGCCGAGTAAGTAAAATAAGTAGAAAACGCTACTTTATCCGATACCATATAAGAACATCAGAATATATACAAATAAGCAACTCTAACGCCATCCCTAAACTCGCAATAAGTGGACTTCAGGTTGGTGAGAATTAGAAAAACTTGAAGTTCCAAAGCATTCATAGAGGAAAACAATCTACTCTTAGGGCAAAGTACCCGAAGATAGAGGAAAATACGATTATATGAAGAATTGCACTTGAGAAATAGGAGAAAATGTGACGAACTGGTGGCCGTGTGTGATGTGGGCGGATGAAAGACTCTAGGTCACATGTCGCACAATCCCACAATCCACATCGCCTGGGTTAGATAAATGTGAAGTGTTTATATGTGCTGGTGTTGTTTTCAAATAGTACGAGGTCTTTTAGGGTAAAACTCGAGAGCATAACCGTGAAGGATGATGCCCAAAGCGGACAATATCTTACGGTGGGGTGAAGCGGGTTGTTACAAATGGTATTAGAGTTAGAGTCCAGCCGAGATTGTGGCCAATGGGGGCGTTGGTTCTGATGGGTGGTTGTGATGTGGGCATGGTGTTACATTGGGCGAGCTACCACACTGTAGGTTTCTTATTATTTTCTTCATTTTGCTTGTACCTTTGAAATTTCTTGATTCTGTTATGATTATGTTGTATATTGAAAAACAGGACCCTTGGATGTACGGACAAAGGAAAGATGGAAAGAAAACCGACAGGATTATATGAATTTAAGGAAGGCTTTGTGTGTTGGCTATGCAAACCAGCTCGCTGAGAGAATGATTCGTCATAATGGCTATAGAACTATTGGTTTCAAGTCCCAACTTGTACAGGTAGAAACTCTGAAATGAAAGTTGATTCTTGTTTTATTACTCTGTTGTGGAAATTTGTAGCATTAATGATTTCTTTCGAAGTTCCATTAGTTAATCACTTACTACTGAGTAAGTTCGACGTTAAATTCAAAAAAACAAAAGAAAATAATGCAAAGTTGAATGTAAAGAAGCATTTAATCTTCATGCTTATGTGATATATATTTTCTGAATCTAGAGAACCGATACGAGCATTGAGATTTTGAGAGACTAGCCCTAGCCGCTAATGTTTTACACACATCTGAAGATTTATGATTCCATTTTTTTCTCTTTTCTAAATTATTTTTCTTTCATGTATGCCTGAAGCTAAACCTTTTTTAATCAGGTGCATCCATCCTCTGTGCTGAGAACCGATGAAGAGGGAATGCTTCCAAATTATGTTGTTTACCATGAGCTTATTGCTACCTCACGTCCCTATATGCGGTATGTGTGTGAAGTAGAGATGCCATGGGTCAGACCCATCTTACAGAAGCTTGAGAAATTGAATATTAATAAACTCAGGTAAATCATTTTCACTTTTCCTTCAGAAAAATGTTCAGAAGCAATATTGTTTTACTTCTTGCTTCAAGTTACACCGCCATTGTTGTGCACCATTGACCTTAAAGTTCCTTGTTTGTGTGAAGCAGTGGTGGATCTGGTCAGTGTGAAGAGGGAACTGATGAAGAAAAATCCAACTTGCCAAAAAAATCGGTCGATGTTGGTGGGCCTCCTGCTGATCATGGCAGCATGATACAAGCAGCTCGGGAGCGTTTTCTTGCCCGGAAAGCAAATAGATAGCATTGTGAATTGGAATATTGGAATTGGTAAATGCAAGTCCCCCGTGAATGAGAACCAAGTCGTACATGATAAAAGCTGGGAATGATGACACTTCTTGAGGTCTCAACTGTTCTGTTAATGTCATCTCAATCTTATTCCTTTCTGGGAGACCATATTTTTGTGAGCAACCGTCACTGCACGACATGAAGGCTGGTTTACTTTCGATTTTGCTGACTTTTGTCTCGAACAAGTAGTTAACTTACGGCCTGCACCTTTAATGCTAGTATCGGTATAACACTAGCAGAACTGTAAATTGTTATATTCTGTTAATAGTAGTAAATTTGTCTCGAATATGGGAGGAAAACAAAATTGAGTTGTAGTATTCTTATTTCATCACATTATTTAGAGGAATATATAATACTTTGTAACATAAACTTTGTATTTTTTTTCATTTCTTCACATTATTCAAAGGTGAACATAGACTTGTAACATTAAACTTTGTAACATTGGGCAATTCCTTTTCATTTAATCCTTGTAGAAAATTTGCTGCTACTAAATATTGTTGTGCCAGAAGGTAAAAATATTCATTCTTCTTTATGGAATACTGCTACTTTTGGTCCTTGTTTGTGTGCAATACAGATGAACAGTGTGTGTGTGTGTGTGTGAGAGTGAGAGAGAGAGAGAGAGAGAGAGAGAGAGAGAGATTATAATGGTTATTATTCATTAGATTGACCTAATTAATGATGTAAACTTGCTTGGTTTTTTCTGGTATCTTATTTGAGAACCTCAGCATCTTTAGCCAAAGTATGACATTTTTTGTCCAGTTTTTAATTTGTCCTTTTTGTTTGGTTCTTTTATCGATCGCAGGTGGGTGGTTATAATACTGCTAGTGCTGACACACTCAATGGGCATTAAATTATTTTTGCATCTTTGAAGAAAGCATCATAGGCAGTTTATAATCAAAAACAAATCTACATGACTTTTCAGTAATGTGTTTTTGGAAAAACAAATATTTTTAATTCGTCCAATATTATAAATCTGTCTTTGAAAATTTATATTCCATGTTCATTCACATGGTTTGCCACTTGATTTATAACATTTTTTGGAAGGTGCATTATCTAATATTTTTAAATCAAAATTGATATTTGATATTGTTCATGTCTGTTATAACGAAAATATCAATACTAATTTGATATTATCAAGCTTGATTTCGGGGAAGAGTCCTCTGCATTTTATTTTTGTCTGAGCAAATTAAATGTCAGTTAAACCCGCTTGTTATACAAAAAAGTCAAACTAAATGTAGGAATTAAATTCAAATCTCCTATTATATAAAGATTCATTTGTATCCATTGCCTACAACATATTACAATTTACAACAACATATTTATTCAAAATTATTAGGGCTATATAATTCTAGAAACTTACAAAAACTGACAGTGCGTGACATTGTGATTGGCCAAATAATATAAAAATTTGTTGCTTTTATTTCAGCATATAAAATAGCATTATCTTTTTGGGAAAATAAAAATGTGAAATTAGTCGTCTTTTAATTCTACTAGTGTCAGTGCAGAATCAGACAACGGCCAAAGCAACAGTATACCTCTCTACTGGTATAGTCTTCTTCATTCCCTCACTTTTTTGCCCTAATTTCAACAAACACTAAATGCAACATCGCTCTTATATATAATATGTATCTATAGATGATAGCTCTTTTTGACTGAGAGCAACGAATATATATATATATATATAATATACATATGTAAATGTTTGTGTGGATATGCAGATTGATGATTTTTAAAATTTGATTAACTGAAGTCATGAACTCGGAAAAATATATCTATATATGTGTGTGTATGTTGAGAGTTGCGAATGATAATTCAGCGTTGTTAGCTCTTGTTGACTGAGAACAACGAATATATATGTATATATATATATATAAAGTGTGTTGGTATATGCAAATTGATAAGTTGTAAAGAATGATTAATTGGGTTTATGAACCCGGCAAGTAGGGATATGACTAAATTGTAAGGTTCGGATCCGCCAAATGGTGTCACACTTTGTAGAGCTAGTGTAGTTGATGTAATTGATCCAGTATAATTGTGATCTGTTGTAGATTTTCCATTGGAACTACTCTTAGTTACATTTTTGAGTTTAAATTTCATAATTACAGTTTGTATATATATATCTGTAATCGAATTATACAGTTTGGATCATCATCCACTAGGAGTGTATGAATTGTGAATATATATGTGTTGTACATATATATATATATATATATATATATCCAGTGTAGTTTTTTTGTTTTTTGTTTTTTTGTTTTGTTCTTTTCAGTTGTTTGTCTGCTTCTTTGTACGCCTCCATGCTTGTTCCTGATTGGGTTTGTGACATTTAGAGAGCCAAAATGAAGTTGACTCCAAGAGAGGTGGAGAAATTAATGCTGCACAATGCCGGTTTTCTTGCACAGAAACGTCTCGCCCGTGGCCTACCGCTTAACTACATTGAAGCCGTAGCACTTTTAGCATCACAGGTGGGTATTTTGTGACCTTCTTCAATCATTATCTATGCATTGTTTTTCTTTAATTGAGAAGGACCACAAACTACAGCGTTGTCTGATCGCTCAATCCAACACTTAATTGTTTGAATGGATTTATCACTTAATCAATTAAGTGCGTTTGATAACGAATTTGAATATTACTAAAAATGTGAAGTGCCACTTAAACTAAAGTAAATTTATAAGTGATAGGGACGTCACTTATTACCAAAGGCTAAATACTAAATACTGAAAATTTTATAATGATATAGAAAAATATAATTATTTTTAACTACCATGTCAACACCTGAAATTTAGTTCTTAAAATCTTCATTTTTTACTTGCCAATTTTCAAAAAAGAAAAAAAAAAAAGAGGGAAAAACAATTTCATAAAAAACACCTAAGTTATGACCCTTATATATCTTCATTCCTTTCGATATAGATGTATTCAATTTTTTGTTGACACAATTGAATAAGTTGTACTTCTATAACTTCTAAAAGGTGCATTTTATTATGAGTTCTGAGTTTTTGGTTGAAAGGTTTTATATGCGTAACAGATTCAATATTATTGTAGATAGATTCAATAAGGAGTAATGTATCTTCCTCCCATATCTCAGCTAAAGGTTTTGTTCAGTTGAATTTCACACACACAAATCCTGATATTTAAATGTGATTTGAAATGGAATGTTTGAGAGCTGATATACTTGTTTGTCGTTCATAGATTTTGGAGTTTGTTCGTGGTGGTGATAAAACAGTGGCAGAACTGATGGACATCGGGAAACAACTATTAGGAAGGTACGATTTAATACGATATTAGTATATTCTTGTTGGCATATTATATGATGATTTCAGAGTGCAATCTAAAAAATAAATGTCCTATGCGGAGTCATGTGATGATGGCTTAAAACACTAAAAATCTAACAACAAACAAGCGATACTTTTTCTTTCTTTTGAATTTTTGATATGATCATGAGAGATGTTTTGTAACTAAAAGAATGAGAAGAATAAGATAAAGTGGACTTTTATATGATGACATGAATATTGCTGATAGTTGATGGTGAGAAAGCAAGGGCTTCGTGATCCAAAATTGCTTTCATAGAGAAGAGAAGGAAAGGCAATAAAGGGCTTGACATTACTTTTGGAGATGTTTGGATTATGGCCTTATTAGTATATCCAAAGTGATAAAAGATGAGAAACCTCTAGCTTCAAAAAGTTTTATGCCTAGTTTTGGTCCCGCTATAGTAGGGTCCTTGGGAGGGAGGACTTGAGACAAACCTAACTTTTGCTAATTTTTATAAAGAGGCTGTTTTGGGGCTTGAACTTGCAATAATTGCAATTAAGCCACTGAACAAGGCAACGACCCTCAAGTTCCATCTATTAAGTAATGGGTAAATAAGGGATATCTAGAATTAAAATTTTGACAAAAAAACTGATTGTAAATTTCTGTTGCCTATGGATGGGTATTCTGTATTTGTGAAGTTCCTGTGGATTTCTATCCAGAAAGATGTTTTTCTCGTCAACAATTGGTTATCTGTGGCAGTTGGTATAAAGTGTGATGGTTGTCTGCTTGTTAACAGGAGACAAGTTCTTCCAGCTGTTCCTTACCTTTTGGATACCGTTCAGGTGAATTTATTTATGTTTTAATTAAAATTGCAGATTCATTTTGAAGTTTTAAATTAAGTGCCGTCAGACAATGGTTTTAACTTAGTTATTAACTTATCTAGCTTCAATTAATTTGCTTGAGAAAGTTATATGGGAACGCCTTGAATGTTTTAAATATTTTCTTTGTCCGTCGTCGTTGATAAATCACCTCTAGTCAATGATATTATATTTGCATTCTGATATTATTGCCGCTTTCTAAATCCCCCTTTCCATCTTACCAATTTACTTGTCCCTATCTGCCCGGCCAATAGTATTATAGGATATAAGTTAAAAAAAAAAAAACAAACGTTCACTGTCTCAGAAAAGAAAATTGTTTTTACTGGTTTATTTTCTTTGATGTAGAAAGCTTGTCACACGTCTATATTTCCGACTTTCTTCTTTGTGGCGTATATGGGAAACTAATTTGTATTTCAGATTCAAGTGTTTTACCTGAATATCATCTTCTGATTCCACATGTAGGTTGAGGGCACGTTTCCTGATGGGACAAAGTTGATCACCATCCACAATGCAATATCTAGCGAGAATGGAAATCTAGAGCTAGCTTTATATGGTTCTTTCCTTCCAGGTAATTATTTTGTATTGATTCCATGCTGTTAAGGTATTCACTTTGTTTATCTGGTTATCACAACCATGTTGCAGAACTACAGTAATTAGAAGATTTTGTAGAAGGCATTTCACTTCCGTGCATCTGTACTTCTCTAAAACTAGAACTAAGAAAAGTTTCTTGGTTTAGTTGTATGAACTCCTGCCCAAACAAGCCTCATTCATCAAGATCCTTCTCTGCTTAAATATGTCATTAACTATGACCCAGAATCATCAATGGAGCTTTTGTCACTTGTTCAAGGCTTTCCTTGATTAATTAATGTTGTATAAATCTTCTGCTATTTAGAAAAAAACGTTTTAGCTTCATTTTCCTTCACACCAAGCTTTGTTTGCCAATTTCTTTGGATATTGCTTAGTAAAGTTCCATAATTTAATTCTAGTTGGCATAAATTTGGTTGTGTTCAATGTTCATCCATGCACTGGACGTGTTGCGAAACCCCAAACAGAAGGACAAATGGACACGGCTGAAATATTCATTTTCTTTACTACATATTTTACCTTAGTAGTTCTCCCTGGACATTTTTTATATGACGGAAGAGGATCGGCTCTTCGATTTCATGAAGGGGCTCCAGTCGGTATCAGAATAGGCATGCAAGAAGGGAATTTTAAATTTAGAGTGAGATAAGGGTGTTCTCTGATATAGTGGTAACATAGGCATTTCACTCTCTTTGACGTAATCGTATAATAAATAAAAAATAAATAATCATATATGCTTTTTAAGTTTATGTCCTGTTAAAAGGGTACGACGCATGTCCCATAACCATGGACGAGCAATGCGTATCTGACATAGGTACTTGCTTTCCTTTGAAGACTCCATGTAACATTTTGTTATTCCTAACCATAGTTGTGGTATATCTAAATAACAAATAAACCTACTTTCTTTATCTGTTTAATAGATCTTTTGAAAGTGTCGAGCTTAAAGAGTAATTCCCTGTTGCTGAAAGCAGTTTCCTTATACGGCATTTCAGGTTGCATTAGATTAGAATTTGAGTTAGATGCAAACTTTTTGCCTACGGTCTTGTGTTTATTCTAAAGCTTGTAGCAACGGACACTGAGAGGACTGCATATTCATATAATTGTTTGCCTTTTGTTTTTCCGCATTACTGCTGTATATGCTGCATGTCATTACTTGGTTCTTGTTTCGTCCAGCAGCATGAGATCTATATTTCATAGGGTTAACTCCTTGAATAAAAGTTTTGCAGAACCCTAGTACAAATTCTCCAACTCGTAGAATTAAAGTTTAAAATATTTTTCACTGTCACCTTAATTAGAATCTGTATTTGGGGCTTTAGGCGAGTCGTTTTCAAGAAGTTCATTCGTTCCTTAATTTGATAGGGGTGAAAGGAAGTCAACTCAAGATCAGTATGAGGCTTCTTATTCATTTTATTTGTAGTTTGAGTTGAACCATGTTCATATCTTAATGACACTTTGATGTCCCTAACATTTTTGAAACATACTGACACCTTAAAGAAACGTACTAACTGCTGACTAAGTATAGTCATTCCGCATATTGGGTAATTGGGTACTATGAAATAGCTCTACTTTGGGGTCTTTTTCCAGTCAAAATTACAAAAGAAGAGATCAAATAAAAGGTTGTATGGAAAATGAAATCCTGAGGCCCTTGTCTTTATTTTGTGCTTTTGCATGATACAGTGTACCATACCGTTGTTCAGTCTCTATTGAGAGTGACATGGACTTCTATACAAATTTTCAGTAATTAGTTGGTGGCAAATATAAATTAATTAGAAACAAGCATGGATAATAATAATAGCTCAGTTGCAAATATAGTTAAAAAAAAAAAAACAAGTAATTGATTTTAAAAGTCTGGCAAAAGGTTTTTTTGTTCTGCCACCATAAAGTTGTTGTTTTCATCTCAACATACCTTTTCAGTACTTGGAACAATAGTATAATCCAATATAAACATTTATTACTTTTAGGTCCATTTGTGAGAAACCTGTGGCGTGCTATGTAGGTGTATTCTAACTGGAAGTCACATTTTCCTCTTTGGAAGACTTGATCTCTGGTGGATATAGCGTCACAAAAACTAGGATAGTGATTGATTAAGAGAATCATTCCTTCCCACATAAGTGACCATAAGTTTGTTTTGCAGATCAATTTTTACTCTAGTGTCTTCTGTACCAAAATTAATGACTTGATTTTACATTTCTGTATAGTTGCATTAGGCATTGGTAGATTATGAACACTAGCCTTTTACAGATACTGAAGGAGGGAAATGTTTTCTACATTAAATGATAGCTAATTTCATTTAAAGGGCATTGATGGAAAAATGTTGGTTCTGCAGTTCCTTCCCTAGAAAGGTTTCCCAGCATAGAAGATGGTAAAATTCCTGGCGAACTAAGCTTTGGAGGTAGCTATATTACACTTAATTCTGGTAGGAAAGCAATCATTCTCAAAGTCACTAACACAGGAGACAGGCCAATTCAGGTTTGTTGCTTTATCCATAAGATTCCCTAGTGTTGTGTCATCTCTGCTTCTTTTTTCTATTTTGTATACTCCCATTTGGAAGTGCTATGTTATCCATAGGCGATTAAATTTTTATTTTATTTCAATTGCAACTGTAGGGTTTTGGCATGAGATTTATTGTGTCATTTACGTAGCCAAATGAAAAAAAAAAAGATTTATTGTTATTCCGTAAAAAGTTGATCTGCATAGTTTTTTTTACTAATGACATGGTCTGGGCTGGATAGAGACAGTCATGTTTTTTGCTTATTAGCTTCTGGGATTTGCACAAGCCAAAGGAGGTCTTATCTGCAGTTGGATGAGGTTTTATATTTTCCAATTGGTCCTCTTCATCAACCATGTGATAAGAATGTGACATTTTCTTCATTAAGAGATTTTTTATGGTTGAACTCTTCACAACTTATCAATGATATAACCCCTTGGGTATGAACAGTTTATCGATCTGGATGTGGATGTTCTTATTTTCATCCTGGTCCCTGCGGAAAGGAAAACAAAATTCACACTCTTCCTTTCGAAGGGAGGATTAGGGAAATTATATCTGAAACAGCAGTTTGAATAATCTGATATTCCTCTCTAATGATTGCGTAAACCAACATCTCATCTTCTTTTATTTGGGATAAACTTGTAGTGATGATGATGATAATCCTTTTATCATTCAGGTCGGCAGCCACTATCATTTTATTGAGGTGAACCCTTTCTTGGCTTTTGACAGAAGGAAATCATATGGCATGCGGTTGAACATACCAGCGGGTACAGCTACACGATTTGAGGTTGGAAATTTAACTTCATTCACTTTAGATTACATTGAACCTGAATGTTGCTTTTCTCAATTCAAACTAGAGTGCTTTATTCCTCTGGTACATATTCTGCATCTCAAATATGAAATTAGTACCTAAGTGGTACATTCTTACCGGGTAGTAAGATTAAGGAGGATAGGATCCATGGCAATGTGGAGAGGGGGGAATGGGAACTTGCTCTTCTAGTGTTGTGTGGTCAATGTTTACCTTTCATACCTAGAAGAGAACTCTATAATTTCTTTTGGACCTGCTGAGATAATGCTATGCAGTCTGTCTAGCAAGACGTCCACATATCGAGTGTAATTGAATGAGGATGTAGACATGAATAAGTGGCCACATACATGTATCGACTAATGCATTAAGGAGGTCAAATATATAATCGACATAAAAGTCTACTACCTAGTATTGGTCCTCCGCGTGCAGGGTGCAGCAAGGGTTATAGTAGAGACAGATATAACCTCCAATTAATGCAGAAGCCATGTGCTATGATGACCCCTAAATGCAATAGAAAGTAAAATGTATGTGTGCATTTGGGAATTGCTCTGAAACAAGATGAATCTTAGACCAACGCTAGGTGATGACCATTTTTCACTTTTACGAATTATATTTCAGTTCCACTGTTATGTACGAAATAATTTGTTCTGTCAAACATCTTACTTCATTATTTGCTCTTCCAGCCAGGGGATACAAAAAGTGTTACTCTTGTGCGGATCGGAGGTAAGCAAGAGATCAGAGGAGGAAACAACATTTGTGATGGTCCTTTTCATGATGGCAACATCACAGCAGTAATGGAAGCTGTATGCTCAAGACAATTTGGCCATTCAGAAGAAACAAATGCCAGGTTTAGAAAATCGGACTATCAATTTGTACTGCTTACTTTCACTACTGTTTAAACTGTAATGTTACTTAAAAGGCGTGCTTAGTTGAGTATTCCTGATCCGCCTGGTTATGGATAAAGAAGATGAAACTGTATTTTCAGTGAATGTTTCAGTGGAGATGGATCTTCTAGCTGTACAATTTCTCGCGAGGCATATGCTAATATGTATGGTCCTACTGTTGGCGACAAAATTAGGCTTGGTGACACCGACTTGCTTGCAGAAATTGAAAGAGATTTTGCTGTTTATGGTGATGAATGTGTTTTTGGAGGTGGAAAAGTCATAAGGGATGGGATGGGACAGACTTGTGGAAGTCCAGCTGAGTATCTGGATACTGTTATCACAAATGCTGTGATCATAGATTACACTGGAATTTACAAGGCAGATATTGGTATTAAAGGTAATCTTATAGTATCTCTTGGGAAAGCAGGCAACCCACATGTCATGGATGGTGTATCAGACAACATGACAATTGGGGTGAGTACCTTCTAACATTGTGGAGTATGATTGTCAACATTATGGTATTTTTCTATTCACGTTCTAGTATTTCCCTCTCTCAATCAGGTTAACACTGAGGTTATTGCCGGAGAAGGAATGATTGTAACAGCAGGAGCAATAGACTGTCATGTTCACTTTATATGCCCTCAATTGGCATACGAAGCTATATCAAGCGGTGAGTGGTTGGATTGGATTATTTTGTACTCACGTGCGGCCTTCTTTGGTCCAACACATGTTTTCAATTTTAATTCTCAGGGTGTTAGTGCAAACAAGGGTAGAGGCTGAAAAATATTTAGGAGGGGGCCACATGCATTTTTTTGTGAATTTATTCATAAAATATACAATTTTTAAGGGTAATAATAGGAATTTTGAATTTTTTTGGGAGGCATATGCAATTTTATGAACTTATTCATAAAATATAAAGTAGTTTGAGGTAGTAAAGGGAATTTTTTTAAAATATGGTAGGGGCCATATGTAATTTTTATGAACTTATTCATAAAATATATAATTTTTTGGGGTAGTAAAAGAAATATTTGAAAATTTTGGGAGGGGCCATTGCCCCCCTTCCTCAAGTAATTATATACTTCAACACGCCCCCTCACGTGTGACCTATTTTTTGGTCCAACACGTGAAATAACTTTTTTCAACTGGGTGACGGTGAGATTCGAACACAGGACTTCCTGCTCTGATACCATGTTAACTACCAACTACTCTACAAGTTTAAGCTGATAGAGATGGTATAACTTAAGTAATTATATACTTCAACACAAACTACTAGATATGATCAACTTCGAAAATGTTAGTGGTCTTTTAGATTTAGTGACGTAATATATATATATATATATATATATATTCTTTGTCACTAACTAGGAGACCTATGTCTTTCATTGATATTCTTCTTCTTACTGGGTGGTAATTTGCTGACTGAGCAGTGACCTTTTTTTCCTTGAGGACTGGGGAAGCTTGAATCACATATGATTCGCACCTACTCTAGGAGAAAGGGCGACAACAAGTAGAACTATTTATTGTAGTACATTAGGGTTATTTGTTTGTTTCCTACTTTTATTAATACTTAGTTAAGGGGTTATATTGGTATCTTTCTATTTTTAAAAAAATATATTTTTCCTTTTTTTTCATAGTTTTGCCTATATAAGTATTTTATGTAACCAACATTCATTTTTTTTATTGAATAATATTTGTGGCTTTCGAGTTTTATCTTGTGTTTTTTTCCCTCCATTGTTCTTGCTGTTGTCAAACGTTGTCAATTTTCTCTTCTTTTTTTTCAAAAACTTATTATTATTTTTTTTATTACCGTGATGTCCGGGCTAGCTTACGCGCACTTTGACTAATCCACGGGACCTGTGCAAGGCGACCCCCCGCCCCCGAATAGGGTAAGGCTCGGACTATGTCCGCGGTCGTGGCCCTAACGAATTGTTTGCACTTAGTAGGAATCGAACATGAGACCTCATGCTTCTTGAGGCACCAAGTCCCAAGTCTTTTCAACAACTTGTTATTAGAGCACCATTCTGGCCTACATTAACTTGGTATTAGAACCCTCTCATTTCCCAACATCTACAAGCTGGAGCAAGGAGGCTTACGTATCCCAACTCCCTATTCGTGGATCTTAAATCTGTTCATTATCCGAAGTAATTGACAGTGTGCTGGAAGCTGGTGATGAATAGTTAAAACAAGGTTACTAATAAGGAGGGTCTTGTGCATCTTTTAATTGATCCCAAGTTATTTGATAGACTTCAATCATTGAGACTTCATTCACTTTTACTGGCAATCAGTGGACTTAAACTTCGCATACAAATGAGTTTGGAGACATAAGCCTGTAATTGTGAGTCGAAGAAACGGATTTTGAAGAATGCACTTGAGGGAATACTAGAAGTAGTAGCAGCTTTCATTGTGGTTACTGTTGCTCTCAAGATTGATTTTTTAATTGTCAACTACCCATCTACTCTAAAAGCACAGTGAGGTTTGAACACAGGAATTTCTGCTCTGATACCATGTTAACTACCCATCTACTCTAAAAGCTTAGGCCTTAAGCTGTTAGAGAGGGTGTAAACTTGAATATTTATATCCTTCAACACTAAGCATATCAATATGTGAGGAGAAAATGAAGGTTATTTTCCACAGTAGAAGCATCCAGTGTCTTTCTTAGAGTAGTAGTGCCCCTTGCCCTAGTGGCACATGAAAATTGTATGTTGTTCCCTGGTTTTTGTTTCTGCTCGGGTCACAACCCACAAAATAAGCTAAGGGAGAGAACACTGAAAATTGTAGGATAGAGAGTGAGAGCAAGAGCTAGAGTTTGGGGTTGAAACTTGTAATTTATTGTTTTCAAATTTGCTTGATCTTTTGTTCTTTTAGTGTGGATTGTTTACTTCTCAGTTGTGATTCTTGGTTTGTTCTTTGCCCAAACACAACTAATGATTTGCTATAAATGCATACCCAACTCTTCAAATTAATTGAGGGACCTTAGTGGTATATAGTTTTCCTCTATATAATTAAGGTTTATAGACTCCAAGTGTCCAACTAATGTGTTGGAATCTTGTGTTACACATTTACAGTTTGGTTTTTCATTTCCTTATCATCCTCTATCCACTCTTTCCTATGCTTTCCAGAGGTATATTATTATCTAGAGCTTTTGTATATTTCGCTTCTTTTCACGCCATGAATAATGATTAAAGTACTCGATCCCAATTTGAGGGGAAATTAAATTACATGTTTTTCTATAATGATTGTATTCATTTACATAAACCCTTTATGCAGGCATCACAACACTAGTGGGAGGTGGAACAGGACCTGCTTATGGGACACGTGCGACTACTTGTACGCCAGCACCGATACATATGCAAATGATGCTGCAATCCACCGATGACCTGCCACTTAATTTTGGTTTCACAGGAAAAGTATGCTCTAAACTTTGTGAATTTAAAGTTTTTAGTTTTGACAGATGGTAATAGTTAATATCCATATTTTACTATGTGAAAATATATATTCTTCTTCTTACATGTGCTAACAATTAATATTTATATCTGTACACTTCTTCTGGATGCATCTGATTTGAAGTTAAATAGGAAAGAAGAAATGATCAAAGGAAATTTTAATCTGCTTCAGCTTTACTCTAAGAAAACCATACCCCTAATTAATTGGCTACTGTATCTTTGTCTGCTTTGGCCTTTCCTTTTACTTGGGATTTTCCAGTTTGTTTGCATATTTGGATTTTCATACAGGTTCAATACACTTCAAGATTTTTGGTGCATTCGGTTGCAGTTTCTTCATTTCATTGGCTACTGAAGATGTGGTGTCATCCTTAGTATGGATATACCTACTATTCAACTATGGGTGCTGTTTTTTCTTCTTTTGGCTCTAATTTTTAGTGTACTATAGTCAGCAGAGACCTCCATATTGAGTGAATTTTACTGTGATAGAATTCGGGTACTGCGATAAAATTCTGGTTTACTCCCTTCTTTGATCTTCCATCTTTTCGTGATTGGTTTCGACTGCTTCAACAAACTTATTCATGCACAATTTACTCTTTCAGGACCTTTATAAAATGGCCGGATGGTCTCTCCCTCTCTCTGCATTTGTTGTTTAAAACTTCTTTATTTTTAGGGGAATAGTGCAAAACCAGAAGGGCTACATGAAATAATCAGAGCTGGAGCGATGGGCCTCAAGCTTCACGAGGACTGGGGAACGACTCCTGCCGCAATAGACAATTGTTTGGCAGTCGGGGATCAGTATGACATTCAGGTTACTTTTGTTTTGGTTTAGGAAAGGGAGTTTGATAGTAGAGCAGGGTTAATTTGTTGGTCACATTTATCAGTCTTCATTTATTGATTCCGTGAATGACAGGTTAATATCCACACAGACACCTTGAATGAATCTGGATTTGTGGAACACACTATTGCTGCATTTAAAGGAAGAACTATTCATACTTACCACAGGTACTATAAGATGCATTCCACAAACCCCTTCCCCAAAATGGAGAAAGATGAAAAGGAAAAAGATAGTTATGCCAACAGTGTTTGTTGTTTTGAAATAATGTGGTCTTTAGGTACTTTTGCGAATATCTTTATTGTCCCAAACTGATACGTTTTATGTTGATTTCTGGAAATTAACCTTTCTTGATCAGCAGATTGCCAATGTTTTTTGGTAATACGAGAATACTACTTTTGTCTTGTTAAGGCTGTAATTTAAGTTTCACTCTTCTTTGATGTCATTAGGAGTAAAATTGTGAGTCCTAACGAGGAATTCCTTTTTCCTATATTAAAGTATGTGAAATAACATACTTTAAAATTAGCCCTGTTTCCTAACTTATACAAGGCTAATTTTAGTAGCCTTTGAAGTCAATAACATCTTTGAGGGTACCCAATGGAGGTCTTATGAGGGGATCTTTTTAAAACTACACAAAAGCCTTTGTTTTATGGTCTGGTACATCTGTTCTGAGGTATAATCTATTAAGTGGGTTGTAGTTCCCTTTCTTTGTTGATTTTTCTGCTACCTATAATGACTTAAGTGGCAAAAGATCCTTTGTAGACTTTGCTCCTTTTGTCAAGATAACCTTTTGAGAGTGAAGAATTGCATTGCTCTGTGCAAAATTTCTCCATTTCGTATTACCTTAATGACCATGAAGAATAAGATGTGTACCTTTTTATGATCACCATCGTTCTGGTGGCCGACACTATTTGATGCTTTGAACCGCCTTCTCCTTGCACTATTCTTGATCACATGATTAGATGTCCTTTTACCATGGTGTTTTATCTCAATGATTGTCTGTTCTAATTTTTGTGAAAGAAAGGTGTCTTAAAACTTTCCAGTACTTCTGATTTCTCCAGCTAAAAATCAGAGCCATGTGGGTATGACCCGACCCCAAAAACATATGGAGTTTCTGTCCCAGTAGCTAATTTGTTGTTAGTAATCTGAGTTGCGGCTCCTTGTGGTCTTTGATTTGATTTGTTTCATTGTAGTGGCAGTCTCAACTATTGCCTTCCATTGACTGCAGACTTTGTCGTGACATTATGTTCGCTCCATGAAATTGTTGGTTTAACGACTGCAGTACAGAGTGTTGGTCTTCTGTATTACTTCTTGGTACCTATTATTTTTATAGATTCTAAGCTGTCAAATGTAGATTGTTCAGCTCAATTTTTCTATTGGTAATCTTTTCATGTGTATGACTTTTCTATCCTCCATTACAGTGAAGGTGCAGGTGGTGGTCATGCTCCAGATATAATAAAAGTTTGTGGTGTAAAAAATGTTCTTCCCTCATCAACGAACCCAACACGTCCATTCACTTCAAATACCATAGATGAGCACCTTGACATGCTGGTATGAGAAAATAATACAAGTAATGATATTGTTACTATAGCGGATAGCTTTAATGAGTTTGAACATATACAGATGGTCTGCCATCATCTTGATAAGGACATTCCAGAGGATGTAGCTTTCGCTGAATCAAGGATTCGGGCTGAAACAATTGCTGCAGAAGATATCTTGCATGACATGGGGGCAATTAGCATTATATCTTCTGATTCACAAGCTATGGGTCGTATCGGAGAGGTTTCTAAATCAACTCAATATTTTTTAATTATCTTCTAGATTGACAGATGTCTTATTTTCCAAGTACTTGTACATGGTTGTAGACTTGTAGTGTGTACTTGCCGGGTTTGCTCCTTTTGATTTGATGTTGGAACTCCCAGTTAAAAAATTGACATTTTGGGATAAAATGACCTGGTATGACTTGCTTATGACGATGTTAAGGTATCAAAGTATGTGAGTGATTTAATGAACTCAATCCTTTCTTGGTAA